>QEPC01008384.1:4103262-4115422 GCA_003113815.1 Sphenodon punctatus | reverse complement strand
TTGAGGCAGCAGGAAAACAAGGATCTAGATGCAGTTTAAGCGCGGCTTGGCCTAGACGAGGTGGGTGGGTGGGTAGATGAGGAGGAGACTGCAACAAGTGCTGCCCAGGGGAGCCTCAAGAGCAGCATAGCGGGACCCTGGGAGCCCTGCCGCTGCTACTTCTGCTGAGGTCCTCAGGAGCCCCCTGCTGTAGCTGGGCTGTAGCACCCCTATGAGCATCCACAGCTCCCCTGCGATGGCAGCCAACCCTGATGGGCCCTGGGACTGAGAGCCTCAAGAATGACAACCGCCAAAGCAGGGCTCCTGCTTCCCAGGGCCCCTCAGCTGTGGTAGTGGTAGCGGCTGGGTCCTGAGACTCCAGCACTCCATGCTTCCTGCAGGGCCCCACACACGACTGACCCTCCTGTCCTGCCCCAAGGCTGTCCCTGTCTTTAAACGGGCCTAGCTCTTGTCTTGTGCAAGCTCTCTCTTCTGAAGCGGGTAAATGTCAACGTCATGTTCTACTCTCAGAATGAATTACAAGGAACTTTGTGAATCTTGATCTTATGAGATGTTTCATAAACATAAAGTGACTGTTCATAAGAGCGCTGACAGCTTATTGTAATGCATGCTCTTATAGCACTGTATACATAATAAATAACTGACATAATGAGAAATAAAAAGCCTATCAATTCCCATGCTTCCTCTTTGGTGTACCTGTACCTCGAATCATCTCTTCACAATTTAATAGACTTATGGTACATTTATACAACGTCAAGTACACAATATCACAAAACTGTTACAAATTAGAATAGCATTGTATTTGGAAAGCTCGTTCTGTGTGATGTTGGGTTTTTGTTGTTTTTTTAAGCAGAAGAAATAAGTATGTTTTAGTGCCACCCAATAATTCCCCTTTCCGTTGTGTCTGGAGATAAGAACTGATTGCATCCCATCAATATAATTCCCCAACTCTACAGGATGCTGTCAAACAGAAGGATTTTATGAATTCCTTCAGCTGCAAAATACATCTGCAGTGAATGCTGTGACTGAGATCCCTGATTTAAGCACTACTGATCAAATTTAGATCTGAGCTTTATGCATCACTAAGCAACTGGGTCATCTTTCAGTAACCTAACCTCCAGGGGATAGAAAATCTGGAGCTAGACGTTTTCATGTTACTTGAGCTAATTACTCACTAACAAATTATGAATAGATACAAATTCAGAGTTTCTGCCATTGTAAATATAATAGTTTTTATTTTTTAAAAACTGGGAATTCTTTGACAAGACATACATTTTTTTTTTTCCAGGAAAAGAATTTCCACCATGCACAATTGAGGTTTACAGAATAATGGAGAAAGTAGATTATCCCAGGAACAAAAATGATGAAATTATTTCTGTTATTCACCCTAGGTTGCAGGTAAAAAATTATCATTCTTCTTTATTTACATCAATTTGATAGCCATTTTATGTTGTTTGTTTAATGGAACAGGATATGGAATCCTTCAAATAAGGGATTTAAAATTATTAGTGTGCCAAACTTGCTAACAGAATGATTGAATGTGTTAGGTCAGTTCATGTAATACGTTTTATCACTAAAGGTTTACAGTAATTCAGTAATTGACTTGTGAGACTCTGGGATATAAACTCAGCTGTTAATCACAACTAAAGGAAAAGAAGGTACGGACTCCATTTTTCAAAAGCTGACTCGAATTTTTGATTGTCCTTAACTCTTGGGCCTGACAATGGGTAAAAACAAACGTGACAGTGGGCCGGTTCGGCGCGCTGTGGCACGTTTGTGCATGGATCCGCCAGATGTTATGACCCAGATGTTATGACCCAGGTCATGGTGGCAGCTAGCCTGGGCTGTGGTCCTGAAAACCTCCAGGATCACAGCCCAGGTTAGAGTCCACTCCGATTGGGCCAAAGCGGGCTGCATGTCTGTTTCTGGTCTGGTCTGCTGGCCTGGTCTGCCTCCACCATGCACCATGCACCGCCTCCATGGCTGGTTGTCATGGTGGGACACTGGGCGTAGCATGGGTGCAGGGACAGCCGGCTGCACGTTCCCTGTTCTTCCCGCCCCTGGGCTGTGCGGCCGTCGGCCCAGCCGGGAGCATGTGTATTTTGTGCTCTGGACAGCGTATGCCCTATCTGCCCAGTCTGCCTGTCCCAGGTCAAATGGGATGTGGCAGCCTGTCTGTCACTTGTGGCTTCACCCTTTCAGAGCCAAAGTAACAGAGAGCTATGGGTGTGTTCAAGCAAGATGGGCAATGCATTCTCAAGCATCTTTGAAAAATCTGGCCAAAACTGCCCAAAGTTGAAAACTCAGATTGGGGCCTAGCTGGGTTGATGGGCTCTGATGCAGAAGATAGAATGGGGCTCCACTACCCTTCCCTCCCAGAGGCATCTGCACCATGGAACCTGGGCCGACCAGGCTCAGCTGCACCAGTAAGCCATTGACTCCGGTACAGTGATATTTCTAAAAACTGTGGCCATAAACCATAAAGGACAATGAGTGAAAGACGTGAGTACTATTACAAGGGTCCCATAGTCACTGTGTTTTCTGCCGTTGGGGAAGAGGCAATGAACATGGATCCCTGGCTATTACAAAACTTGAAGTATAACTTAAGAATTGTCTTCTTTAGGAGAACATATTTTTATACTTAATATCAAACAGTTGAACCCTCAGGGCTTGAGCTAAAGGAGCCTTTTGATGATTACTGGGTGCGAGAATCTTATGCAGAAGTTATCAAAATATCTGAAAATGGAGACCTAACTTATTTAATTTTTACTATAAGGATCAAGACTGGCAGCCACTCAACCCTGGTGATCCTGCATTTTTAACTCTTGATGGACAGACCATTCCATATGAAGGGGATTTTGCCATATACCCAACATTTGTGAATGAGGCTGCATATTATGAAAAGAAAATAGCTTTTGTAAAAGCTGTCAAAGAAAACCTCACTGCAAAAGGCATTAGAGCCTCTTTGTTTTAGAACTGGTGCTCTTTTTATTTCTTTTTAATGAAGCATTTAGGACCAACTTCATTATTGATTTCTAGCCCATATAACCCAGCTGAAGTTTGTGGGAACTTAACCCTTAATTTAAACTTTGGGTGCAATCCTCTACCCATTGAAGTAAATGGCAAAACTTCCACTGACTTTAATGGCTGAGGACTGTCCTGGGAGTATTATTTAATATTGCTACACACTTTGAAGATGAGAAGCACTAACAAAATTATTACCTTCATCCATATTTTTTAAACAAATGTTAAAAATAAACATGATTATTTCATGTAGTTCACTAACTCACTCATATTGCACTATTATTTATAAACAATACACCAAACATTAATTAGAAGCTCTAAATTTTTATCTAGAGATTCTGTTGCTAAAGTTAAATCCTTTACAAATTTGGTTAAGAATTGTACTACCAGAGTGCTAGAGAATTGGAAAAATATATATTGTCCTATAAAGTATGATACTGATGAATTATGAAGTAAAATGTAAACCAAATAAAGCATTATCTATTTAATGTTAAAGAAATATATTTTAAATATTTTGATGGTTTACAGTCTAATTTTTAAACTAAATGGGTTTTGTGCCCAGGAATTCGTTAGAACAGCTCTGCCTTTCAAGGCTATTATTATTGGAAGAGGAGGATGGCAAGACAGGAGCAGTGAATTAAGCCTCGGAAGATTTGTTTTGTCATCCACAACAATCAGGGACCGGAAGGCCTTAAAAGATGTGTGTGTGAATTCTGAAAGCACTGCACAACCTAGCTGTTTCATTAAGGCTATGCAGCAATGCTTTGATTTTTGTTTTGGGGAGTGATATCAGATTTTTTTTTCATTATAAATAATGCAATCTTCAAACTAGGAAAAAGTTATGAGAACAACTAGATGTAAGTTTATTTTATTCATTTATTTACAAGGTTTTTACGCCACCTCTCCTGCACATGTAGCCAAAGGCGGCTTACAACATAATTTAAAATATTACTAAAAACCATAAATAACATATAAAATCCATAAAACAAATCAAAAGAGGGGTAGCATAAAACCCTACCCATTTCCCTTACCAAAAGCCTGGCAGAACAGCCAGGTCTTGCACTGACATCAAAATGAGGTGAGGCTCGGGGCCACCCAGGTCTCCACCGGAAGGGAGTTCCACAGCCTAGGCACAGCTACTGAGAACGCCCTCTCCATTGTGACCCCCCGGACCACCCGGGGGACATCAAGAAGGGTGCCCTCAGCAGATCACAGGGGTCGATCCAGGACACAGACAGTGAGGTGATCCTGCAGATAGATGGTGCGTGGACGGTATAGGTAAGTACTTTGAATCGGGTCTGGAAGACTAGGAAACCAGAGCAGAGCATGGAGTACTGGTGTAATGTGCTCACGGCAACCCATCCCCATAAGGAGGTGGGCCGCTGCATTCTGCACTAGTTGCACTCTCTGGACTGTCACCAAGGGTAGCCCCACGTAGAGCGCGTTACAGTAGTTTAGTCTTGAGGTGATGAAGGCATGGATGATGGTGGCCAGGTCGGCGTCCAAGACATACGGTGGAGCTGGGAATCGAGGAACACTGCCAGACTCCGAACCTAGGAGACCAGTGGGGGACAAACCCCCTCAATGATAGGGGAAGTCACACCCACTGCCCTCCCCACCATCATCATCTCTGTCTTGTCAGGATTCAGCTTCAGTCAGCTCACCCTCATCCACTCCCTCGCAGCTGCCAGAAATCGGGTAAGCACCAAGACTGCCGGGTCTGAGTCGGATAAAAAAGAGAGGTAGATCTGGGTGTCATCAGCATATTGATGACACCGCACCTCAAACCATCTCACAACCTCGTCCAGCAGCTGCATATACACGTTGAACAGGCGAGGGGACAGAATGGAACCTTGTGGGACCCAACACGAGAGGTCCCAGGGAAATGAAGAACAATCCTCGAGCACCTGCTGGGTTCTCCTGGCCAGGAAAGAGCGGAACCATTGTTTGGAGTGCTATTGCTATGTTGACCCAAAGTATGAGAGAAACAAGTTTGTGATATTTTTCATTGGACCAGTTAGGTTGGAGAGTGTCAACAAGCCAGAAAACTTCACAAAAGCTCTTCTTCACTTCTTGAGAGGAAAGTACTGAGCCTGAGTGTTGTCTTGCATTTGTTCAGGAAATAGATGTGATGTTGTGAAGATTTTGATTTCAAGTGATTGATTTCAGTATTTTTCCATTGTTGTTTGGATTGATGTGAGGTTGGTCCCAGAACATGAGAGAAATCAAGTAGGTAAATTGGTGTGTGTGTAATGGCAGAGGGAATGTGAAGTAGACACGGGCACAGCTCCTGACAGGTCAAAGATTACTCAGAGAAATATAACCAAATAAGGTGATAGCAAACATCACATGTTCAATACCACCAAAGCACTCCTGCATGTGGCATTTGAGTAATCTAGGAGTTAAAGTGTTGGGGGGAAATTACTGGACATGCCAAGAGAAGAAAAAGTGGAAAGCAAGAAACAAGATTGTTTTAAATAAAGCAAAATATTCTTGGCAAGCTATATGGAAATTAAAAAAAATTAGATTCATATTTCATTCCCTTCTCTCAGTCTTCTTGCTGCTAAGTAAGTGCTTTCTAGTGCTAAATCCAGTATGTAATAAGAATTATTATTTGTAATATCTAAATATTAAAAAGATTGTATTTTTTACTAAATTTTATCTTATCCTAGTCAATATTAACTCATGACCCATAACAACAGCTAATGCTATTCTTCTGATAACCTACTCAAAACATTTCATGGGCCAGAGAGCTATAGTATCTTTCTCTTCTTTGTGAAGTTGTACGCTCCTTTATTCATCCCTGCCAACCAGTATACTTTATCCCTACTTCCGGGTTGTAATTCCAGTGTTAAGGCAATAAAATGAGATGCAGAGGATACAAGAGAAATAACAAAGGAACGCATATGTTTATTAAATTATTTGTTTTATTTATTTGATTTTAAATAAATATATCAAAAGTACTCAATATGACAATTTAAAAATTATTATTATTCACTGTTCTTGTGACCTTAGCAATCCTGGGGTTCAGAAACTGGTGCTACATAGTTTGGCTTGGTTGTGTGTCCACAGAAGCATGAGCGTATCCTGAATGGATAATTAAATACCAGAGGCAGTCACATCATCCAGTGTGTACACAGCCAACAAACCCTTTCCTCTACCAAGCACTGACACAGCTGAGTCACAGTCTCAGTTTTTATGTGAAATTTGTTAGCTGCCCCGAGCTGTTTGCAGGAGGAATGGGGTATAAAGGTATTAAATAAATAAATAAATAAATATACTTTATAGAGAAGTATGGTGACTGTGCATACTCACTTCTGCACGAGAAGAGATGCGTTCTCCCAGTAATTCATAGATAAAAGTGGAAAAACCATGACGGAACCATGTGACCCTAACACACTATTTCTGACTCGCGTTTCAAAACAGAGGCCATTTTTACATGAACAGGGGTGGATGGGAGGATGGTTGTGCTTGTGCTTCTGCAGTGGGTGGAGGTGAGTGGAGATGGGACACTCATCTCCACCCACGGAGCCTCCTCCATTTTTCCAGATGGCTCCGTGGGTGGGTGATGGGTGTGCGTCGGGAGCACACATGCACCTCCACCCACTGCCTGTGGTGTTCGCACGGACAAACATCCAGTGAACACTCATCCCCCCCACCCACTGCCATGCCATTTCCACGGACGCCCCCATGCATCTAACACAGCTTCTGTGTAAAAACGGCCAAAGCAGCTAGAAGAGGCAAAAACCTTCCCCACTCATATGCATATGCAACCCACTATAGCTCCCAACAAATATTGCAAGAATAGCAGGCAGGTTCAGTGTGACATTTGACAGCAGAACTTCCTCCACCAGCAGTTGCAGGACAAAAGACAGCTATGATTTCTTTATACTTGAAACATGATATTTATACACATAGCATGAAGCATTCTGAATAATACTAATAACTGAACAAGACAAATAAAATCATTTAACTGAACAGACATCAGTTTCTTCCAAACAATTGAAGAAGAAAATCAATGTACATAGAAAACACACACACACACACACACATTTATGAAACACACGGTGAGACACCGGTCTTCATAAAATCTCACTTGTCCCAGACAGAACAAACAGGCTCACAGTCTTGTGCAAGTGACCAAGCTGGACAAAAAAGTTTCCCAGCTGCAGGCTGTAGCTGAAGAAAAGGGGCGGCACTCCTCCTGGTAAGGTTGAAATCAGCTCCTGTAAATATTCAGATCTGGCCTGTGACTAACGCTCCTTGAGCAGGGCCTCCTCCACCCTTCTGAGACAGCGACACTCTTCCAGTTCAGGCTGGACTCTTCTAGAAGGTGCCGAGAACAGCCAGCCCCATCCCAAGAGTGCTGGTCTGAGCATGCTCAGGCCATATAGGAGAGAAAGGAGGATGAGGTGATTAGTACTGCCCTCTACTGGTTAACATAGCCATGCTTATAATTATAGTCCTTCAATTCTGCTGTCCAACAAAGCAGTAATAGCATGGGTTACACATACGTAGGGCATTTTCACACAAGACACTCACCCACCCCCCACCCACTACACATGTTGCAGGGCTGCAGTGTTGCCCTATGGGTGCCCTGTAACATGTATAGTAGGTGGGTAGTGGGTGGAGAGTGTCTTATGTGAAAATGTCCCTGTTATGAATGGGGAGAGTCCATATCTCAAACCAGCTGCCTCCCTAAGTGCCTCCAACAAAAAAGTAAACTTTTCTTGCTAAGATTCACTCCAAAATCAATCTGCATCCTGTTCCCTGCTGTGATGTCCCTTCACGTCCCCCTTTGCACTAGGACTGTTGTCTTTGGGATCTGCTGATCTAAAACATGCACTTATCTAATGCAGCTCCTGCTGCCACACAAGAAGGGGTTAATATTTGGCTGTATCTTTTGTTTTTTAATGAACAGTTTCTTCAAAACAAAATTAAACATTAAAAGTATCTGCTCAAAGTTCCTGAGGATTAAGGTATATTTCTATAGGATTATACTGGCAAATACTAAACATACAGAGATTGAAAATATTTCTTTTTATAGATACATGTAAACAAAACCAAAAACAAGTATAATTCATATATATGGATCTTGAAGACTGGTCAGATAAAAAGTGCTATTAAAGTGCAACATACAGTACTTTGAATGCAAAAAAATAAGTCAAGGCCCACAATTATAGTGCATTCAAGATTTTAAAAAACAGTTTCTTCACAGGGAAATGTTTAGTGCTAATCTCTTAAAAATAGCTGAGATTAGGAGTTAGTTAATATAAAGCTCAAGAACAACACTCCTGAGGTAACATTCAATTTAAGTGTTAATTCGTGACAGGAAGTGGCATTTTGAGTGGTGACAGCATAGGCCCAAGAGGGAGATTTTAAAAAGATTTAAAGGGCTCTGAGGTGCCCTGCTCACATTGAAAATCAATAGGAGGTGGGCACTGTAGTTTCTAAAAATCTCCCCACAAAGACTGAATAACTTAAACCAACCCAAACAATATTTCTCTCTGAAATGAATTATAATGACTTGATGTTATAAATAGAGGCCCTGTTCCAAGGTCAGTGCACGCATGGACTAAACTCAGCTCCTCTGTGCGCACACATAGCACCTGAGGTAAACCCCCCTGCCTCCTGTCTGCATAGACACCTGCATTTAATTCTGGCGCACTCCTGCCTCTCCGTCTGCTGGGGTTGGGGGGCTGGGAGGTGGCAGACTTTGCCTCAGGTGCTGTGCAGGCATGCAGGGGTGCGTTTGGTCCACATACACACGGGTCTTGGATCAGGGTCAGAGTGTCAGCCCAATACTAAATGCTATGCACTGTGCAAAAATGGTTCTTATGCAACCCATTTGGAAAGAACGCAGCACATTTTATTTGGATTTATACCCCGCCCTTCCCGTAAGGCTCAGAGTGGTTTAGGATTGGGCTGTGTGTGTCTCAAACATACAGTTACACACAGTTACACATGCAGGTATTGTACTGTAGTGTACACACAAGGAAACTGATCCTGAAAGCTCAATGAGTTGATGGAATGTAGCTTTTCACACAAGGCTCTCCAGAATTTGCAGGATCAAGACTCATGATGATAACACTAGTATCCAAAATGAAAGCTTCAGCTTTCTCCAGAGCTTTCAAATTATATACTTCATATTGTAGTGGGTTTTTTTAATGAAATGTTTTTTTCTCCCCATATTTTCATAACTGCATTAATCCCCATACAAAAAATGGTTTCCATTTCCTTAGAGATACCAAGACAACAAGTTTCAGTCAAATGTCAAGGGTCAGTAAAATCCACAAAAGGAAGACATGTTGTATATCACGTTCAGCTCCTTGTTTACACTAAAGCAAAACCTAGGCCAAACGTCACCATCGAAACCTTCACATGAGTGGGTTTGCTTAATAATCTTACAGGTGAACCATTAGGAATAGTCCTTTTTGTCTTTGTTTCATTCCCACTTGATGATGCGAAATGAAGTCAGTGGATATTTGAATCATCAGTCAGTACAAAGTTGTACTTTGCTTGCAGCTGCTCCAATAAATAAATGTTGGATATACACTGTGCTCTTGAAGTCTCAAACAAACAAACAAACATCAAGTATTGTATATCTAAACGGAAGTTTCTTGCAAATCGTCCATTTCATCATATGTATTCAGGGTAATTTTACTGTTACTTCTTGATGTATCTTGCATTTTGCTGTAATCTAAAAAGAAATGCAGAAACAATCTAAAAATTTCTACTGTAGAAATTGTATTATTTGTCTTAAACTAATTTTACAGGTACTGCTTTTGCAGGTTAAAAAAATTATATATTTTTTTAAAACCCCATATCTATTTAATCAGTAAGTAGTAGATGCAAAACTACACATTGTACAGTAACGTTCTATTTCTGCTGTTTCTTTGGCCCTTTTCACACAGACACTCTTAACACTGATAAAATGGGTGTTACATGTTATTATACATGTCGCAGGGCTGCAGGTGTGCTTTATGTGTGCCCTGCAACATGTATAATAAAATGTAACATCCATTTTATCAGTGTTAGAGTGTCTGTGTGAAAAGGGCCATACTTGTGTCAAAACAGAAACCAAGTTGGTATTTATGATCTTCCTGTACTCAACCTCATGGCAAAGTCTGGGGCATACTGCCCCAAAGACAGCTGATACCTGTGTAATGTAGGTAATTTTTTGTCTTGCTCTTCTAAATCCATCTACATAAGGTAATTTCAGACGTGACGGGCCTGGAGGCCCGCCACGCTGAACCCTGGACCAGGATCTGTCTCGGATCCCGGTCCGTGTTCAGGCCATCCATCCTTTAGACATGCCGTATCATGGCCACTCTAACCACGGTTCTCGACCTCCAGCCAGCCGGAGGTCGAGAACCATGGTCAAGCTTGATCCTGGATGGAGGTTCACCATGGTGAACATCTGGCCGGGACCAAACAGACGTTCACGGAAACGCCACCACCACAGGGAATCCACTGGGGTACACTGTGGTGAAAGGTGTTTTCGTAACGTCTGAAATTACCCATAGAGGCATCTTTGAATTCCTTTTTTACACTCGCAGAAGGACATTTTGATGTAGCATGCCATCAAAGAATGTAAACACAGCTCCGCTAGAGACTAAACATAGTAGAACTATATTGTTAGATTGTTCCAACTTGACATGAGGCCAGATATTCCAGTGACATGCACAGTAGTTTAGGTTAGCTGTCAGGCATACATTAGCAAAAAATGGATTTAAGCGACAAAATAGTGTAATTTTTCATCAAAAGTGCAGACTTGACATAATATGGATGTGCAAAATCGATATAATTCTGCTTCTGATCAAGGAACAAAACGGGAGTTGTAGTGGTAATGTTGTATAATACACATGTACACATACTAAACTTCAATGAGAATAAAAATTACAAGAGAAACTTTTGTAAAATAATAGATTACTCTAAGCATGATACTTTGATGATAAAAGTACCTGTTGGCCCTGGATCTTCATTAATAAATGAAACATGTGTTTTCCATTCAGTCCATTTCACTTCGTTAATCCTGTTTACATTGCATATAAATTGTATTATTAACATACCTTATCTCTAGTTTCAAAGCTACACTTTTTTATTAAGTACTTCTTGGTATTCTAGTACCAGAGCATTTTTTACCAGCATGCAAAGACTGTATGGATTTTTTTTCAAAATTAATTACTGTATTTGACTAGACTATAGCTCAGTGAGCTATTTTATATTTTAACAGTTTACAAATTCTATCAAAGTTCATAAATCTAAATATTTCTTTTAAAAGAGTCTGGCAATATTTTTACAGTATCATGTGAAACAGCAATGTTTTGTATATATAATTAATTTTAAATTAACTATCACAAGAGAGTACAGCAATTTAAGTTGCATTTAAAATAGAGATTTTTAGATTCTGTATTAAAAGCAAATATGGGCATGGAAAAAAAATCCCCCTTTTACTCAGAAAAAGACACATTGGGTGAAAACAAACATAATGGGTGATTTCAGCTGTGCTGGGCCTCCAGACCCAACATGCTGAACATCCCGGTCATTGATGAAGCCGTCCGTCCTTTAGACATGCTGGCTTCCATCACGCTGGGGAATCTCGGAGGGGGTGGGGCTGTGTGGTGCAACATGCGGCCGCACGGCCCCACCCCCCACGCTCCCCCGGCCGCACTTGGCAAGACAGGTGGGCGCATCAGCCAATGCGGCCGCTGCGCCCAATCCTGTACTGCGGTTGGGGCCACGATCCATGATGGGCCAAGGTAACAGACGTTACTTTTGGCCCATCATGGATCATGGTCAAGTTAACCACTGTTCTGGGGATGGGGCCAGCCTCAACTCCAGAACCATAGGGTATTTTCAGACGTTACGAGATCACAGTCAACCACAGTGAATCTGCACACGGTGAAAGTGATCCTGTAACGTCTGATGGGGGGAACGGAAGTTCCCCCCCAGATGTTGATCACAGTCAATCACGGTGGGGAATTACATTCACCACGCGATCGGCGCCGACCCCACGGGTTCAGCGGATCGCGTAGCGACTGTGATTCCCCACCGTGATGAACCGAGCCGTCTCATCTGGACGGCAGCCACGGCCTGGTATCCCCGCCGGGATTCCAGGCCGTGGTCAATTCGG
>QEPC01008384.1:4046899-4087316 GCA_003113815.1 Sphenodon punctatus | reverse complement strand
CCTGCCATTAACTGCACTGGATACCTCCTGGCGAACCACGAATCCCTAAAATTAATGGCTACACCATCCCCCCGTCCCTCTGGCCATGTCTGATGCTGCACAGAGTACCCAGCTGGCACCAGGCCAGCCAAAAAAGGCCCTGTCTCCGTGTCCAGCCAGGTCTCCGAAATACACACGAAGTCAGCTGCACAATCCAGGATCAACTCCCTGGTTGTTGATGATTTATTAGCAACTGACCTCACGTTAAGCAGCAACAGCTTCAAGTCGGAGGCCCTCTGATCATGAACCACCTGACATGACCCCAATGGCCGTGGTCATCCCCCCAGCAGGCCCACCCCACCAGACCAGCCTCTCCCTGGATGCCCCGCCTCCCTGGAGAGGGAGATCCCCTCCCCCCACCCCCTATCACCTGCTTTCACCGGGTGAAGCATAATCCCCTATGAGCTCATGAGCTTGTGAGTAGTTTCAGGATTAAAGCCTTACTTGTTAACATTATTAAGTCAGACAGTGTAGGTGTTTTACAAGATAAAAGGGTTATGATTTTTCTTATTTTTTTAAAACTATCATAAAAGTCTTTACAAATCCACCGCTATATACAAGTTGTGTCTACATGCATACTAGTTTGCTGATTATTGTACCATCTTTGCTCACCCTGAGAAGGATCTCCAGTGTGTATTAGAACTCTTTGCTGAGGCCTTTCGTTGCTTGGGACTTTCACTTAATACCAAGAAAACTAAGATGTTATATCAGCCCGTTTCGGTCATAGTAAATGACGCTCCGCAGATTACTATCGAGGGGCACACCTTAGAGACAGTCAAGCATTCCTCGTATCTCGGTAGCTGTCTTTCTCAGAAGGTGAATATCAATATTGAGATCAAACACAGGATTCAGAGTGCAAGTGCTTCCTTTGGAAAGTTGGTGCAATGTGTCTTTAGTGATCATGACTTATGGAAGGATATTAAGATCCAGGTTTATAAAGCAGTTATTATCCCTATGCTTCTTTACGGTTGTGAGACTTGGTTGACATAACGACATGAGATCTTGGAGAGCCATCATCAGAGGTGCCTTTGTAAGATCTTACGCATTAATTGGGAAGACTGAGTTACCAATGCCAGCGTTCTTGCTGAAGCTGGTTCTGCCAGGGCACTGATACTTATGCATTAACTTTGTTGGGTTGGACACTGTGTACAAATGGTCAATTATCAGCTCCCTAAGCAAGCCCTCTTTGCAGCTCTCTTACGGTCAGAAATCACGTGGAGGCCAGAGGAAACACTACATGGACATATTGATGTCATAGCTTAAGAAAGTTGGTAAGGATATGTCCAGCTGGGAGGAAATGGCTACTAATAAATCAAATTGGCATTGTGGCCTCCTCCATGCGGTGGCCTGCTTTGAGGAAAAGCGTCTTGCTTATGAAAGTGAGAAAAGGCAGCATAGATGAAGATGGGCAGATGAAGCCTAGCCAACAAGCAGTTATTTACTCTGGTAATATCTTTAATCTTTGCAGATGGGTCTGTGGTTCTAGGGTTGTGGACTTCTAAGTCATCTCAGGATTCATAAATAAAGCATGGGAGAGATCATTCTCATATCGAGGGATTGCCAGAGAGAGAGAGATGCATTGATCCATTTTTTAAAAAAAGTGTCTCACCTCTTTTATGGCTAAAAATATTGCCCCTAGCATAACAAGCAGTTGTCCCGAAAAGTTCAGCCATCCCACACTTTTTGACAATGCTAATGGGTAAGGAGGAGCCTGCAAAAGAAAGATAAAAGAAAATAATGGGACTTCTTAGTTTCATGCAGACAAAACAAAGTGAAATGTGAACTAGTTATTAGTAAAGGGTCTAATAAGTCAGTTGCTCCCAGAATATTTGCCCATGTGACCTATTTTGAGACTTCCGTATAATCCTGTGACTTCAGGATCTCAATATAGAAGCAAAGTATATCCAATATCAATGGGAATTGCAACCCCAACCGAACAGATGGTGCAACTCTATTTGGGGAGCCCCTGCTCTTAAATGAAGGATTCCTACTTGCTTCTCCTCATGCAGCACTTGTGAGATGAGACCTCAAATTATTATTATTAATTATTTATAGAGCACCAGCAATGTGCCCGGCACTGAATAATCATGAATTAGAGACAGGGTCTTGCTCCAAGGGGCTTACAGTCTAGGATGGACAAGGGAGCGGGGAACATAGGGTGAGACAAGGTACAGTCATGGAGGTGACAACTCACGGATGCTCTTGCTTAGCTTAGCTACAGGAGGACCCTGAAGGACAGGACAGTAGAAGGAGTGTCAATGACATGACAAGGGAAACAGGAAATGGTTCCAGAATTACAGCCATTATGTTATTTTAAGTATATTATTCTTTCGGAACCATTAGGAAAATGTAGCATTTCCAGTTTCAGTGAAATCCATGCAATTGCTACGTGTAAACAACTCATCTGTTGTAGAATTTAGGTGAATTCTTCTCTCCTTACACCTGTGTTCTCTCTCAAAGTGATAATCAACAGAATCTTCATTTCTGGTTTTTTTTTCTTCCATTCCCCAACACATAGTCTAGGAGTAATTTCAGACATGCTGGGCCTCTAGTCCCAAAACGCTGAAACCCAGATCCCGGTCAGTGATGAAGCCGTCCGTCCTTTAGATGTCCCGGCTTCATCACGCAGGGGAATCTCGGAGGGGGCAGGGACGTGCGGTGCGACCTGCGGCCACATGGCCCTGCCCCCTGCGCACCCACATCCACCCACCCTCAGGGAGATGAGTGGGCACAGTGGGCAGTGCGGCTGCTGCGCCCGATCTCGTACCGCAGTCCAGACCACGCTCAGGAACAGGGCAAGGTAACACACGTTACTTTTGCCCCTTTCCTGATCATGGTTCAGCTAACCACAGTTCTGGAGATGAGGCTGGCCTCACCTCCAGAACCGTGGTTAGCTTTGAACCCCATCAGGAATTCACTGTGGTGAACATCTGGTGGGGCTCAAACAGATGTGCCACCCATCACAGCCACCACACTGGATCCACTGTGATCCAGTGTGGTTGACTGTGGTGGCGTCACGGCTGAAATTACCCTAGGTTAGGGAATACTATTGCATTTTTATCAGTACAAAATCACCCTATGAGATCTGTAGTGCTTGTCCCATACCTTATCTCCAAGGGGTCTGTAATAGGAAACTAATGTTAAGGCTATATTGTAGATGAAGTATAAGCAGCATGAGAGGAAGAACATGTGTCTTGCAAATTTTTTCCATTTCATTCGCAGCAGTGAATGCAGGGGCTCCAAAGCCAACATTTCATGGCGGTTCTGAGGAAGGAAACAGACCAAACTTGTAACTTGTGGCAAAACTGAAACTTGGGGTGTTTTTAAATAAGCAGGGCTTTGGGGGAGTGGGGTCTGTGGCCACTGCTTGGCAGTGCTGTGTAACTCCCCAGTTCTCATGGCCAGTTCCGATGTCTTGCAAAGGCCATATGCCCCGCCTACAGTGCCTATGAGCAGCAGACTGGTCTGCTGGCATGGCTGGCTGCCCCGGTTCATATGGGCAGGGGATGCGTGAGCACTCGTTGCTATGGAGCTTTTTGTCTTGCTCCACATAGCACACTTTGGATTTCTCAGCTGCACTCCGTTGAGTGACTCACAGGAATGCACATCCCCCTGCTCCACCTTCAGATGGGTGGGTGGACGAGTGGTTCCTGTGTGGCCATGCAGGGTAGTATCTCGTTTAAAACCACCCTTGGAAAAAAACCTAAATATCACCTATATACCTTATTTATTTACTTTAGCTTATAGCCTGCTCTCCTTCAAAGGCTCAGAGAGACTAAGTGGTTCAAATGATATCTTTTATTGGACCAAGTGTTGTTGGTGGAAATCAGCAAGCTTTTGGGCCACACAGGGCCCTTCCTTAGGCATGTAGCACAGCCAGTAGAACTATATAAACTGAGCAAGTGTAGCGGAGGTATATACGGGCATGGAATGGGGGGGAGAGGTGCCAGACATCTCTCTCCCCCCCTCCCACCTTGTTCTATCCACTCCCACCCATTCCATGCTCATAGATACCTGTCCTGTTCTATACTTGCTGTTTATATATTTCTACTGACTATGCTACATGCCTGAGGAAGGGCCCTGTGTGGCCCGAAAGCTTGCTGATTTCCCCCAACAGCAGTTGGCCCAATAAAAGAGATAATTCAAACCACTTTGCTTCCCTCTCTGTCACTTGGGACCAACATGGCAACCAGACTCTATCTCTGGATTTCAAAAGCTCAGAGCAAGTAACAAAGCGTATATAAAAATGGATAAAACAAAACCTATTTATATATAAAAATCCCATTTAAACCCAACATTCCAGATCCTGTCCTTGAATGTCTGCCAAACAAATAGGTCTTACATTGCCTCTGGAAAATGCTCAGGATCACAGAACTGATTTGTAATTTGGTAAAGTTCCCTTGGCTTCTCTAGAGCCATGCCAATCTATTCCTGACAAAAATCTGTGCTGTGTTACTAACCCGCTAAATTAGTTTGATCTGGAAAATATGACTTGCCTTAATTTCTGTGCCCAGTCTTTTGTATCAAGGCATGTTTGTATTTCAGGAATTCAGCAAACTGAATTTTAGTCACATGCCAAATTCTGCATTTAAATAGTAAAATATCCTGATTGCTGTGCACTGATCATGTACAGGCATAGTACATTTACCTCTTCCTATGGCATCCTTGCCTTCCTGGGCATCAGCAGAATTAAATGTAGGGTGGGTAGGGTGGGATATCCCTTTTGCCCTTCCCATTTCCATGTTTCTGGGTGTCGTGATATCACAATGTTCTGGAAAAGGGACTTTGGCATGTGAGAAAAGGGCAGGGAATACCTTTTGTCCTGCCGATTTCTAATGTCACCCACCTCTGCCACTTAAAGGACTTGGAAGGAATGGGACCACCAACTGCACCCTCTTCCATCTCCCTCCTGGTACCCATGCCAGCCTTCCAACAATTCTTTTAAATAAACTAGGCCTATAATATCAACTGGATACTTTGTAAGTAAAATTGAGTTTGCCAAGCCCTTTCCTTTGCCAGTGGCTATTTTAAATGCTGTAAAGGGAAAAATTAAACAATGCTGCCTGTGTAAAACAAGTTTTATGCCACAATACATTATTTTATTTATTTTTATTTATATAACATTTTTATCCCGCCCCTCCTGTCCACAGAGCAGCCCAGGGCAGTGAACAACAAGATAAAAGAATAAAACAATAAAAAAAGTTAAAATTTCTAAGATGCAGGGAAAAACAACCTCTCCCAAACCCCTCCCCCCACTTTACCCCTACCCCTCGCCGAAAGCCTGGCAGAACAGTCAGGTCTTCTATGCATGTTGAAATGACAGGAGAGTGGGGGCCAACCAATCTGTCTAAGGTTCTTATATGACCTTCATTTAGCTGCATCTGAATATGCCATACTCTTCAGTATAATTATCCTTCTTCCTCACCACATAATGTCAGGTTGGGAAGAACACAGAGGCTAAGCAACCTGTCCAAGGTGACATGGAAATTCAAGCAGGAAACTGATCCTGTGACTTTTAAGTCCTAGATTAGCACTAGACTCTGGACCATCCATAGTAACAGCTGCAGTGCATTCATAGATCCCTTCCCTCCCCCCTCAACACCTGTGTGCAGTCTCACTAGGATCCTACATGTGTACAAAGGTTTCATGCCAGCAGATCATGATGCAAGATCAAGAGACCTACGGGCACATCTACAGGAGTGGTTAAAAACATGTATTAAAAGATGTGTTTTTACATGCATTAGCTAAACATATTACCCATGACATGCTAAAGTCCTCTTTTAGACCTTTATCTTGTTAGCTGATCATAGTTAACACTATACCTTGGCACAGGGCTAGCAAATACACAATAGGTACAATGTAACTTTTAACACACATTGATATTCCCCCAAAGTTTTATCTTATTCTTTACTAGTTTTAGATGGGTAGTTTTAAAAAGCATTTAAAAACATATAGTGTTAGAAAACTACATTGGTTTTAACGGCAAGCAACTTACACCAATGTTAGTATTATAAACAATAATCTCTAGCAATGAGTTGGCTGTGGTGGTGTCCACTTCTGTCAGGTCATAAAGGGAAGACTGCACTGGACCATAAGCCCAATCTGTGAATTTCCTGGAAAGGCTTCTGTTTGGTTTGTCTCTGATTTCTCTGGTGAGAATGTATTTCAGAACCTAAAACAATCAACAGAACCACTTGGGAGTACATGGGAACAAGACAGAGAGAGCACGTTTGACAAAATGCACTCTTCTTTATTATTACATTTGCAAAAATGACAGAATTAAATGCATTTTGTAATTCCATTAACCTTTCAGTAATTGAGGGGAAGCATTATAGATGACCAAACCCTAGGAAATAAATACTGTTTTCTTTAATTGTCCTGGATTTTCCATTGGCTCTGCACTTTTTTGCTCCGAAAGCAAATGTCTCAGGCAGAAACTTAACTTTTTCTGTTAACTGGTGATTTTTTAGTTTTCTCCTTTGTTAATTATTTTCCATGCACTTTAAAGATTGCTTGCAAGAGGCCACATGCTCCACTCACCCACAGTTATAAATCCAGAATGATTCCACTGGGTTCACCAGTGTGACTCGATTTACTCTAATGTGAGTGGTCAATTTCACTTCCTTGGTCTCATGTGCTACATATCTCCAGTATTTAAGCTGCAAACATTTAAACAAAGCTGATTTTTCATTTAAATGTAATTAAAGTCTTTCTGCTAATATCAGGCTTTGTGAATTTTACAAAAGCTAAATGCCAATGTTCAATCTACCTGACCCTACCTCTTTAAAAGAGGTCAAACATAAGAACATAATAATCACTGTAATACTGGGTCAGGCCAATGGTTCACAAATAGCTTTGTGGCAACAGGCGGCCACGAAGCCCCTGCCTGTATGACCTGGGGTGGCCAGCCCTGCCAGCATACCGGTCTGCCACTCATAGGCACTGTGGGCAGGGAGCACAGCCGTTGCAAGGCCCAAGAACTGGCCGGCAGCGCTGGGGAGCCTGGGTTCCCCAGCACTCATGCCGGGGACATGTCAACTGCAAAGGCCAGCCCAGCACACTTCCCCTTCCCCCATGGCAGAGGGAGTGCATGGCAGCTTGCCTCCATGGCCAGGGTAGTCAAGCTGGGAGCCCTATTCGAATCACTCCCCACGCACTTCACTTGAGTGTGTGCTCTGCAACAGTGACACTCAGTGGCCATGGACTCCCCCCCCCCCCAATATTTATTTATTCAAAGATTTATATCCCACTCCCTTCAGCCCTATGGCAGCTCAGGGTAGCTTACAAAATATTTAAAACAATATAGCCTTGCTCATTTAAAAACAAAGTGATTGGTTTATAACGTTTACACTGTTGTGTGTGTGTGTGTGTGAGAGAGAAAATGTGCTTATTGTAAAGAACTTCCCAAGTTTAAGCAACATTTGGATATCTGGCGCTCCAGTCCTCTATGTTCCCAGTTGACCCAAACAAACAATTTTTTTTTTTAGTAATCCTGTGATTGCTTCAGAGTGGGGGAGCACATCAAAAGGGGCATTCCATCAGGCCTTTCTCTATCTACCTTTCTCTATCGCAGTCTCTCTCTATCTAGAGATTAAAGAATCTTCTCAACCACCTTCTTCGAGACTTCTCTCCATCAAGGCTTTGGGGAACACTGGTGAGAATCGGGTTGGCCCAAGGAACAAGCTGACAGAAATGGAATATCAGTTTATAGCAAATAATCATACTCATCATTCACAAGATTAGCAGCATGGATGGCAGCAAATTTGTGTAGCTACGATTTAAGTGCACTTCACATCTCTCTCTCTCTCTCTCTCTCTCTCTCTCTCTCTCTCATTTTTTACACAGCTTAACAGTCTTACCTCTAGTTTTCCAGTTTTTGCAGCTAGTTGCATGGGAGTTAACCCCTGTTTATTCTTCATTGTCTCCAAAGTCCTGCTCTTACTTTTCAGTAGAATCATGTCATAAATTCTTATCACAAAGTCATTTTGTGTCTTAAAATCCTCTGCCACAGTAACTAAGGCGTGCAGTATGTTGTTTCCTCGTGAATCTTGTGAGGTAATATTGGTCCTGCTATTGTCCATTAGCAGCTGAACTATGTCTGGTTGATTGGTGCACGCAGCTAATGCCAGTGGAGTTTCACCTAAGCAAGCGGAAATGAATGCACAATAGAGTTATTCAGTTCTAAATGAAACGATTATTGCATTAAATAATCCTATTTTTATAATACAAAAACATGTTTGCACATCAGATGCTATATTCATTACACATTTTTGCTGAGAAACTTAATTTACATGGAATTGCTATTTGAGGAAATGTTAAGTGTATAAACATGTTTGTTTTTTAATTTAAAAGCTCATTCTTTGCCAATAACTAGCTTAAAATTATTTCTGAATGCTTATAAATTTAAACTGCTGGTACTTTTTATTTATTATACAGAGATTTGCCATGCAAATCTTTTGAATTTCAAAATATTTGAGACGCTCTTTCATCATTTATACTGCAACCAGATTTTCCAAAAGAGATCTGCCCCCATTTAGACAATGCACAAGGTTTGGATTATTCAAAAGCACTGAGCTCCCAGCAGCTCCAACTGAGTCATCTATTTCTCATTTCAGGGGAAAAAACAAAACAACTCAGCTTGTTGGGTAGGTGGGTGCTAAACTCTTTTTAAAAAATCTGACCCAAGATTTTTCAGAAAATCTGGAGCGAAATCTCCAATTCATCAAGATAAATGGACGTATGGTATGGTATAAGTTTATTTGTTTAGCCGAGACCATAACAAAAATAAATTCCAACATATCAAAAACACATCCAAAACATATCAAATCCTACTAAGCTAAAGATACCATGGCTAAAAAATTAAAATTTACCAAAAGAAACAAACAACATACATATATATCAAAAACTCTAAAATAACAGTGAAAGGAATAAACTTTCCAATACTAGACCAAACTCCGACATAAAGGGACAAACATACCGGGGAGGAAATTGGCATGACATGAAAATACAGGCCACAAACCTTTAAAAAGGTATCAGACCAAACTAGGTCCTAACCCACCTTAATGAATAGCTAAATAAATATTGAACATAGTTCTACAGTATCCCCCCAGCCGACATGTCAGTAAAATAGGACAATATACCTCCCTCCCATTTCAACGTGTCTCCAATTGAACTGCCAGCTTTGCTAAGCAGCGAATTACCTCTGAAGAACGTGATAGCAAACATAGTTGGAACAAACAAACTGGGGGAAGATGTAATCGGCTAATGATCCAAGGTGGCAGATATAATTCACGCCAATAGGCCGTCAGGGGGCAGAAAAACAGCAAATGAGGTAAATCCCCTATATGGGCTAAATTACACGGGCAAACCCTCTCCCCATAAGGCGTGCCCCTTCTTCGACCCTCAAGTACCGCAGTGGGCAATAGATCAAAACGAAGGAGGGTCAAAGCCCTACGCAGACTAGGAACCTCCAATAATTCCAGATAATACTCACAGGCGGAATCAGTCTTAAAATATCGATAGAATGGAGCACACTTTAGCTCTTGGATGGCCCCCAAACCCAGCTGGACAGCCTGGTCCCGAAGTTGTTTTTTAATTATCCGAACTCTCTCTGTAATAGGGATCTCCCTTAGAAATGGGAGCGAGAGACCTAATTCCTGCAGTTTCCCAGAAACTCTGCCCCACCATAGGCTTGCGGATGCCCATGAACAGGACTCCTCCCAGCAGAGGCGGGGCAGCCGATCCTCCTCCATTGTCATAACCCTGAGCAAATAGCTCAGGGGGCGGAAAAATAACTCAACACCCAGGGGTAGAGTTTATCCGCCTGTCTCCAGGCGGATAAATGGACGTATGACCTGAGCGTTTCAAGTACTCTGCAACCTCATCATATAACACTGTATTTGGGAGCCATAATTAACACCATATTACAGTAGAGGGTAAAGTTCCCAGGCCCAAAAGCCACGTACCAACATTTTCATATTGTGAAGAGCCACACGATGCATTACATCAAATCACGTTTCCCCCCAACTCCTCCCATCCTTCACACCAAAGTTCTGGCTTCATGGTGGTCTGGTGGGTTTGGGCAGCAGCAATAGCAACACAGAGTATGCTTCCCCTGCTCCCACAGCTCCCATAAGGCCCCAGCAGCTAAATGGTAACTGACTTGGCTTCTCCTGCTCCTGTGGGAGTCACATGGACACCCCCCCAGGCTGCCACTTGAGTCAAGAGCCGCAGCACAGGGGCCTGAGAGCCACATGCAGCTCCCGAGCCGCCATTTCCCCCACCTCTGCCATATTATAACCAAACTGTGTTTGTTCTAACAGGGGTGGCCTGGTCTGCACTGTTGGAGGGAATGCTAATCTATAGATAACGTACACACATTGGGAGCCATGCGCCTCACGCCGTGTTATATAACCGAAATCATGCTATAAAGGCACATATTGCAAAGCATTGGGGTGGGTGGGTTTTAGGGGTGAGGGTCTTTTTTTTAAAGAGATTTTTATCGTACTTCTGTTTTAATTGCTGTAAGCCACCCTGAGTTTTTGGAGAAGGGCAGGGTGGACATTTACATAAATAAATAAAGCAAATTAAATAAAATTAAATATTGTAAAGAGGTTGTGCTGTATTAAAAAAGGTAGCAATAATATTTCCCGCGCACCCCCCCCCCCCCCGACTTTTCGGCCTATAGGAAAAAATAGAGTGATTGGTTTTGTACGGTTTACACCGTTGTGTGTGTGAGAGAAGGTGCTTATTGTGAATGGGAAGAACTTCCCGAGCTAAAGCAAAATGAGTTTTTATATTTAGTTCTGAAATTGAGTTCCCCTGACCTCCTGGACTTCCCTTGTACATTGCAATTATAATAATGATCAGTTTTATTTCTGTACCACCCCATGCCCCAATGGCACCCGGTGCGCTTCACAACATTAGTACAAAAATACAATAAAGTAACTTATAATCCATATAAAATTCATTTACAACAGTTAAAAAGGGGAGGAAAACAATACATGAAGCAGAACCAGCAGATACTATTATCATTGTTCAGGTGCTTCAGATCCATGGAGAGGACAATTTCACCTACCAAAATAAAAGCCTTCATGCTTGTGCTTTGGACTGAAGAAGACACCCTGTGCATGAGCATTGACATCTGCTCCTTTTTCAATGAGGGTCTGAGCAATATCATATTGTCTTCTTTCAATAGCAATATTTAAGGCTGTCTGGCCTGCAACAACATGGGCACAAACAGTCTGTGAGTTCAACGCGGAGACCAAATTCTTATACATGTCTTGAACAACAACGAGAACACATAACTAAAGTATTGTTAAATTTAATACCGACATTTTCAATTGTTTGAACTGTCTACTTATAGAATATTTCACCAAACTCCCATTAGATTTAACCAGACAGTGGGTGTTAACAAACAGGATGTTGCTGTACATTTGCCTCCATTAGCCCTGGATTTCACCGCTCATGTGTCCTGCGGCTGCCAGATGTTCACCCCGGGGGCCCTCCACCCAGCATCATCACTGGGAATGTGGGAGTGCAGACAAATCTGGGAAAATGCAGAGCAACACATTGCCCTGAGGACACCTCCCTTTGGGGGGCATGGGGCACCCAGTGGGGCTCTCAGGGGGCAGCCCGTGCCTCTTCTTTTAGGTTGCATGCATGCGTCCAGCACCAGGGAGTTGCGGACACCCACAACTCTATGGTGCAGAGTGTGTGTGGTGGGGGAGGGTGACACATGGGTGGACCACAGCAGGGAGGAACGAACGCCTGCCCATCTACTGGGTTCCTTAAGGAGCCTGCGAGTGCCAGCCGCATGGGAGTGGGACACCGAGTGACCCTGGGGTTTCTCTTCCTATGTATTACCACCCTGTGTTATTTTTCTCATCTTAAAAATTAGGTTTAAATATTTGGGGGGGGAGTGGGCATCTTATTGGGTGTGAATACCTTTGTAGGCTTCCTCTGTGTACGCTGCATTAATGAGCCTTTCTAAAAGATGGTTTTCTTCTGCAAAGGAGAGTAGTATCTTCACTATTTCATTTGTGTTCTGGTTGATATTTAATAAGGCCTTCATCAGGCAGGTTTTACCAGTGTCTGAAGCTGTACATTTATTCATCAGATAATCTGCAAAAAATAATTTTTAGAATTCATTTATAGTAGGTCCTGATACGTGTTGAGGGATTGGTGGGAGGGGATTTCAGTTTAGTGCTACTAGGAGAGGAAACACATCCAGACAGAATATTCTCCACAGCAATTAAGATATCACTAAAATAGTTGAGTGCCAGGGTGTATTTTCATGATATGAAAAAACTGTAAGAACCCACATGTAAGGGCACAAACCAAGGTTTAACATTGGTGTTAACTCCTTCCTGTGTATTTCTTGTAATGTGGGAAAGGACACTTCTCGTGTATAGTCTGCCCCATAATGCACCACATAAAACCCCCAAAGCACCACGCTACCTATGGCATGGGTACAACTGACAGCAGGGAAAAGAAAGGGTGAAAACAGATATGACGTGGGCCTGCTGTGGCCTTCTTGGACTGGGGAACTACCCGCACATCTGTCCCCCAGCTGCCAGATGTTGGTCCAGGACTGCCCCAGGCCAGGTAGGTAGCTGGCCTGGAATGTGTCCCCCAGAAGATCCCAGGCACTGATTCCGGGCTAAGGGCCACCCACATGGGCCACAGTGGGGCCAATACATCTGTTCAGCCCCTGCCAATCCCACTGCAGGTTGGGATCACCATGGCTGCGTACCATGGCTGTCCGTTATTGGCTTCCATGGCTGCCGGTCATGGTGGGTGATGGGGCGGGGCGGTGGGATGGCTCTCCAGATGCTCAGGTCGCAGGCACATCTGTTGCATGCCACCCGCCAACCCAGAGAGTGGTGGTCACTGTTTCCTGGGGAGCTGCCACACCAACTGCACACCTTTTTAAAAATAGAAGGTGCAATAGCTATCTCCCACAGGAAATTAAAAACACGGGAGAAGAGGCTTATGACGTGAGCACACCTAGAGTTAGGGCTGGTTTACATACAACTCTTGTACCCATGTGTCTATTCTGAAACTGGTGTAGAACTGCAAGCATTCATTAATACATGCACATAACAGGTGTGGGGAATATGATGGCAATCTCTCTTCCCTATTTTTCTGACTTGGGGAAAAATCATGACCAGTGCTGCTACAGCAACTTGCCAGTAAGTGATAAATGAAAAACCACCTCCTTTTATAAGGACCAAATATGACTCGCTAAATGATGCTCAGACACCCAGAGTCTAACTGCTCATGTAACCAAATCCTGGTCCGTTGCATGTATATTTTCAAATGATGAACCATGGACAGACTCTGTTGCTTACCCTGGACGGTCATGTTCCTACATGAATGTGACCTTTCCTTCAATTCCACAAGAAGACGTTGTAATTCCTCTAAATTCCCTTCAGATACTGCCCTAAATATATTATACTTCAGCTTTTTCCGGCGATTGTTCTGTTGAGCACTTTGTGATGAGTTAGTGCTGAATAAAAAAAAATTACAGTGCCTGATTAATTGACCAATACTGGTATATTTAAGTGGATTTTCCTCACATAGTGTTTGCTTAGGAAAAGAAATGTAATTTTGTGCTACAGATTAACCTATCATAATTAAAATACACCCAACTCTATCTGCATAGAGCATATCTGTCTATAAGTGTTATACTTGCCAAAGAAGCTATATATAGCATACACAAAGGTAGATTAAATACATTTTCTGATAAATGTACTTAAAAGTGAATCATTTTGTTCATTCATTGTGTGTGCACTCCAACCAGACGGATGTAGTTCAACTGTTAATGGACAATGCAGGGTCCATATTACCTTGCAAAATACCTGATAGACAGGTAGATGTTTTAAACCTTAAAATGCTCATGGACCTCTGTAGACAACAGGTCCACATCCATGTCCTTCACCAAAGATTAAATTCTTGTTACTTTACTGAATCAGTGGAAAGAAATCTCAGTTCCCAGCATATTTGCTGAAGGTTGTATGATTATGAACCTGATATGGTGCAGAGATATTGCATATCAATGAGGATGGATTTTTCTGCTAGCATTGTAATTCCATTCATGCTAATGTCATCTCGGCAAACTCGGGAATGAAAATGCATCTCAGAAATGCAGATTTTCTTCTAACATGCTCCAGCATGGTAATGTGTCTTGTGCAAAATACTGGGAGCCCTACAGACTATGATATTTCTTCTGAAAATCTACACCTCGATCTAAGACAGCTAGAATCACTACTTACTTTTTACCTAAGTGTTTAATTCTGTATCTAGTAATGGAATACCTAAGGAAGTGAAGTTGGCCACTATCAGAGAGAGGATGCTGGGCTACATGGATCCAGTAGGGCACTTCTTACCACCTTATGCTTCTCATCCAAAGGGAGCAGCTTAAATTAAAACAGCACTGCCAAGATCATCCACCTCATCCATCTCTTTCACCATGTTCAGCCCCTCCTTTCCACCCTCCACTGGCTTCCTCCTACCCAAACACATTCAGCACAAGCTCCTTGTCTTTACTAGGAATTCATTTCGTTTTTATTAGTTGCTAAAACAAATGGAGTCCCGTTTGTTTTAGTAACTAATGTCCCAAAAAGAAATAAATAAGCAAACAACGGGTGATTTCAGACATTACGCGGTCCCGATTCACCACAGTGGATTTCCGGTGGGGGTGAACTGAACAACCACCCCCCGTGATCAAAAAAAGCCCCAAACAGACATGACTGGACCAGGACCACGGTAGGGAATCGGGCCGCTAGATTGCGGCCCAGGGCAGTGCAACAGACATTACGCAGATCCCAGGCCGGGCCGTGGTCAAAGCAGCCGGAAGGCGCCGGGGTGGCTCGTCCCGGCTGCTGCTGTGTGCCTTTTAAATCTCCCTCCCCGGCCTGTGTTATTGCTGATTGCCTGGCAGCGACACTGCGTGCTTTGTCCCCGGCTGGGAATCATTTCCTTTGATTCTGGCCAGTGGTTGCCGGCCAGACGTTACTTTTTGTTGGTTCCCATTGGGAATCTCTTTGACCATGCTTTCGGAGATGGTCCGGGGGGGAGCTCCGGAAGCACGGTTGATTTTGACCCCATGTGGGTATTGACTGTGGTGAACATCTGGCAGCTGCTGAACAGACATTCAGGGCGCTTTGGCCCCGCCGCGGGATTGAGTGTGGTTCACTGTGGTTGAGCGTGATCTCGTAACGTCTGAAAATACCCAACATATGATTGTGTTTATTCGTTTGGGGGTGGGTTGTGTATTTTAATTAAAAATATATATATATTTTAAAATCACTACAGAGAGTAATAATAAAAACTTTTAATTAAAAAAATCACTGCGCATGTGCAAAATGGCCACCAGCGCCATTCTGTGCATATGCGGCCCTTTTCCAAAATGCCGGTAACATTTTGGAAAAGGGCCGCCAGTCTACGTACACTGGTGCCGTTTTGGAAGAGGTCTGTGCGTGTGTAGAACAGCCCCGGTGTCCATTCGCGCATGTGCAGTGATTTCTTTAAATGATTATTTTTATTAAAATAAAATAAACACCCCCTTGCCCCAATACGAACAAGGTTTTTATGAAGCCCCCCAAAACAGATCAGTTTATAACCCATAAAGCTAAAATAAAAAGGGTAAGTTCTGCACACCCCTAGTCTTTACCTTCATGGCCTTGCGCCTTCCATCTCTCTGCACTAGTTTCCCGCCACATTCCCACCCAGGAGTTTCGCTCCTTACCTGCCCACAACTACCCTGCTCCTTGAAACGTAGTCGTCCCTTCTCTCTTGTTGCCTTCCATGTCTTGGATGTCCCTCCTGAATGTATTTGTTTTGTTCCTTCCCTCCCAACCTTCAAACCCTTCCAGAAAACCTACCTCTTCTGTCAGGCGTTCCCTAGCTCCTCATCCCTATAAACGCATCATGAAGCCTTCCATCCTTCAATCAGATCCCCACCCCCCGTAACTAAGCTAAGCACGTGCACTAGCAACTCCTTAACTTCGTGAATGTATTCCTGTTTATACTTTTGTTCTCCTCTTACTTGTCTATCCAAGATTAGAAGCCCCTTGTGGAGCAGGGAGGGACCTCCCTCTAATGAATGATTGTGCAATGCTGGGTACATTGCTGGCCCTATAGAAATAACAACAGCTATATGTACAGGAATCATGTGGTTCACTAGTACTGAAATGCAGCTGCCTGTGATAGGGGAATGTGATACTATTTAAACAGCCGTCTACACCGATATTCAGAATAGGAAACAGCAAATATCTCCTATTGAAAATGCAAGTGAAATTCACGTTGCCAGGCACAGTGCAGTTATTTACCCAATTTGCCAAATATCCCACACAGGGTCTTTAAAGCTTCAGTTTTAGACAGCACCTTCTGTAGCACAGTGCTTCCTATCATCATGTTGGAATATGAGTGACAAGTAGTAAGTGTGCAACATTTTCACGACGCATGCAATTAGCCATTACCAGAGGTTATTAAATAACAAATGTAACAAGATTCAAAGAGCGAGCTGATGTCTTTATGAACAATAAGAATATGAAGAGCTACAATTAAGGATAGCAAAATTTGAAGAAAGGAATATAAATTCTCATCTTTCAGGACTGGAGCCAACGTGAGGGAATGGGATGAGGCTTTTATCAGAAGCAGACTATCTATGGACACTTTGCACTTGCCTCTGGAATATCTAGTGCTGGCCACCTGGGAAACTGCAGGAGTGTAGCTAAATTGGAATGGGTCCTGAGGGCAGAAGATAGAATGACTTACTGCTACTAAGCATTTCTATAGCACTACTAGACATACTCAGTTCTTTGCAGTCACAGGCCCCTGCCCAGTGGGCTTACAATCTAAGATGGACAAGGATGTGGGGAACACACAGGGAAAGACAGACACACACATATAGGGTATTTTCAGACGTTACGAGATCACAGTGAACCACGGTCAATTCCCACATGGGGACCGTGAGCCTGTAATGTCTATTGGGGCCAGCCGTGATTCCTGCCAGATGTTCACGGCCGTGAATCACGGCCGGGAATCACTTTGACCACGCAAAGGGCCCTCCTGCCCGGAGGAGAACCGTTTGCGTGGTCAAAGCGATTCCCGCCCGTGATCAACAGGGGCGTCACGTCTGTTCCCTAACCACGGCCCAGAATCAGCGNGCGGTCCCGATTCACCACAGTGGATTTCCGGTGGGGGTGAACTGAACAACCACCCCCCGTGATCAAAAAAAGCCCCAAACAGACATGACTGGACCAGGACCACGGTAGGGAATCGGGCCGCTAGATTGCGGCCCAGGGCAGTGCAACAGACATTACGCAGATCCCAGGCCGGGCCGTGGTCAAAGCAGCCGGAAGGCGCCGGGGTGGCTCGTCCCGGCTGCTGCTGTGTGCCTTTTAAATCTCCCTCCCCGGCCTGTGTTATTGCTGATTGCCTGGCAGCGACACTGCGTGCTTTGTCCCCGGCTGGGAATCATTTCCTTTGATTCTGGCCAGTGGTTGCCGGCCAGACGTTACTTTTTGTTGGTTCCCATTGGGAATCTCTTTGACCATGCTTTCGGAGATGGTCCGGGGGGGAGCTCCGGAAGCACGGTTGATTTTGACCCCATGTGGGTATTGACTGTGGTGAACATCTGGCAGCTGCTGAACAGACATTCAGGGCGCTTTGGCCCCGCCGCGGGATTGAGTGTGGTTCACTGTGGTTGAGCGTGATCTCGTAACGTCTGAAAATACCCAACATATGATTGTGTTTATTCGTTTGGGGGTGGGTTGTGTATTTTAATTAAAAATATATATATATTTTAAAATCACTACAGAGAGTAATAATAAAAACTTTTAATTAAAAAAATCACTGCGCATGTGCAAAATGGCCACCAGCGCCATTCTGTGCATATGCGGCCCTTTTCCAAAATGCCGGTAACATTTTGGAAAAGGGCCGCCAGTCTACGTACACTGGTGCCGTTTTGGAAGAGGTCTGTGCGTGTGTAGAACAGCCCCGGTGTCCATTCGCGCATGTGCAGTGATTTCTTTAAATGATTATTTTTATTAAAATAAAATAAACACCCCCTTGCCCCAATACGAACAAGGTTTTTATGAAGCCCCCCAAAACAGATCAGTTTATAACCCATAAAGCTAAAATAAAAAGGGTAAGTTCTGCACACCCCTAGTCTTTACCTTCATGGCCTTGCGCCTTCCATCTCTCTGCACTAGTTTCCCGCCACATTCCCACCCAGGAGTTTCGCTCCTTACCTGCCCACAACTACCCTGCTCCTTGAAACGTAGTCGTCCCTTCTCTCTTGTTGCCTTCCATGTCTTGGATGTCCCTCCTGAATGTATTTGTTTTGTTCCTTCCCTCCCAACCTTCAAACCCTTCCAGAAAACCTACCTCTTCTGTCAGGCGTTCCCTAGCTCCTCATCCCTATAAACGCATCATGAAGCCTTCCATCCTTCAATCAGATCCCCACCCCCCGTAACTAAGCTAAGCACGTGCACTAGCAACTCCTTAACTTCGTGAATGTATTCCTGTTTATACTTTTGTTCTCCTCTTACTTGTCTATCCAAGATTAGAAGCCCCTTGTGGAGCAGGGAGGGACCTCCCTCTAATGAATGATTGTGCAATGCTGGGTACATTGCTGGCCCTATAGAAATAACAACAGCTATATGTACAGGAATCATGTGGTTCACTAGTACTGAAATGCAGCTGCCTGTGATAGGGGAATGTGATACTATTTAAACAGCCGTCTACACCGATATTCAGAATAGGAAACAGCAAATATCTCCTATTGAAAATGCAAGTGAAATTCACGTTGCCAGGCACAGTGCAGTTATTTACCCAATTTGCCAAATATCCCACACAGGGTCTTTAAAGCTTCAGTTTTAGACAGCACCTTCTGTAGCACAGTGCTTCCTATCATCATGTTGGAATATGAGTGACAAGTAGTAAGTGTGCAACATTTTCACGCCGCATGCAATTAGCCATTACCAGAGGTTATTAAATAACAAATGTAACAAGATTCAAAGAGCGAGCTGATGTCTTTATGAACAATAAGAATATGAAGAGCTACAATTAAGGATAGCAAAATTTGAAGAAAGGAATATAAATTCTCATCTTTCAGGACTGGAGCCAACGTGAGGGAATGGGATGAGGCTTTTATCAGAAGCAGACTATCTATGGACACTTTGCACTTGCCTCTGGAATATCTAGTGCTGGCCACCTGGGAAACTGCAGGAGTGTAGCTAAATTGGAATGGGTCCTGAGGGCAGAAGATAGAATGACTTACTGCTACTAAGCATTTCTATAGCACTACTAGACATACTCAGTGCTTTGCAGTCACAGGCCCCTGCCCAGTGGACTTACAATCTAAGATGGACAAGGATGTGGGGAACACACAGGGAAAGACAGACACACACATATAGGGTATTTTGATTTTCAGACGTTACGAGATCACAGTGAACCACGGTCAATTCCCACATGGGGACCGTGAGCCTGTAACGTCTGTTGGGGCCAGCCGTGATTCCTGCCAGATGTTCACGGCCGTGAATCACGGCCGTGAATCACTTTGACCACGCAAAGGGCCCTCCTGCCCGGAGGAGAACCGTTTGCGTGGTCAAAGCGATTCCCGCCCGTGATCAACAGGGGCGTCACGTCTGTTCCCTAACCACGGCCCAGAATCAGCGCTGCTGATTCCGGGCTGTGGTCAATACCCCAGGGGGCGGGCGGGCACAGCAGCCACATTGGCCGTGGCGCCCACCTGTCTCCTGGAGGGCAAGCAGCTGGGGAAGCATGGGGGGGGCGGGGCTGTGCGGCCGCACATTGTGCCGTGCAGCCCCGCCCCCCGATTCCCCGCCGGAATCGGCCAGCACATCTGCTGGCCATGACGGCGAGATTCTGGCAGGGAATCATTTGGGTGATTCCCTGGTGGGGCGAATGCCACCCCGTCACGTCTGAAAATACCCATAGTCCCATTTTACAGATGGGGAACTGAGGCTGAGACTTGTCCAATGCCACCAAATGAGTTCATTGGATAGGGTGGGATTCAAACCTTAGTCTCCAAGGTCCAAGTCCAGCACCTTATCCACTACACCACACTGGCTCACATGAGGCCCTGATGCCCTCCCCTCTCCCCCCCATGGCAAGGAAGGCTTTTGGACCCCAGTGCAAGTGCACTACCTGTCTGACCCTGAAATAGCTACACCCCAGAAAACAGGGATACTCCACAGCAGTTTCCATATTGAATCAGATCTATATCCTAATCACACCAGCACTGTTTTTCAATGAGCGCTCTGAATTTTCCCCTGGAGTCAAGCAGTCATTAGGCCCATCTCTACCAAACTCAGCAATTATATGTGATTAGTCTTTAGCAGTTCAATACGATTCTGTTAGGCTTGTTTCATCCATCCACTTAGCATCTCTCACTCTCGCAATTGTTAGGTTTTTTTAATGAAGCCCCAACAAAAGGATATTACCCTTCAACCAATCCACTAGTTTTCTGCCTAGATGCCACTCTTTAAAGAGAATTGCTTTTAGAGGATGAACCCTGAAATGAAGTGTTCTTTTATCAGTACTGTTAACTGAGCACTGGGCTTCTTACACGCTGCTCGATGCGTATAGCAATTAAGTTTAACATTTCTTCAGTGAACCAGGAACCAGCAACATTATAGCCTCTGTCTCTCTCATGTTTAGTATGAGGTTGCTTGATATACAATTTTTAAAAAATTATTTATTGGTAATAAGCCTCAAAAAATGTATAAATCAATATCCCCTGAAGCCTTATAGCCTTATTTTTAAACCATGACAGGGGAGAAAAATCAGTAAATCAACTCTATCATACACTTAATCCATAGAAAAGGCACTGCAGAAATACATTATGTCTCCACTTACCAATAGCTGTCTGCATTTGTGGCATACTCAGTGATATCGTCCTGAAGAGACTGTGGGGAATCCATATCTTCCCCATTTCCAGATGTGCTGCAGCAAACACAGAACAGGTTAAAGTGCTGAAGTCAGGAGAACATCACAGCAAACTGCACTAAGGATCAGTCAATACCTGGGAGGTGGATATCAACAAAAGGGCTGAAATTAATTTAGTTTGTCGGCATTCATTTTAATCTGATCATTTACTTCCCCCTGCATGCTATTCAAATATCCTCCAAGAGTGTAAAGGCCAGCAGGATGTTAACAACCTTTTTTTGGGTGTGTTTTTTAAAATGTACTATGTAAAGTAAAAGGATGCCACAAAAAGGAAGAGGACATTTGTTCTCCACTGTCTACAGAAGACAGAACAAATGGGAATGGGCTCAAATTACCACAAGGTAGACTTCGCTTGGATATCAGAAAAAAATGTAAAAGCATTTGGACAATGAGATAGATTTCCTAGGGAGGCCCTGGAATCTCCTTCACTGGACATGGTCATAAACTGGCTCTTCAAGCAACTTATCTGTGGTACAAGTAGACGGAGGGCATTCTGCCATGGAGCGGAATGAACCTTGAAGTCCCTTCCAAACCTTGCAGTTCTAACAGTCTACGGTTTTTTATATTATTTCACTGGGGCTTCCCAATACTATTTTCCCCGCTTTTCAGTGTCTTTGGCGTATCGTTCACAATAATGCTCATGTTTTTCTCCTCCACAGAACAGCTGTATGGCTGAGTGATTAGCACATGAGCTTGTGGTTCAAAGCCTGGTTCTAATCCCAGCTCTTACACAGGACCTGCCGTCTAATCTTGAGTCTATAATTTAAGAGCCATTATTTCCATTCAAAGACCCATCCCAGGCAAGTGGGGTACTTATCCCAGAAGTTGCTGCTGCTTTGGTGGGGTCCCTCCTAGCACACGGCACAGCTGCCCATGGATAGTGCCCCCTGAGTTACTTCACCTCTTTGTACCCCAGTTTCCCCATCTTTGAAATAGGCATATTTATATACTGATTTCCTTTGTCAACACAAAATCTATGGGCGAAAAGTGCTACACAAGAAGCTGGTAGTATTTCCGCTATTTCAACTGCTCATTTGATATCTTCCACATGGCAAATGTTTAAAGTGATCTTGCTGCATGGGCTAAACAGGTGGCTTTCATTAAGATTTATCATATAGTCTTCTGTGGGACTGCCCCTACTGTCCTTTTCCCTGATGTCTTTGGAAGCTTTGCCTGAATAAGAACTGAAGGTTAAGGCCTTAAATGAGTGTTTACACAACAGGCCTTAATTCAGAGGGAAGAAATATATATTATAACATATATGCTCATATTTTTCCACCACTGTTCTGATTGAGTCACTGACAAAATCATAGCATTTCTTAATTGTTGGTACAAATGTAATGCTGGTGAAATATCCCTGCCTCTCCCTATATTCCCCTCTCTTTGTCCATTCCAAATTTATAACCCCCCCAGGCAGGGACCCATCTCCAATTAATTGCTGGTGCTATATAAATCATAATGTTAACTAGTATATTCTGGGGGGAGGGGAAAGGGAATTCCACGATGGAAATTGCAGCTCTATGCTCATGGGAATTAGTGCACATAGGAATGCGTCACGAGAACACCCATCATTGGCCCTTTTCACACGNGGCAGGGAATCATTTGGGTGATTCCCTGGTGGGGCGAATGCCACCCCGTCACGTCTGAAAATACCCATAGTCCCATTTTACAGATGGGGAACTGAGGCTGAGACTTGTCCAATGCCACCAAATGAGTTCATTGGATAGGGTGGGATTCAAACCTTAGTCTCCAAGGTCCAAGTCCAGCACCTTATCCACTACACCACACTGGCTCACATGAGGCCCTGATGCCCTCCCCTCTCCCCCCCATGGCAAGGAAGGCTTTTGGACCCCAGTGCAAGTGCACTACCTGTCTGACCCTGAAATAGCTACACCCCAGAAAACAGGGATACTCCACAGTAGTTTCCATATTGAATCAGATCTATATCCTAATCACACCAGCACTGTTTTTCAATGAGCGCTCTGAATTTTCCCCTGGAGTCAAGCAGTCATTAGGCCCATCTCTACCAAACTCAGCAATTATATGTGATTAGTCTTTAGCAGTTCAATACGATTCTGTTAGGCTTGTTTCATCCATCCACTTAGCATCTCTCACTCTTGCAATTGTTAGGTTTTTTTAATGAAGCCCCAACAAAAGGATATTACCCTTCAACCAATCCACTAGTTTTCTGCCTAGATGCCACTCTTTAAAGAGAATTGCTTTTAGAGGATGAACCCTGAAATGAAGTGTTCTTTTATCAGTACTGTTAACTGAGCACTGGGCTTCTTACACGCTGCTCGATGCGTATAGCAATTAAGTTTAACATTTCTTCAGTGAACCAGGAACCAGCAACATTATAGCCTCTGTCTCTCTCATGTTTAGTATGAGGTTGCTTGATATACAATTTTTAAAAAATTATTTATTGGTAATAAGCCTCAAAAAATGTATAAATCAATATCCCCTGAAGCCTTATAGCCTTATTTTTAAACCATGACAGGGGAGAAAAATCAGTAAATCCACTCTATCATACACTTAATCCATAGAAAAGGCACTGCAGAAATACATTATGTCTCCACTTACCAATAGCTGTCTGCATTTGTGGCATACTCAGTGATATCGTCCTGAAGAGACTGTGGGGAATCCATATCTTCCCCATTTCCAGATGTGCTGCAGCAAACACAGAACAGGTTAAAGTGCTGAAGTCAGGAGAACATCACAGCAAACTGCACTAAGGATCAGTCAATACCTGGGAGGTGGATATCAACAAAAGGGCTGAAATTAATTTAGTTTGTCGGCATTCATTTTAATCTGATCATTTACTTCCCCCTGCATGCTATTCAAATATCCTCCAAGAGTGTAAAGGCCAGCAGGATGTTAACAACCTTTTTTTGGGTGTGTTTTTTAAAATGTACTATGTAAAGTAAAAGGATGCCACAAAAAGGAAGAGGACATTTGTTCTCCACTGTCTACAGAAGACAGAACAAATGGGAATGGGCTCAAATTACCACAAGGTAGACTTCGCTTGGATATCAGAAAAAAATGTAAAAGCATTTGGACAATGAGATAGATTTCCTAGGGAGGCCCTGGAATCTCCTTCACTGGACATGGTCATAAACTGGCTCTTCAAGCAACTTATCTGTGGTACAAGTAGACGGAGGGCATTCTGCCATGGAGCGGAATGAACCTTGAAGTCCCTTCCAAACCTTGCAGTTCTAACAGTCTACGTTTTTTTATATTATTTCACTGGGGCTTCCCAATACTATTTTCCCCGCTTTTCAGTGTCTTTGGCGTATCGTTCACAATAATGCTCATGTTTTTCTCCTCCACAGAACAGCTGTATGGCTGAGTGATTAGCACATGAGCTTGTGGTTCAAAGCCTGGTTCTAATCCCAGCTCTTACACAGGACCTGCCGTCTAATCTTGAGTCTATAATTTAAGAGCCATTATTTCCATTCAAAGACCCATCCCAGGCAAGTGGGGTACTTATCCCAGAAGTTGCTGCTGCTTTGGTGGGGTCCCTCCTAGCACACGGCACAGCTGCCCATGGATAGTGCCCCCTGAGTTACTTCACCTCTTTGTACCCCAGTTTCCCCATCTTTGAAATAGGCATATTTATATACTGATTTCCTTTGTCAACACAAAATCTATGGGCGAAAAGTGCTACACAAGAAGCTGGTAGTATTTCCGCTATTTCAACTGCTCATTTGATATCTTCCACATGGCAAATGTTTAAAGTGATCTTGCTGCATGGGCTAAACAGGTGGCTTTCATTAAGATTTATCATATAGTCTTCTGTGGGACTGCCCCTACTGTCCTTTTCCCTGATGTCTTTGGAAGCTTTGCCTGAATAAGAACTGAAGGTTAAGGCCTTAAATGAGTGTTTACACAACAGGCCTTAATTCAGAGGGAAGAAATATATATTATAACATATATGCTCATATTTTTCCACCACTGTTCTGATTGAGTCACTGACAAAATCATAGCATTTCTTAATTGTTGGTACAAATGTAATGCTGGTGAAATATCCCTGCCTCTCCCTATATTCCCCTCTCTTTGTCCATTCCAAATTTATAACCCCCCCAGGCAGGGACCCATCTCCAATTAATTGCTGGTGCTATATAAATCATAATGTTAACTAGTATATTCTGGGGGGAGGGGAAAGGGAATTCCACGATGGAAATTGCGGCTCTATGCTCATGGGAATTAGTGCACATAGGAATGCGTCACGAGAACACCCATCATTGGCCCTTTTCACACGAGACAAACCCCCCCCCCCCATGCCCATGCAGATCTGCTGTGGGGGCATGGGGGAGGCCACCCGTGTGCCCATCGCGGCTGGTGGGTGGAGGTGCGTGCGTGCTCCACCCACCTCCACCGGCTATCGCCCACACACAGAGCAACCGGCAACAACGGCGGTTGCTCCGTGTGTGGAGGTGTGTGTGTGAAAAGGGCCATTGTAATAGCTACATTGGGGGACCCAGTCGTGCGTGAGTGTTCTCATGGGAGAAAAGCAGAATAGTGTATTCCTACATGCAGTAATTCCCATGAGAACGGAGTTGCGATGGCATCACGGAAGGTTTTCCCTCCTCCTCCCAAGTAACATGAGAAAGCTGTCTGGTTGAAGATGCTCATGGGAACAAAATCTTTAAAAACTGAAATATCTTGCTTATTCACAAAATCATGGAGATTTTGTGAATCCACTATACATGTTGCAGGGCTGCAGTGTTGCCCTAGGGGGGCCCTGTAACATGTAGAGTGGATGGGAGGTGGGTGGGGAGTATCTTGTCTGAAAATGCCCCATTAACGATATAGAGGATCTCAGCACAAATCAGAACATAGATTAGTTTACTTGTGCTCCCTCTGCAGGTTCTGCACCAAAACTAGAAATACAATAGATAGATAGATAGATAGATATTGATTTCTGGTAAGTCTAGTTACTGGTGGCTGTTCTGTTCATTGTCAAATGCTGTCATTAATTACCTTATCTGCCACTTACTATTAAGCATGTTTCTTAAACACTTATTGTCAAAACCATCTATATGTTGTTGTCATTGAAATAGAAAATAATAGAATAGAATGGAGTTTTGGATTGGCAGCTCAAGCTATGATGTGGAAATCACCTTGGAAAATGAAATTGGGATGCCCATGTCTCCAATCGTGCAGCATGGTGTACAAAGACCTCATGTTATTGGGCATCGCATGGAGCAAGGCCCAGTCAATGGCCCTTTTAACACATGCAGCACCCAGAAATCTGGGTGTTCATGCGTGGGTGCCACCCATGTAAATCCCGCGGGGGTGGGTATGCGCACTCACGCACACATGCATCCCCATGTTCGGAGGCATCAGAAGAAACAGAGGTCCCTGTGTGCTTGGGGATGTGTGGGGGTTGGGTGTGCACCCATCTACACCCTCTCCACACGCAGTGCACATGGACTACGGCACACATGGACACTCCTGCGCAGCGGCCCATGTAAAAAGGACCATTGTCTGTGGATTGTGGAATGTGGAGGAGAAAATGAATCTGCCTCATATTCCATTTGAAATGAAGAGAACTGACTAACTGGCAGAGCCAAATCAATTAAATAGCTTCTTTTCTTAAAAAAAGGCAAAGGTGGAAAATTCAGACTGAAGAGAGTCTCTTTACTTTGCCTAAACCTATGACGCAAAATCAGAAGAAAAAGAGCAGTGCAGCACAGGTGCTTATTAAGGCAGACTGAGCATGGAGCTTCATTACTTAACTCTACGTTTCTTGATGCTGCTTGCATAAGGGCTTTGCCTAGTTCTGTATGGTTTCTTTAATGATCACTGCCTATTTTGGGTGGTATTTTTAGAAGTGTCTATGGGATTGTGGGAACACAAATCCCATACAGATAAGACGTGGGTGAGGTTGAGCCATCTACAGTTGAATCCTGACAAGATGGAGGTGATGTTGGTGGGCGACGGCTTGGGGGACCTGGGGTTGGTTGAATCTCCTCTTGTTGGGGGGAGGTTCGCCCTCCCATGGTCTCTCAAGTGTGGAGTCTGGGTGTACTCCTCAATTCGCGGCTCAGCCTGGAATCTCAGGTAGTAGCTGTGGCAGGGAGTGCATTTCGGCAGCTACATCTTGTCCGGCGGCTTCGGCCATATCTCTCAGACTCTGACCTCACCACTGTCATCCATGCCTTCATCACCTTGAGGCTGGATTACTGCAACGCGCTCTACATGAGGCTGCAGCTGGTGCAGAATGCCGCGGCCCATCTCCTTACAGGGGCAGGTCGCAGGGAGCACATGACACCAGTGCTCCGGGCTCTGCACTGGCTGCCTATAAAGCACTGGGCCAGGTTCAAGGTGTTGGTTTTAACCTTTAAAGCCCTTCACGGCCTGGGCCCTACTTACCTGCGGGACCGCCTCACTCCCCATGTGCTTGTGTGACCCTTGAGATCATCCGTGGGAGCCTTTTTGGAGGTTCCCTGGGCGAGGTGGGTGGCCACCGATGTTAGATCTTTCTCTGTGGCCGCCCCTGTGCTGTGGAATTCGCTCCCGGAGGAGGCTCAGTTGGCTCCCACTCTCCTGCTATTTTGGCGTTTATGTAAGATCTGGCTGTTCCGCCAGGCTTTCGGGAAGGGGGGTGGGGGTAGGGTCTTTTCCCCCTGCATTATTGTGTTTTTAACTGTTTTAAACTGTTTTATTGTTTTATTGATAATTGCTGTTCGCCGCCCCGGACTGCCCTGTGGGCAGATGGGGCAGGATACAAATTTTAAATAAATAAATAATTTTAAAATACACTTTCATTTTTAAAGTTCTGCCCTTAACGTCTCTGCTGCGTGAGCAAAGAACAGTGCTTTTGCTTTCCATGTACTTATATAGTTATCATGCTAAGTATAACTTCATGTGAAACCTGCCCTCATATGTAATAAGAATACTATTTACATAGAATGCCTGAACCTCATGTGATCTACAATATGAATACCAGCTGGGTTTTTTCATGCTAATTTCTGTTGAGCCGATAGATGCAATTAACACGCTAATTATAGTTGTTACCTACCAGTTTTTCTTTGTGGTAAGACAGTAGCAGGAACAGAAAAGCTGTGCATATCTAGCCAACTAGAAAAATAAAAACCACCAAGCCAAACTCTTGGGGGGTAAACATTTTCAAAAATGATCTCTCATTTTGAGCTCCTGGTGCCCCACATCAATCACAATGGGTGCTGAGCACCCACAATGCCAAATGAAGACAAAAGGACCCCAGAACTTCTAAAACAAGCTCCATGCAACAGAAGTGGGACGTTCAAGCAAGCAACTGAAATGAGAAGCTGGCATCTGGGGCTTTGAGTTTGCACTGCCTGCCCAGCTTTCAAGTGGTGGTTGTGGGTACGCTGTTAGAAACCAGCAACATTTGCAGTGTGATTAATATCGCTGTACTGTACGTTATACATACCATGGGCGAATATTGGAGTCCATAGGTTTTGAAAAAACTGGAGGAGATGTCCGATTCGGAGTTGAATTACTTTCAAAGCCTTCAATCTCAAGAAAAAAGTGTGAACTGTTGAATACATTGCGTTAAAGATTCATTAGGGAAAAGAAAATCAAAACAGTTTAACCCCTGTAGGCTGAATATACCTACAGAGCACAAGTGGGCAAACTGTGGCTCTAGAGCCAGTTGTGGTAAACATAACAAGTGCCTTTTCATAATTTGTGCTAGTGACACAATGACGACATTGCTGGGGTACTGTGCAAAACCCCACCAGTCTAGAACCTGCGTCCTGGAGAACTCAGGGCAGTCATATTGACCATAGTGCGACTGGCAAAGGTTCCCATGCCTGAAGTTATCTGAGGACACTAGAAGCTTGTTCTCCCATCCCACGCCTCTAGTAACATGCCCTTGTCTTTCATTGGCATGCCAGGGGCATAAAAAGAGTATAACAGGAAACCATCTGAGAAACCAGAGAATCCCCCGATTTCCATTGCTTCACTACATGCTTCTCCTGTGTCCCTGCCATTGGAACCTGGCCTCTGCTCCATGTTTTTTCCCTGGGCCCTGGCTTCTGCTCCTGTTCCTTCTCTTCATTTCTTCCCAGGAGCCCAACCCAGGGGGTCAAAATGTTGCGCAGGGAAAAATTATGCCTTGCTGGCCACAACAGGAGCAAGCAAGCAAACTGGATTGATTAGTATCATAGACAAATTTACAACCCACTTTGAACTGTGAAAGACAGAAGACAATTTGCAACCTATTAAGCTGGCCACTCATTCACATCCTGCTTTTGTACATGCAGATTTAATGCAACTCCGGAGAATGCACATGCAGACAACAAGCATGTTTTAGCTCGCTCAGTGGAGGCCTGGCACTTGCCAAAAAGAACTGGAGAGGAATCACTTCTGAACACATTGACACTGACGTTCCAGAAATGCTGAGAGGTTAACATAAGGTCTTTCCACCTTCCAGCGGGACAAATGTGCTATTCCTACCATCATAGTATAAAATTTCACTCTATATAAAGTGACTGTGCTGCTGTTTATAGAACACCGGGACGGGGAGTAGATAAAGAAGATCAAGAGCAACATCAAATAATGGCTTGTGATGTCCACTACAGCTTCTCAAAATCATAGAGTGTTGGTGGGAAGAAGTAAATTACTTAACATTGCTAAGTGCTATTAAAAACGCCAGTCCCATTTCACCAGAGCTGGTGATTTCAGTGGTGAGTGAAGCAATTTATAATACAGGGTCGGGGTAAATCGGTTTAACAAATTTCTAAAAAGACCTGGATGTCACTTTAAAATGTTTGGATTCACACAATCTGTAACAGCAAGGTGTTCTTGCTAGCTTCCCCACTCAGAAAAAAAGTCCTTATGATGTTTAAATAAGCACCCTAATATCAACAGTGTTGCTGCTTAGCAAACGGTCAATGTGTGTTTAAAATGATACGATGTCAGATAACCCCTGATTAAACACGGTTCTGGTTTTATGATGACAACAAGTTAATGCATGGCACATGAGTATTATTACATTTAAATGGCCTCTTAATATTTCACAAACTTATGCAAGTGAGTTCTATAAAGGCAAAGGTTAAAATACCCAGTTTACTTTAAACAGCAACATGTCCCTGATGTTCCATTGGGTGTTAACGCTGTTGATAGGACTGACAGTTCTTATCCTGAAAAAGGATTCTGCATCACCATTATTTATACACCATGGGTCAGCTGGCATAAAGCAGGAAGTGGGCTAGATGCCTAGATGGGGGATGTAAACATAAGTCCACTGCAGACTGAGCTCAGCATAGAGTCTGGGGAAGTAAAGGGGACCAAAAGGCAGGGAAAAGGTAACTGCTACCCAACTTGCTCCTCTAGCCTCTGGGTTTGGCTGGAGGCTGCCCTAAACTGTAATCTACTTGCCATAGCACCAAATGAATCTCGGCAAAAGCCAGGAATACCTGGACCATGGCAGTGCTCTTTGGCCATGACCTTGATGTGACCCCTGAGATGTAAAACTTCTGCAGACTCTACACCAAGAGAAGATTCCCTGTATTTAAGAGGAAATTCCCAAGGCAGATTCTACGGTCTTTACAAACTCTTTATGCCAATGTTGCTGGCATCAAAGAATCACAGGGTAGTAATGGACATTTCCTTCAATGTGTCTTTTAGAACATGGTTTCCTCTGTGTGCCGGGAATGGCATCTCTGAGAAACAGCATAAGTAAGACTGTAATATGCAGTAATATACCAGGTGGGAGGAGGAGCAGATGGAGCATCTCTCTTTACAAAAATGGAGTAACTGCCAAGGTCAACCAACATCCATGTGCCTGTCCTCTCAAACCATGCGTCATAAAAATATACTATCCATGAAGCGACTTTGGGTATTTTTAGAGGGATGCAGGGACAGCTTGCCCCCGCAATCCCCCCCTCACCCCCCATCTGCCTGCTCCCAGCCCCACCTGGGTCAGGTTCCCCTGGCCACAGTCTGCCTGTGCAGTGCCCTCCCGTTGCAGGCGATCCGCTCTAGACTGGTACCCGCAACTCTGTGGTGTTGCTGGGGCAACGTCCAGCCAGGAGTGGAGGTGTATTGTGTGTCCGATGAGCAGACAGACAGCAGTTACACTCTGGACCCGTGCCCCGGGTTTGGCTAGCCCACTCTGCTGGCCGCACTCCGGAATGTTCCAGAGCACCGCAAGCAGGGCAGCCCCGCTTCCACATCTAGCGGGCCGCCTTCAGCTGGACCGTCCAGCCCAGCGGTGAAGTGGGCTGGTGCTGCCACCTCCAGAGCTGTGGTCTGTCCAATGACATCCATATCATGCTATTACAACACATACAGCACTCCTCCCAAGCTGCAGATGGATTTCCCCATCTTTAATTATATGCTTCTTGTGGTAATCTATACATTATTGAGTTAAAGAAGATGGGAGAGAAAAAAATATGTCTCTATATAACCAAAAATGAAACCTAGCAGAGGCACCAGATATAATTTAAATGAGAGAGTTACCTTCTGAGATCCAAATTTCCAGCTGGAATGTTTCAGAGCAATCGACCTGCAGCAGTGTTGAGACATATAATTAAATGGAGTATGCTAATGTTTTTGTAATTAAATTCACATACTCTTCGTTGCTTGCATGGTAGGAATGTTGCATGCCACACCCTTGTTTCCAAAAGTGAGATGGCAGAGCCCTCCCACTCTTATTACAGCAACTTCAGAGGCCTGGATCAAATAAAGTACACTTCCTTCTCCTGGTGATGTTGACATGCATTTTCCTCCTGCGAAGCCACCACCTCCAGTTGGAACAGAAGGTGCCTTGAGAGCACTTAATGAAGGCTGGCGAGCCACTTTTCTTCTCTCCCACAGCACAAGAACTCAATGGAATTGAAAGATGATAAATACAAGATTGATAAAAAGAAAATGGTTTCTCATTTCAGCATAATTGCGTTTCTGGAATTTGTTGCCGCAAGATGGGCTGAGGCAGGTGGTTGGTGAGATGCAGGGAATGACTAGGTAGGATTTTTAATCAGGGAGGAGTATAAACCCTCACGCATTATGCTTTAGCTGATGGGTTCCAAATGAACAAGAGAAGAGGAAGACCAAATTCATTTAAAGAACCCCACTTATCATCTTAACTGACATGCTCTTTGTCCAGATCAAAGAGGTGCCTGGATAAGGGTGGGGGTTCTATTCTAGTAGTAAAACAGCAATAATGGAGAATTGGCATGTTCCGAATGAGGAAGGGTCCGTAGTAGGGAGGTTCAGATAAGGAGATTTCTCCTTACACAGTAAATCCATTGATGGCAATAATGCTGCACCAGGAATGCATGTGATCCCTCGTAATGCGTTTCTTTGTTCATACTTGACACTAGCCTTTAATCAGAATATTAAATGCACGAGTATGAAATATGCATACAAATGAATATTTTATTCCATGGAATAAAATGGGCAAAATGACTTCTTAATCAGGATCGTGAAAAAGAGTGAATTTTTAATCTGAAAATCTCTAGGCATGATGGCTCTTCTAGGTGCTTCTTATTTCTTATATCCCTCCCCTCTCCTCGCTAATTCCTTCTATAGCCTTTAACATTGCATCTTTGTTTTCCCCCATGGTGCCCACACATTTGAATGAGAGTCTTTCATTTCTTATCCGGCATCCCTCCTCTCTTTTCTTTTAAAGCCTTCATAAAAACTCAGTTCTTTCTTGGATGAGCTCTTCACCCACAACTTCTGCACCCTCTCCCTTATTTTAGCTGTTGACCCTTGTTAGGCCCTCATCCTAGGTAAGGCTAGAAGCCGTGCATGCGGAAAGCCAGAGCTCAATTGCATCCTTTTCATTCCAGTATGAAGAAAAGCTCCGTGAAATGTGAAAGCCCATGCACCCAACCCAACAACAGCTGCTGGTCCCAAAAAGAAGCTTCTGCCTCCTGCAGAAACCTCATTCATGTCAGACATGAGTTGGTAAGACTGAGTCTCCTTGATGTCAGGTTTTTTGAATCGTTTGCCATGTCTTTCTACATGTTTTGCAAAGCACCATATATATTCATTGAGCTATCCAGATATTTACCATTATTAATAACATCATGAGCACATTACTTATTTTTCTCATTATGATCACCATAATCTCATTCATATATTACATGCAGTCATGTATAAACAAACAGCCAACATTTCAGTGCTATTAATTGCTGCACGTGGGATAATAAAAGAGGGATTTACAAACGTATTTGGCTGCCATTTCTAATAAATCGTTTGAGGCTGGCCTGGTGAAGCGAGAACGTCCTACCTTTTCTTAGTGGGAGTACTATCAGAAGGTTTTCTCTCATGGTGACTTGTAGGGGGAGTACCTGGTGGGTTCATTTTTTTGCTCATGAGTGGAGTCAATTCCTTCTTGTCTTTAATCATGGTTCTGCAACAAAGATTCACAGTTACTGAGCTCCCCTTTACATCTGAACAAGTCACAGAACAAAACTGACCTCCCCCCACCCCCAAACAGACCTAAATCTTTATTGTACAATTGTCTTTTCCAAGGTTCCCCTTTGGAAAAGTTCATCAATGGATGCATTGGCTCCTGAAGTTCATATTTTGAAAGGGCACCTCCTCCCCTATGCTCCATTATGATCCTTGATGTCAACAGAGAATGACCCCTGGCAAGTTCCGTCAGTGGGTGTTTTTAGATGGATGTGGGGCTGTCCACCCCCAGTCCTGCTCCAGGAGTGCACCCCTGCATCTTCCCACTTATAGCCACACCTGGGTCAGGTTTAAATGGACCCAGCAGCTGCCGCAGCCCACAACCGGCCCACACGGCATCCCCCTCCCCCACACCATCATAGAGTTGCGGTTGCGGGTGGGTCGCCCGACACTCTAGGCTACTGCCCACAACTCTGTGGTGTTGCCTGGGGCAACCCTCAGCCAAGAGCGGAGCTGCAGTGACCATCCCCCTCCCCCACACCATCATAGAGTTGCGGTTGCGGGTGGGTCGCCCGACACTCTAGGCTGCTGCCCACAACTCTGTGGTGTTGCCTGGGGCAACCCTCAGCCAAGAGCGGAGCTGCAGTGACCGTCCGCCGAGCAGACGGTCAGCAGCTCTGCCTCAGGCCAGTGCCCTGGGTTTGGGTGGCCCGCTCTGTTGGTGATGCTCCTGGATGTTCCGGAGCGCCGCACACAGGGCTAGAGCAGACCAGGAACCGCCTGCTCTGCCTCTTCTCCACCTGCACATCTGGTGGCCTGCCTTTAGATTGACGGGTCACCCGTGGGTGAGGCAGAGCAGAGGCAGGCCTGCTCTCTGTCTAAAAGCACCCAGTGGGCCAAGTCTGTATGGCACTAGTGTGGAAATGAGCAGATTCTATATCTACAAATATTTGCATTTTTGGAGATCTGTCTGAATATCTGAATGAATAGTCTCACCCAAGTAGCTATGCATATTCACTAACAATCCTGTTTTTCTGTTGTTTTTTGTTGTTGTTGTTGTTGTTTTGTTTTTACAGCTATTTGTTTTGGTTCGTCCCTTCTCCCTTGCTGCCCCGCATGCCTGGAACTCCCTCCCTGCCCTCGTCCGCCTGGCCCCCACCCTCCACGCCTTCAAGTCCCTCCTCAAAACCCACTTCTTCCGCTCTGCCTTTCCTAACTCCTAACCATCCCCACCCAGGATTATCCCCCACCGGTTATCTGCAAACTCCCAATTTACTGTAACCAAGCCAAGAACGTGAACTTGAGTTCCCGCATCCTCATGAATGTCGCATCCCTTGTCTCTCCCGCTGTTCCCCCTTCCCTGTCTCCCCTCCTCCTGTCTTTAGATTATAAGCTCGGGCAGGGACCGTGTCTATCTTGTTCTTTGTAAGCGTCAGGTACATCACTGGAGCTATATAAATGCTAATGCTAATAATAATAATAATAATTAATAATAATTAATAATAATAATAATAATGAATTATTCAACAGAAAATCAAAAAAATAAGCTGAAAACCCCTCTAAACTAAAATCTGAATGAAAAGGGCATGACTAGTGTCTCATGCCGGCTTCCATTCATCTGATTCAGAGCGGACAAACAAATCAATACGTTCTCGATGGCTGCTCCACATCTTCAGAACTCCCTTCCTGTGGATGCTCAGCAAAGCTTGAGCATTTTCCAGAGGCGATAGAAGACATTTTATTTGGCCAAGGTTTGGCAGGTGAGGAAGGGGGCTTGAAGGGGAAGGGCAGGGCACTGAGTTGGTTTTAAGGGGATTTTTATATTTTCATGTTTTAACTTACACTTATTTCTACCTGTTTTTATGCATTCCCTGAACCTTCAGGATAGGGTGAGATACAAATTGCAATAAATAAATATTTTGGATATATGATTAAATTATATTGCAACATGAATGATGATAGCTCCAGTCAAGATATTGCAGATTCAGCTACTTTCTTGGCATTTAGTTGGAGAAAGCCCATTTATTTATGCAACAATAGAGACCATGTAGCAGAGTAGAAGGAACAGTGTAGCTTTCAGTCTGAGCAGCACAGAGCATCTTGCAGTGCTGCTATCCATCTAAAAACTTATTTATACGTCACCCAAGATAACTTAAGGGAGCTGATAAGTTCGATCAGTCTGGCGTATCAAATCTGCAGGGTGCAGTATATGAACGGTGCTGTCAGACTTGCAAGGTACTGAATGCAAATGAAAGCAGACATTTTCCAAACAATGATGAAATAGGGGGAAAGCCAGGCCTAAACACAGAATGGGAGAGTGCCAAAGACTGAGAGAGCTCAGCTAAAAAATAACCCTTTTAACCTGGATAGTCAGGGCTTCTTTTGCTCGCCACATGGAGAATAAAGGATCTTGGAGTCTGCATCTAATGCTCACCGCATTGAATCAAAGACTGAGGGTATTTTCAGACGTTATGAGATCACAGTGAACCACGGTGAATACCCACCTGTGGTCACTGTGACTTGCACGTTTGTTTGGCGGCCGCCAGATGTTCGCCACGCTCAATGCCCACATGGGGTCCGTTTCAACCACGCTTCCCGGGCTAGCCGCACCAATTCCCCGGGAAGCGTGGTGAAAGTGATCCCCGGCGGGGATCAAAGAAAAGTAACATCTGGTCGGTCGCCACGGCCTGGAAACACCGGCAGGATTCCGGGCCGTGGCGGATTCGGCCAGACGCTGCAGTGGCATTGGCCCCGCCGCCTGCCCGTCTCCCCAGAGGGTGGGCGACAGGGAGCGTGGAGGGGGCGAGGCCGTGCGGCCGCACGTTGCACCACGCGGCCCCGCCCCCTCCCCAATTCCCCACCGGGATCCCCCGGCACGTCTGTTAGGGCGTGACGGGGTCGTCCCAGTGGGGGATGAATTTATTGTTTTCGTGACGGGGCCAAGCGGCCCCGTCACATCTGAAAACACCCTGGTTCTCTTCCTATTTCTCAAACATTATACTCTAGGGCAAGAGGTTCCCAGACTATGGTTCAGGCCCCCAAATGAAACCTTGCCATCTACAGATGGAGTCGCAGCTCACAATACTAATTTGTATTTGATAGATTTTGCCTGTCTTTGTTGGGAATCACAGGATTATTATGTCTTACTGTCAAAATGGGATCACACAGGTCAAACTTTTAAGAGCTGCTCCTCTAGGTCATCACTTACACTCCCTTCAGGATAACTTCAAAGAAGGAGGCTAATTTTAGAATCTTTAAAAATATTGTTTTCATTGCCTCTAGGGGATGGTCATTTCTGTGACGTGACTGCACGGTTTACGGCAATGATTCCCAACCTGTGGTCCACAAGCCCCGCAAGGTAAGTAGTTAACGCCTGGTCTGTGGAACCCAATTAACTAGTAAAATGTATGATTTGCCAACAGCATCCAGCTTATTAATATTACTCATTAGAAGAAACATTAAGAATTACTCGTACACAGCTAGGGCTTCATTTTAATTCACATCCCCATTAATTATTTTTTTTCAGTTGAAAGTTGGGTGATGATGGTGCATAATACACTGCAAGAAACTGAGGATTGACAGTTGTCCAAAAGATTAGGGAACCTCCAAGGTATGGAATTGCAAATGAGGGGTATAGGTTTTATTCCTACAGAGTGCAGAGCCCAAACTTTGTTTTGTGTGCCGAGCTTGGAGCGGGGGTTGGGGGGAGGCAACACAAAAGCTGTGAAAGCATCTATCCTTAGCTAGAGGATACCAGTTCAATTTCTGGCACATCCACCAAAATGGCGACTATCATGGAACATTCATGTGGGTAGCACCAGCCCCACAGCCCAAGTAGCAGATAAATAATAACAACAACAATGGTCCTGAGGCTTACCCAGGCTGTTCCTGTGGTTCAGCCTTACTAGATGGAAATATTTAGAATATTTTATTACAAACTGTTTAGCCATATGCTATTACAGTACACAGACATAACTTTATCAAACCGTTCACCGAAGTTTTAAACAGTGTCTTCCATAGTTAAAATAAACATAAAATCAGTCCAAACAACAGACTCAGTTCAAACATATAGGTTTGCACCAATAAATAACACTATCCCAATATGCGATATAAAATCTACCATTGCGGCCATTCCATCCAAAAATTTTAAACCACTGCAAACTATGGGGAGACTGTGCCACCGGGTTGTGGTTTGCTAGCAGACACCTGAAGTAAAAACAATGACACCCGGCGCATTACCTCCGAAGAGGGATCTCTAAATAATATTTTAACATAGGTTTCCCACGATTTCCCAGCACGGGTACCCAACAGAGGGGATAACAACCTCTCCCGTGCATCCACATAATGGAGTCAGCCTAACAATTTTGTCATCACTATCTGCACTTCTGATAAATGCTAAACAAAAACCTGAGCAAATGGGTCATTGTTCCCAAATCATCTTGAAAGTGGAAAGTGGGCCATTTTCAGTGCCCTCCCCCCTCCCCGCTCTGTGCCATGTGTCACGGGTTGGAGGTCTGCACCCCCCACTTTACCGGATTTGAGTGACTCAGTTTCCCTCGCTCACAGCCCACTTGAATCAGTTTTTCTCTCTAGCCGATCCAAGCCTGCAGCAGGGACAACTCCTTTGTCACCCAAGGGCCCGATCTTTCCCGTTTACAGATTCTTTCTCTCTGGGGTCCCAAGAGCTTGAAGACTCTTGTTGCTCACTTGTGTTCCAATGTTAGACACAGACACTTCTTCATAAAGATAAGAAGTTAGTTTATTGATTTACATAAGCAAGATAGTTGATACAGAGTGGTAACTAGAAATTAAAGGTAAATATAACGCATTCCTAATCTATACTGGTTGAGTCCCTAGATAAGCATCTTACCATACGAAAGTCCATTAGTTCTGATTCCTTCTCAGTCACAGATGTAGGTGACTGGGTGCTGGTTCTTAGAGTTGCTAGCAAGCAAAGTCTTTCCTCTCAGTCCATAGCTTGGCTCAGCCTTCCTGGCTGGCAAGATTCAGGCTGCAGATGCAGTTGCTCAAGATGGCTCTCTCCAAGAGGCAGTGAAGATGGCTTAATGGCCCTCGCTTAATAAATACCCATTCTGAGTAGTTTATTGATTTACATAAGCAAGATAGTTGATACAGAGTGGTAACTAGAAATTAAAGATAAATATAATGCATTCCTGTGTGTGACCCTATGTCCCTTTGTGACACCATGCCCCTAAAGTCAGTGCTGTCAGGCCCCCAATGGGTATGCAGGGATCTGGATCAGGTATGTTACAGAGGTTTCCAGTCATGGGGGGCAGGGGGAACCAATCATGGTACACATCAGCATAGTGTTCTCCTCCTCCTGATAACATGATACCCAGAACTCCCTATGAAATCTGAAGATACTGAAAGGAGGGCTGGCAGCCTCCCCATCAACACAATTCTGACCATCCTTTCTGTGTCATTCCTACCCCTACCAGCTGATGGTGTTTCCCCGCGCACACACACCGCCTCTATACATGTAGCTGGCCCTTTTAAAGTGACATTGTAAATCCAGGTCTGCCTTCCAAACGCACACGGTGCACTCTGGTGTTCTGCATACTGTGACGCATGATAAAAACTCTCTTCTCTGCTTCCTCCCCATAATGTCACTGATGGCATCACAGTCTGATCCATCAAAGAAATGGAATTCAATCTTGATTTTTCTCTCTCCTTTTATGGTTTTTACTTTTGTAGGAGAGGCACTTGTAGTGGGGACCATAGACCTGGTTTAAATGCCAGTATTTCTGTAGGAGAAAATTCATTTTCTCATGAAAAGTTGGTTTGTACAAAAATGACGAAGGCTTCCTTCCACCAAAAATACATTTAAAAAAATTATTTCTATAGGGCCTAAAACTCTAATCTGATCACCATTCCATCAAAGCACATAGCCTGTGTCAGGAAATGATTACCATACTCAAGGTCTTCAACGGGAAACAACCTTTTAAAGTCAAAATCTCCTGGTCAAAAGAATTGTGGGAAGCTGTATTCACTAGTGCGAATGACAAAATGTCCATGGTGGGCCAGTTTCACAAAGTTTCATGTATCAGTTTCCATCTTTAGATGCTGAGAAAGGTAAAAGAGGTCAGAGCACACAAGAAAATTAGTTAATACATAACCTCAACCAAAAATTACTTCATTACACAGGAGACCATTTTTACCTTATGAAACAAAAGTTTCAGATAAAGGCTTCATTCTCACTAAAAGCAGAGAGTATATCATATCATATCATATCATAGTGCTCATCCACATATCTAAGAGGACTTACCTGGGTTAGAGAGCTCCCATTCATATGTAGAAAACTGGTTCAAAGTTCGGAGAAATCCAAATTAGTTACCAGTGATGCTGTTGGCATTTCCAAAAGTCATGAAAACAGGCAGAATAAATATATTACCTCTTGTAGCTTAAAATAAACCTCAAAACATGAGGCACCCTTTCTGAGTGTCACCAGGCTATGTTGGGTGCAGTTTCCATCTATAAGTATAGCCTTTAAAAGCTACTACGGCACTACAAGGATACGCCTGAAATGAGGCGGCAGAGAGAAACTTGCTAGACAACAATTTCTTGGCTACACAAGCCAGGGAAGTTAGAATGCTGTCATCAACAATTATATATTTAAAAGTCTTGCTAATAAAGTTGAGTCATTTTGTGAGGAACCAATGGCATTTGTATTAGACATTCCCAAACTGTTGGTTGGCATCCCAAGTGGGGTCACATGATCCGTGCGTGATGCCATGATCCCAACTGATATTAGATATTCTTTGCATGTCTTTGTTGCTGTCTGAGGTTGTGAGATTACATTGAAGTCTCAAAATGGACTCACACAGGCCAAAAGTTCAGGAACAGCTGTTTTAGTATCAAAAATGACCACAGCTTTTGTAATGTCAATATTCTGTATTAGGGGGAAAAACATAGATAAAAAGTGGAACATGCGTTACAAATTGTGTTTCTCCATGCAAAACACATTTCTCCATGTCATGTCTACTTTGACATATATTAAACTACACAACATATTTCTAAAAAA
>QEPC01008384.1:3945218-4043926 GCA_003113815.1 Sphenodon punctatus | reverse complement strand
GCGTTTCAGCAGTTACATCTTGTCCGGTGGCTTCGGCCGTATCTCTCAGACTCTGACCTCGCCACTGTCATCCATGCCTTCATCACCTCGAGGCTGGATTACTACAACTTGCTCTACGTGGGGCTGCCCGAGAAGCTCGTCCGGAGGCTACAGCTGGTGCAGAATGCCGCGGGCTGTCTCCTGACGGGGGCGGGTCGCAGGGAGCACATGACACCAGTGCTCTGGGCTCTGCACTGGCTGCCTATAAAACACCGGGCCAGGTTCAAGGTGCTGGTTTTAATCTTTAAAGCCCTTCACGGCCTGGGCCCTGCTTATCTGCGGGACTGCCTCACTCCCCATGTGCCCGTGCGACCCTTGAGATCGTCCGTGGGAGCCTTTTTGGAGGTTCCCCGGGCGAGGCGGGTGACCACCGATGTTCGATCTTTTTCGGTGGCCGCCCCTGTGCTGTGGAATTCGCTCCTGGAGGAGGCTCGGCTGGCTCCCCACTCTCCTGCTGTTTCAGCATATATGTAAGACCTGGCTGTTCTGTCAGGCTTTTGGCGAGGAGTAGGGGTGGGGTGGGGGCGGGGATGGGATGGGGGCTTTCCCCACATATTGGGGTATTTTTAAATTTAAATTGTAAATTGTTTAAAATTTTTATATGGTTTTAATGTTTTAATGAATGTTGTTCGCCGCCCCGGGCTGCCCTGTGGGCAGGAGGGGTGGGATATACATTTTAAATAAATAAATAAAAACTTTTTTCCATGTGTTTGAATCCTATTCAAGTTAGACCTTTGGTTTTCCAAACCCTCTGTTAGCCCTGCGGGGCTATCATGTTCACGTGTTTTCCACCATGTCGTAGTGGGGTGATTCAGTGTTTCTGGGTTCAGTATCTTGTAGGGGTATACCTTGAGGTGTCTATGTCCCTCTGCCCCGTGTTGCATGTGGGGTTCCCATGGCATATACCCTTCAAGGAACATCAGTAGGTGTTTGCTTAAGAATGTGACAAATGGGTGGGAATGCCATGTTAACAACCCTTGTTCCCCAGTTACAAACTGGCCATGGTTCCAGATTATCTGGCAGCCTGTTTCTCATTGGGTGTATTTCTGTTCCCCATGTCATAACTTCTTTGTCTGATCTAGCTGGGCTATCCATTAGTTCTGATTCCTTCTCAGTCACAGATGTAGTTGACTGGGTGCTGGTTCTTAGAGTTGCTAGCAAGCAAAGTCTCTCCTCTCAGTCCATAGCTTGGCTCAGCCTTCCTGGCTGGCAAGATTCAGGCTGCAGATGCAGTTGCTCAAGATGGCTCTCTCCAAGAGACAGCGAAGATGGCTTAATGGCCCTCGCTTAATAAATACCCATTCTGAGTAGTTTATTGATTTACATAAGCAAGATAGTTGATACAGAGTGGTAACTAGAAATTAAAGATAAATATAATGCATTCCTGTGTGTGACCCTATGTCCCTTTGTGACACCATGCCCCTAAAGTCAGTGCTGTCAGGCCCCCAATGGGTATGCAGGGATCTGGATCAGGTATGTTACAGAGGTTTCCAGTCATGGGGGGCAGGGGGAACCAATCATGGTACACATCAGCATAGTGTTCTCCTCCTCCTGATAACATGATACCCAGAACTCCCTATGAAATCTGAAGATACTGAAAGGAGGGCTGGCAGCCTCCCCATCAACACAATTCTGAACATCCTTTCTGTGTCATTCCTACCCCTACCAGCTGATGGTGTTTCCCCGCGCACACACACCGCCTCTATACATGTAGCTGGCCCTTTTAAAGTGACATTGTAAATCCAGGTCTGCCTTCCAAACGCACACGGTGCACTCTGGTGTTCTGCATACTGTGACGCATGATAAAAACTCTCTTCTCTGCTTCCTCCCCATAATGTCACTGATGGCATCACAGTCTGATCCATCAAAGAAATGGAATTCAATCTTGATTTTTCTCTCTCCTTTTATGGTTTTTACTTTTGTAGGAGAGGCACTTGTAGTGGGGACCATAGACCTGGTTTAAATGCCAGTATTTCTGTAGGAGAAAATTCATTTTCTCATGAAAAGTTGGTTTGTACAAAAATGACGAAGGCTTCCTTCCACCAAAAATACATTTAAAAAAATTATTTCTATAGGGCCTAAAACTCTAATCTGATCACCATTCCATCAAAGCACATAGCCTGTGTCAGGAAATGATTACCATACTCAAGGTCTTCAACGGGAAACAACCTTTTAAAGTCAAAATCTCCTGGTCAAAAGAATTGTGGGAAGCTGTATTCACTAGTGCGAATGACAAAATGTCCATGGTGGGCCAGTTTCACAAAGTTTCATGTATCAGTTTCCATCTTTAGATGCTGAGAAAGGTAAAAGAGGTCAGAGCACACAAGAAAATTAGTTAATACATAACCTCAACCAAAAATTACTTCATTACACAGGAGACCATTTTTACCTTATGAAACAAAAGTTTCAGATAAAGGCTTCATTCTCACTAAAAGCAGAGAGTATATCATATCATATCATATCATATCATAGTGCTCATCCACATATCTAAGAGGACTTACCTGGGTTAGAGAGCTCCCATTCATATGTAGAAAACTGGTTCAAAGTTCGGAGAAATCCAAATTAGTTACCAGTGATGCTGTTGGCATTTCCAAAAGTCATGAAAACAGGCAGAATAAATATATTACCTCTTGTAGCTTAAAATAAACCTCAAAACATGAGGCACCCTTTCTGAGTGTCACCAGGCTATGTTGGGTGCAGTTTCCATCTATAAGTATAGCCTTTAAAAGCTACTACGGCACTACAAGGATACGCCTGAAATGAGGCGGCAGAGAGAAACTTGCTAGACAACAATTTCTTGGCTACACAAGCCAGGGAAGTTAGAATGCTGTCATCAACAATTATATATTTAAAAGTCTTGCTAATAAAGTTGAGTCATTTTGTGAGGAACCAATGGCATTTGTATTAGACATTCCCAAACTGTTGGTTGGCATCCCAAGTGGGGTCACATGATCCGTGCGTGATGCCATGATCCCAACTGATATTAGATATTCTTTGCATGTCTTTGTTGCTGTCTGAGGTTGTGAGATTACATTGAAGTCTCAAAATGGACTCACACAGGCCAAAAGTTCAGGAACAGCTGTTTTAGTATCAAAAATGACCACAGCTTTTGTAATGTCAATATTCTGTATTAGGGGTAAAAACATAGATAAAAAGTGGAACATGCGTTACAAATTGTGTTTCTCCATGCAAAACACATTTCTCCATGTCATGTCTACTTTGACATATATTAAACTACACAACATATTTCTAAAAAAACCACAAACATTAAAAGATGAAAATGATATTGGTTGCTAGATAGACCACAAAAGAATTAGGGATGAGCATGGGAAGTCTATGATTTCTGACTGGGTAAGGGTATTGTAGTGGGTGTGGTTTCAAGCATTCCATGTTTGAAGATTTAGCCAACTTTTGCCTTTAGGCTCCATGAAGACATGAACAGGCACGCTTCGTATCGACAGCATTGATTCAGTTTCTGATGTGCAATGCCAATCGACAGCAAGTGGGAATTTTGCAACCCTGATACTTTTTAGCAGTTGAGTGACTGTGGGTGCAGTGAATGCCCTTCCTCCTGCACTCCAAGAGTGGAAGCCTGAATTTCTCCCCTCTCTCTCTTTCCTGGAGGTTTACATTTATTTGGAAACAGTAAGTTTGTACATCTGTGTGTCTGTGAGGAGGATACTGCTATTGATTGAGATGAATGAGCTGGCAAACAATTTGGGATGTGAGGGTTGGGGATACATCCAGAAGTGAGACTAATGAGGAAATGCTCTTTTTATTGAAGGGAGATAGAAAACTTGTGTAGTGCCATAATGCAGAAGGGCAGGAAGTGCCAGTCACTTGGCCCCAGACATCCCCACCCCGTGACCTCAGGAGGGCAGGATGAGAGGCAAGGACTTCCAGTGGAACCAGACCTAAGCCAGTGCCATGGGAAGGCAGAGTGGTTGCAGTGGATTAGTCCATTTCTCCCCATCACCTGATGGGTATGGGCTGTGGGAGTTCCTGGCTAGTGATTCTGTTGCCCAAGAACTGCTACCCCAGACCTGATTTGTGCCCTCGGGTGGCTGACCCTCTTCCCCTGCCCCTGACAAAGCACTGAGCATCAGACGCTGGAAAAAGAAACTAAAGCATAAATGGGAAGATGATTTGGAAAGTGAAAGGAGGCAGGAGAGCACAGGAAAGACAATACTGAGTCATTTTGTCAGGCCAGGGAGAAAGGAAGATGGGAAAACCTCTCAGTTGCCCTCAATGTAGAGGGAGATCAAACCTCCTGGACCCAGAAACTGCACCTCATTATAGAGGTTGGGAAAGGTAAAAGGACATCCAGGGTGTGTGTGTCAGGGGAACAAGCTAGGAATGGAGACATAACAGAAGTTACAAGGGAATACCATGGCAAACAAGCAGGAACCCCAAGAATCAGAGGGAATGCAATAGAGGTGCAAGACCAGAATAAGGAATGTGCAGAGGGAGAGGATTGCGACCAGGAGACACGAGTGCTGAGAGCCCAGAGGGAGAGCTTCCGGCAAAGACCAGTTGGAAGGGGGTGTAAAGGAAAAGTATCCCAAATGAGCCACAGGGAAGAGGGGAAGGTGGAGAGAGGAAATGAAGACACTTGAGTTCAGGGCAGAATGAGCGTATAAGAAAGAGTGGGCAGGAAACTTAGAACTAGGGAAGCTATGGACCTACTGAGGAAGGGAACTGAGAACAGAACAGCAGAGATTCAGGGAGAAGGACGACCAAACCCTGACTTGGGAGAGGGAACATAGCAGCTGGGTCAGAACTGCAACTACAGATACGCAGCCCAGAGTGTTCTGGGCTGATAACCTTATAGTACTAAAGGGGAGAGGAAACCAGGTGCCTTAATTACATACAGTGGCAGGAAGCTGCCCTTAAGGAGGAGGAAGGGAGAAAATTCACAACTTTAATCAAGCCAGTGAATTAAACTTCTTTCTAGGTTAAAATAGTAGGCAACAGAGGCTGATATTACATGTGCAGAGTTATTCTGAAGTAGCTGTAATTCTGGATTTGTTATTCCTTTGTCATTCAGTAACTAACTGTTTACAAATCAGTGGTGCGACCACACCTCGAATCTTGTGTGCAGTTCTGGTCGCCCCATCTCAAAAAAGACATCGCTGAACTAGAAAAGGTACAGAGAAGGGCAAAAAAAATTGATCAAGGGCATGGAAGGGCTCCCGTATGAGAAGAGGCTTGGTAGGTTGGGGCTCTTCCGTTTGGAGAAGAGACGACTGAGAGAAGATAGGATAGAGGCCTGTAAAATCATGACTGGTGCGGAACTAAGAAACAAGAAACAGTTATTTACCCTCTCAGCTAGTACTAGAACTAGGGGACATGCCAAGAAACTCATGGGTGGCAAGTTTAAAACAAATAAAAGAAAATATTTTTTCACTCAGTGTATAATTGGGTTGTGGAATCTACAGCCAGAGGCTGTGGTAAGGGCCAGTACTATAGCTGAGTTTAAAAGATGTTTGGACAAGTTTCTGGAAGATGGGTCCATTAGCAGCTTTTAGCCAGACAGGATCAGGGAACATGACGGGAGCTGGGGAAAAACAACAGGGAATGGATCCCCCATTGTGACCTGCTGGGTGCTTCTCCCAAGCCACCGTGATTGGGTACTGTCGGAGACAGGATGCTGGACTAGATGGACCATTGGTCTGACCCATTATGGCACTTCTTGTGTTCTTACACGATCATTAATACTCTGGAATAAGCACTATTCCAGATTGGCAGTGTACTAAACACTTATTCTGATATAAGAGTCACGAGGAGGACTGCATCAATCCCATGGTGCAACTCACTGGAATTCTAGTGCCTTGGGGAACTCCAACTGAGAGGAGAATGCCTCTGCTGGTGCATCAGTCTTGTCATTAATTGACTGGGATGTAAATTTCCAGTCAATAATTACAATGGACTAGACTCACCACACCTAAGCATGACCTTTTTAAAGCCATGGAACTGTCAAATCTGGGAAGTGTGATCTCTGATCATTTCCTTTTAGAAACAAAGGTGTTTGAAACGTGAGGGAGATGGACAATATTTGTCTGAGCCACACTATCTTGAGGAAACAAGCAGGAACATAACAAAGCAGAGCTACATTTAAGGGATTTACAGGTGACTGTCCATTCCATTGGTGCCAACTTTTCTAATAGACAGGCCCATCAAGGGAAGTTTGAGCGCCTGTACAGTATGTGAGCTGGGGCCTCCCACCCTCTCCTGTTGCTTTTAATGACATCTTGGGCTCGTGTTCATCATCTCCTTGCTTCTGTTCAGTCACATTTGTACATTTTAAAACCAGTCCTGGAAATATTGGTACTTTTGTTTCTTACACAGATATCACTTGCAATTATTAGAACATAGGAGCTGCCAGAGTGGATCATACCATTAGTCCCATTGAGCCCAGCACCCTGTCTCTGGCAGTGGCAGCTTCTATCGCTTCAGAGAAGTGCGCAGCAGGTCATAATGGAGGAAGCCATTCCCTGCTATTCACATCCAGCTCCAACACTCAGAGATGTCATTCCCCCAAGCAGCTGAACTAATAGCCATTTATGACCCTATTCTCTAAGAACTTATCTCATCCTTATTTTGAACCCAGATATGCTATTGGCCTTCACAACATCCTCTGGCAATGAGTTCCACAAGTTAATTATACATATTATATTAGTCACTAAATTATCAAGTAATTTTGAGAAACTCTGGATCTCAGGGCCCTGGTACAATTGGCCCTCCACAACCCATGCCCACCCTTTGCCAACACCGTTTACAGATCTCTTTCATATTTTTCAAGTGAACTGGACTTCTCGGTCTCCCCACTCTTCTGCCCAGAGCCGGCCTTACTGCGGGGCGGCTTGGGAAGGCCACCCCGGGTTCCGTTCCAGGGGGGGCGCACTTGGGCACCCCCTGGCTGAGTCTGACTCCAACAGGTATCACCAGTGGAGGGGGCCAGTGGGAGTGAGGGAGAGGCAGAGGCCCTGCCTCTCCCTCACTTCGTGGGTGCCCCCCCCCCACTGCCTGTCAGTGTCTCAGCCAGGGGGAATGTGGGAGGGGAGGGGCCTCTGCCTCTCTCTCATTCCCCCTGGCCTAGACTGACAGACTGTGGAGGGGGCCAGCGGGGTGAAGGAGAGGCAGAGGCCCTGCCTCTCCCTTACTCCATGGGTGCCCCCCCTCCGCTGTTTGTCAGTCTTGGCCAGGGGGGGATGTGGGTGAGGCATGGCCTCTGCCTCTCCCTCATTCTCCCTGGCCAACTCTGAGACAGACAGACAGCAGAGGGGGCCACGGAGAGTGAGGGAGAGGCAGAGGCCCCGCCTCTCCCACACTCTTTTGCAACTTCCACTGGCAGCAGGCGGCATGGCGGCAGATTAAATCTGCCGCTGCTGCACCCACTACAGCTCGCCACAGGGAGCTGGTGAGTGAGCCCAGCGCGAGGCCCAGGATGCCGATGCCACAGCGGTACGTGCCCGTGAAATGGCTGGGCTTGGGGATGGGCAGATGGGAGTGCCCCTCCGCCCATCCCCTACCCCAGGCAGCGCCCCCTGACCAAGCTGGGGAGTACCACCTGAGCCGGGGAGTGCTCCTAGGCCCACCAGCGGCAAATGAGACCCCGCATTTCTCACCCATCCTGGAGCCCGCATCTCCTAAGGCTGACCCTGCTTCCGCCCCCAGCTGCAATGCCTCTGATTATCATCTTCTGAAGCATCTGGTGCTTGTCACTGTCTAAGGCAGACTACTGGGCTGGATAGATCATGGGCAGGAGCCACTCTAGCAGATGCTGTGTTCCTAAGAGGATGTAAGAGCAGGAATAGGCAAGCTCCAGCCCAATGGTTAAATACAGCTCCATTCTCATGGCTGCTGTTGCTATAGACCCATTGCCAGGGATATGCTGCTGCTCCAGATTAAAGGCTTTATTCCTGCCAATGTGTGTGCAAGCCTTCAGCCTACCCCAACCTAGAAGGGGATGTCTACTTCCTGCTGAGCAGCTGACTGGTGGTGTGGGGATATGGCTCCCTGCTAGGGTTACCATACCACCCCTTTAAAAGAGAACGCTTATGAATAATACATGTTGCTGGGATGCACTGGAATCAATGCAGCCTTGCACTGGAACAAATGCATTTATGTATTTTTCATAAGTGTCTTCTTTTAAAGGAGAAGTATGGTAACCCTTTTCCCTGCTATTTTTGTTTGTTTGTTTGGCGTACTAGCCAATTTAAAATTGCGAATGTTGCTGTCAGACAAAAAATGGTTTCCTCACCCCTGATGTAAAGGATAGTGTACTGTCAATAATTTTGCACAAAACCCTTATGGGCAATTCCTTCCAGAGTGTAACTTTAAAGAGAAATAAGAGGTTCTGCTTTTGATAGGAGCACACTATAGATCTTATTATCGGGCACAAGGGGATGTTTGTTTTGGTTTGTTCACTAGCAAGTGAGTGCATTTATGGACAAAATAGAAAAAGCTGCATTTGTGGGGCTTGAATGAACAGGTTGAAGAAGGCTGGGTGTTTTTAGATAAGATGCTACCGCACATGGCCTCCCCCAGGAGCCACACATCCAACCACCCATCTGAAGGTGAAGCGGGCATAGGGGAATGCCCCCTCCCATGAGCCATGCAACACCCACTCATGGCTGTGCACAGAGCCCCTGCCTGTATGAACTGGGGCAGCCAGCCATGCCAGCAGACTGGGCCGCTGCGCCTAGACACTGTGGGTGGGGAACACGACCTTTGCAAGTCACAAGAACTCCCCTGGAGCCTGGGTTCCCCAGTGCTCATGCTAGGGACATGTCAATTGCAAAGGCCAGCCTGGCGGGTTTCCCCCTCCCCGTGGCAGAGGGAGTGCATAGCTTCCCTCCGTGGCCAGGGTAGCCACCTGTTTGAATCCCTCCCCACACACGCCACCTGAGTGGGTGCTCCACAACAGTGCCATCCGTGGCCACACACACACATCACCTTGCTCATTTAAAAACACCCGCTCTCTGTGGGGGGCAGAAAGTTTGGCAAGTCACCATTGAAACTCAGGCAACAGCTGTTGCGGTGTCCAGTCTGCCACTACGGGACAAGATCCTATTTAATTTCATGCAAGGGAAAAGCTGTTTAGATTTCACATTTACCTCTTTGCTTTTCCATCTCCCAACCAGGATGTGTTGGAAGGAAAAGTCCATTGTCTAAAAGACATTTTGTAACATAAGCATGCAACAAACATTGAATGGAATCATCAGTTACTTAATGTCAACTTTCCACTCCTGAGACATTCTTCTGTAAAAGGCATTCCTCTTAATGTAACCTTTGGATCTGTTATTTGTAAGCAACCTTACTTTCCAAATAGCATCCCACTGGCCAGCTTCCCTTCATCCAGTTCAATATTTAATTGATTTACAAGAGCCCGTTGTGATTTTAGCTGTGGATATAGCCATTAATTTAGCTTTTGTTTGTTCAGGTGGAAATGAGTTTGGAAAAATGTGTGGCTTGGCAAGACAGAAAATCCCACAGCCCCCACCCTAATGCATGGATAAACTTGTAAACAGGAGCATGGGAAGCATTGGTGTATAAATACAGACCCATGGAGCCTTGGGTGCAGGGTGGGGAAACTTTTCCCTCCTGGTAGGGATCACTTTGAAAATGAGTCCAAACTCTGAGGGTCACATATAGAAGTTGAGGGCAGGGGTGCTTTTGGGGTGTGCTCAGGAAGAGGTGGGTCCAGATCATGGATCTTCTTCCCCCTATACTTGTGTGCATGCCATGATCTCTGCTCCCTTACTCAGAGCCCAGTGTTTCCATGCTAAGGGGGTAGGAACTAGATCCAACAGCCAGATCCAGGAACTGGAAACAGGCCACATAAAAACTTTCCATAGCCCCCGAGCCTGAGGTTCCCCACTCTGCTGTAGCGGGCCTAGGGTGAATTAGGAGGATCCCTGAACAAACTAGAAATAGCAACATATGCAGAACATAAGGGCTTCCAGGGCCTGCAAAAGAGAAAGCCTCAGAGGCTACTGTGCGTAACTAATCAAAAATGAATTATAGTAACATTTTCCTTTTTCTAATGGGTGAACCAGTGTGTGTCCTGTTCATCAAACATCCCCATGTTGAGGGAGGGGGGCCCACACCACCATCCCCACTACACACGAGGCCAGTCTCAGCTTCCCTGGAGAAATGCGACTGTCTTTTGAATAGCCGCATGAACCTGATGTGTAACAGGCTTTAGAAGGTGTAAATGTTGCGACCCTCCTCAGCGCTGTGTGAAGCTAGAGAAAAGCTCTGCCTTTCCCCAGATTTGACTTGCTTGCTTTATCGCATTACATTCCAGATTTGTAGAGTTAGAATTTCTCAGGGCACATCCCAGCCGAACACAAGGCTATCCATACTATTGATTTCCCTTCAGTCAGCTATAAACAGCCAGCTGCCTCCCACAACCGAAGAATATTTTGTGTACCGCCAGAAAATATAGCAGTGGCAAAACATACATCATCCCATCTGACCTTGGTTTTTAATGCTTTCCAGCCTATGGCAACTTACACACACACAGACACAGACACAGACACAGACACACACACACACTTTAAAGGAAGGAAAAGAATGAAAAAAATACTATAGAAAGGCCTATTTTAAGCATAGGCCCTTTTTACACAGACGGGGGTACATGGGATGGGCGTGCTGCTGCGGTGCCAGTGGGTTTGTGTCCCTTTACATGGACACACCCCCATCTCCACTCATGGGGCCTCCTCCAGTTTTCTGGAGGGCTCTGTGGGTGGAGGTGGGTGTTGTGCAGGAGCGCGCACGCATCCCTGCCCATCTCCGCCGGCCATTTACATGGACGCCCCCCCCCCGCACACCTGCCCAAACACCAAGCGGGGGGTGGGGGTGGGGCGTCCATGTAAAAACGGGCATAGTTTCCCTTAAAACAATGCAATGTGTGCCTGCAAAGATCTAAGAAATAATAGCTGGCTTGATCACAAGTAGATGAGCTGTATTGCATGTTGTTTGGTCTCCTAGTTTTATGGGAATGTGTATGTGATGTTTTAACAGGTACAAAACCAGAGGGAATGGAACTAACATTTGTGCTCAAATTTGAGACTGAAGGGACAGTCCCCTACTTAATTTCAGCCCCCACCCCCCCAACTCTGCAGTGGTAGGAAAATAGCAGGTGATTTAACTTGGGGCGTTTTTAAATGAGATGCATCCACGCATGACCCCCACTGTCCATGCATCCAACTGCTTGTGTGACGGTGGTGTGTGGGGAGGTGTGCTTCCATGACCCATGCAGCGAGCAGCCACTCATGGCGGCACAGACACGGAGCACTTCTGAAAAACCGGGATCACCACCTCTGTGGATGGGGCAGCTGGGAGCTTGAAGGGCTCGTGGGTGCCCCGTAGCCTCACCACTCAGCGGCCACAGACACCATCACCCCACTCCCGTGTCACTTGTTTAAAAACACCCTTGACCATGTGGGGGTGAAAGGGCAGAGCTCTGCAGGGTCAGCACTTGGGGGTCAAGAGAGAAGGTCTGGGCCTTTAGAGTAAGTTGCTGATATTGTGGATTCAGCTTTCCCCTTGCAAATATAGGAAGACTAGCAAGAATGTGAGTTTCCCACACAGGTGATCGATCATGCACACCTTTAAAATATATGACAGTCAGCATTACAGAGCTGGAAGGGACCTCATGGGCCCTCAAACCCAGTCCTGTGCATCACTGCAAGGGATTCACCATACCCTTGAGCTGGAGCAGGTACCTGATTTGGTATCTTCCGGTAATACCCGCATTTTCAGTTACCATTTCATTAGTCTGGATCAGAACCTGAATGCTGTTTGAGTGCCTCAAATTACTTAAACCCTCCCCACCCCAAAAAATTCCTGAAATCGTTTCCAAAATCTGGGACAAAAATTGTATTTTGGTATTTTGAGTACCCAATTGGACATCATTTCAGGTACCAAAAAATGCCTGAACTTTTTGAGTAGAATCGGGTAACGCAAATCCAATGGGTATCGTCGTTTCAGCTCCAATCTTCACAGAAAAATTCACAAGCAACCAAAACTGTTAAGATATTCTCTGCCACAAGTAGAGACTGGAACCGACTAGAGCACACCAGGGTGGGAATTCCGGTTCTCCCGAGATCCGATATTGCCAGTATTTGGGTGTATCGGCTTAATCCGATAAATCCGATATTTACCTGTACCGGCATACCGGATTTTTAACATTGGCCGCAGTACCAGATTTTTTACATTGCGGCCATTGAAGTCAATAGGTGCAATGTAAAAAATCCGGTACCGCAGCCAATGTTAAAAATCCGGTATGCCGGTACTGGTAAATCCAGTACCAGGGAGATCCGATACCGGTACATCTGGTATCCGGTATTCTCCCCGGTGTCCCACCCCTTTGTTTTGTTTCCATCCCCTGCTGAAAGCGGTGCCCGACTGATCTGAAAGTCCATCCACCCTGTTCTCATACGGGAGGGCGCCGGGAGGTAATAATGGGTTGTGAAGAATACTAGAAATCTGGGTGATATTTGTTTTGTGTCTCCTATTCATTTTTTAATTTTTATTTTAATATGCTTTCTTTGCACGAGATCCTCAAATAACCAGTACTTAACACATTCTTAAACACAGTCCCTGGAACCAGAAGAATGAAAATAATGTACCATGCCCCACCTGTCGTTAGCATTCCCTCTAACATAAAAGCTCTCTTGGGTCCCATGAGAGGAGAACTACCTAATAATAGGATCTTCACATCGCCTCCCGATAGAGCACACACATTCAAGAGGGTTTTGACTCCCCAATAGCACAGATTTAAGTTTATGAATGTGAGTTATGAGGGAAAGGGGGTACCATATTAAAGCATAAGATGAGAGCCAATATTAATCATATTGGTTGTTGTGAGGATTAAGAGTTGTGTTAAACTGGGGTATGTAAAGTGCTCCGAGTGCCACGGCAGGGAGGCGCTATGTAAAAATAAAGATTAATTTATTATTAATTATTATGATTATAGTGACAGTAAAAAAAATGCAGAGTAGGAGTGGGGGACACCTGCTCCTGCAGATTTCCCACAAACCCTCTTAGGCCCCTTGGGCACCCATTGCTTCGCTCCTCCTGACTTTCAGTGCTTGTGAATTGCTTATGGGGAGCAGCAGAATGATGCCTAAAGTCCAGTTCATTATGTTCCCACGGGCAGCTTAACTTACTTCGGCTCAAGCCTAGTTGCCAAATCATGTTCACCGCACCACCCAATGCTCACTCCACCTTAGTGCTAGCCCTGAATTCACATAAGCAGTGCCTGCATCTGTGCTCTCTATCAGAGATCTGGGGGGCAGCGCCCCTTGTGGTTACTGTGCCACCAGTTGCAGGGTGTGTACGGTGGGGAGTAGGGAACACTATGAAAAATGCATGTTGCAGGGCCTGCATTGGTGCCAAAGCTGACCCTGCAACATGCATTTTTCATAAGTGTTCCCTCAAAATGTGCATAGGTGACTGCAAGCAACCCTAGTGGGGCGGAACTAGCAAACCTAGGCTGGTTTTCAAGGGCAGCTATATGTAAGCCCCTCAGGGCAGGGATCTGTCTCTAATCATGATTGTTTAGTGCCGGGCACATTTCTTGCATTGTATCAGGGGTGGGGAAAGTTTCCTAATCCCAACAGCTGCATCCATTTACCACAATGGGGCCAAAGAACCAGAGTTTGTCCACTTGTTCTGCATTATATAAATAATAATACATACATACGACTTATCTTTGAGTAACCTTGAGTTAGTGGCACGGTTGCAAGCTTGAGCACCCAGCAAGCCCTAGGTTAAGGAAATTCATGTACAAATAGGGATCCTCAAAGCTTGAGTTAAGTCTCTAGCAGACACATGGCCCAACATGAGTGCAGACTTGGCATTAAGGCACCAGCAGTGCAAGTGCACAGTCCTGATCTACTAGCACTGAACTGACTTTAAACATCTGTGAAATCACATCATGATGGGCAAAGAAAGCAGCCAGGAATGGGTGGAATATGGAACGCTGGGTAATGTCTATACATTCTTAACCACTGAAAGTCACCTTGAGAGGTTGTCTACTCCCTCCCCAAGCACTGAAGCAGGATTCATACTAGCAGATGCTTATCTAACCCATTTGAAAAAGCTTCCAAATACTTAGTAGGTTAAGTACTTTTTCACTCAACGCACAATTAACCTGTGGAATTTGTTGCCAGAAGATGTGGTCAAGGCCAGTATAGCTGGGTTTAAAATAGGATTGGGTAAGTTCTTGGAGTGTAGGCCCATTGAAAGCTATTAGCCAAGTAGGTTGGGGGACGTAACCTCGGACTGTCAGGAGGTGGGAGCGAACAGCAGGGAGGGAATTGCCCCATTATTACTTCTTGGGTACTTCTCTGAAGCAGCTGAGACTGACCACTGTTGGAGACAGGATGCTGGGTTTGATGGACCATTGGTCTCTGGACTTCTGGCATTTCTTATGTTCTTCCCGTTCTGGGGACTCCACAATGTCCCTTGATAATAACTTGTTCCACTGCCCAGCTACTCTTACGTCTAGAAAGCTTATTTCTCCAAAGTATGTGCATTAATATCAGTGCAGAATAACGCCCACCACAGCACAAGATCTGGTCAGGGCCAGAGGCATATTAGTGTATTTCAGAAGTATCATTAGCTAGCACATCATCTCAATAAAACTAATGTTGCCAGGTTCCAATTCCCAGGGAGCTTTTGGCAATGAAATGTCAGAATGGCCCAAAGACAAGGGTTGGGTTTATGCCATCTACCTACATTTGCCCCGATGAAAAAATTGGGGCTTCGTAAACCACTACAGAAATGTGTTGCAGCAGCCTTATTTACCTGATGGGTTCCCTGCATTGCATTTCAGTGTTCTGAAATGCTATCTGCCTTTCCCCTTTCCCTGCCTAGTGTTTCCTATGATGGAGCTATCCATGTCTGCTTTTATTCAGCATTTGATTGCTTTTACCTCATTGTATTTATAGGCTTGAAATGCAAATTCCAGTCAGCTCCCTCCCAAGTGATTGTTTATGAGTAAGGAACAATTGTGTTCCTCACCTACATTTATTCCATTTAACATTTGATCATTGGTTCCCCCTCATTGTATATTGTTTTTTTCCTAACAAGCAATTGCTTTAATCATATCCTATATCTAGCATAGTTCTGACTCCTTCCATGTCTGAGACACAGGACCTGTGCAGTGCTGCCCCCAAAGCTTGCACACTCTCCAATCCCCAACAGAAGTTGGCTCATTCAAAAGATAATAATCTGAACTACTCCATCTCCAGATTCAGAGATGCAACTCTGAATGCAACTTGCTCCAGCCATTCTGGAAATAAATCAAATGAAGTGAATTGAATCAGAGCCCAGTACATGAGGCTGCTATTACTGAATGAATGAGCTTGCATCACAGGATGATAGGAAAAGCTTGTGGCCAGCTGAGGACAGACATCAGCTCCCTGGCTAGCTGCTGCCTTTTTGAAACAAAATCTAAGTCAAGTGGCCTCTCACAGCCAGAATTCAGAAAGGGAAGGAACATACTAGGCTGTGCTAACTCAGGGAATCCCCAACCCTCCTATCTGCTAAACTGCCAAAAGGAAAAACCTTCCAACCTCCTCTTTCTTCTTGTGCTGCTTCCTCTACCTGATAGAGGAATTGCCTCCACAGCACCTGCACTGCGTGAGCCGCATTCCTCCCTATGTCTGCAGCTGCTGGGATGCATACACACCTGTTGTCAATCCCCTTGCTCCAGAACCTGACCCCATTGAAGTCAGTGGCAAAATAAACCTCATTTTTACCATTTGGTTCATAGTTATTTTTGATCTCCCTTTCCCCCAAACACAGGATGGGAGTTACTGTCGGGTGAATAAACTGAGCACAACCAACCCAGCAATTTATTAGTAAGAGTAATAATGGAAGGCAAAGGTTATTATAGTCTGACTTTGATCCTGATACAAAAAAGACAAGATTCAATCCTCTGGACTGGTCCCACTGAAATCACTTTTGTGCTGGTGCTAAGGGCTAGGGCTAGTGCCAGCAGCACGGAGCAGCTTGAGGATCACCCTGACTAGGCTGTTATGGCTACTGTCGTCTGGGGAGCACTATAGGTGCTTTTGGCTGCTGCCCATGCATTCCTCTTCCCCCTGTAACTAAATAAATAGATTACTATCACACACTGTAGGACTCCAGTCTCTCTAATCAGAAGCAAACCAACCCAGAAAAGTCTAGTCTATCCTAAAGGTTTCCACCGTTCAGGGAAAGGGGGTGGCAATATATTGTCACTTAGTATATTTGGGGGCCATAGTGTAATATATACCATACATCAGTGTGTACTTCAAGGGGTTTTAGAACTTTTGCCCTTGTGAACCCATTTTGAGACATCACTGTAATCCCATGACCCCTGACAGCAACAAGGACATGCAAAGTATATCCAGTATCAATCAGGATTGTGACCTCATCTGCAAATGGTATGTTTGTCAGTTTGGGAGCCTCTGGTGCACCTCAAGTCAGATTAGGGGGAAACGTTCCTACCACTCTCCAGAGATCAGAAGTCAACGCATGCCAGTTAAACAGTGCACAGAATTTTGTACACAACCCCAAACTCCAATGTACATGTAGCATATGCCAGTCTGGGCATGTGCAATTGAATTGGCATGCATGCTTTGGAAAATCTGGCCTCAAGATTTTTGAATGCTTACATTTCCAAGTTAAGTAGAAACAAAATAGTTTAGGCAGGCATTTCCCACAATTTTCTTTAGATTAAAAATATATATTAAGCACCAAGAGAAGTTTTCCATGTAACATAGTTATAACAGGCAATGTAAGTTATAGCATGGTCTTCAAGCAATTTGTAGAGCCTTTAGCACCTTTCAAATAAAGTGAATGGGATCCGTGCCAGTGCTAAGATCTAGTGGTTGAGGATCATATTGCCTGTCAGGCTTTCAAAGCTCTTGATATTTTGGGTATTGAATTCCACATACTCTTGGTCAGGGTAGCCCCCTCGCTGTTTCAATACAAGACCCTACAGACAGCAAACTCTGAGCTATGATGCACTGTTCGTCTTCGAGGATCTCCGCAATTCTCACTAATGGGATCTGCTTCCTGCTTCGCAGGTACCGGAAACCTCCTAGTTAGCAGTTTCCAGGCAGAGTAGAGCCTGGAAAAGACTAGAACAAGGTGAGGGCTCCACCTCACCCTCCCTCCCTTCCTGAAGAAAGCGCGGGCTCCAGTTCGCACGAGACCAGGACCGGATAAAAGGGGGGAGGAGCCTTCGCCGCCTCAGTTTCTTCCAACTGCGTTGCGCTTGGAACACCTCCATTTTTCCTAAAAAACCAACAACCCCAAAACAAAAAAACCCCAGTAAATTTCTAAAATACATAGCACTAGTCACTATTCCTTTCTACGGGGCTCGCCCCGAGCCCACCTGCCCTTCACGGCGGCCCGTACTATGCCCAAACAACCGGGCTTCAAGAGATGTAGCTCATGCCCAGCCACGCTCTCTATCAGTGACCCCCACGAGAGGTGCCTGGCATGCCTTGGAGAAGGACACAACACTCACTCCTGCAAGCACCGCGCAGGCCTTTCATCCAGAACCAGAAAGGCACAAGCACTCCGCCCACAGGCTATCTTGACTAGCCAGGCACTTCAAGGTGGCGAAGAGGGGCCTCTTAGGCTCCCCACCCAAACCACCATGAGCGCGGAGTCGCAGTCCCAGACCGCTCCCGCTCCAACAACCGTGTCCCTGACTCAGCCTTCAGCACCCACCGTCAGAACCGCCGTCCAGACTCAGGATACCCCACAGGCCAGGGAACCTCACACTAAGAGACATGGTGAGCAAAATTTATTTATTTATTATATATATTTATGAAGAAGAAGAAGCGCTCAGACAGCTCAGAGGCGACATGAACATCTTGCCTGCTGGATGCAGACACAGCTTCCTCCGAGCAACAGTCTTGGCTGGCTGACTCGGCAGTTTCACTCCCGGCACTGGCCACCCCGGTACCGCCCTCCGCTCTGCCGGCTCCGCCTTTGGTACCACAAAGCACCGTACCTGCCCTAATAGCCTCTACTGACCTGCTTGCACCTACAGACCTGCCTGCGCCCCAAGGGACGGTACCTGCTCCGGTACCACGGGTCACCATACCCATGCCTGCAGCCCTTGCAAACCTTCCACTTCTCCAACAACTGCACCAGGATAGGGAGTCACGCTCTCCATCGTGCACCCGCTGCCGCAAGCGCTCTCATTCCCGTTCCTCTCTCCACCACAACGTGAGGTATCGCATTAGCCCTGCCAGCTCAACATGGGACCACGATACGAGGCAGCGCGATAGGGACCAACACTCTCACTCACCATGCTCCTGCTGTTCCTACGGGGACTCCAGGTACCATTGGTACCAGTACCATGAGGCCCATTGGTATCGTTCCCAATCACGTAGCCAATACCCATACCTGGCACAGTCGGACTTCTCACAACTGGAGCGCGCTACCCTGCCTCATCCTACTACCGCATATGTACCACCGGCACCACCAAGGGCACCACCCACAACAACCGTCTCTCGACCCCCTCCCGAGCTTCACTCCGGACAGCACCGAGAGACCCTACAGGCACAGCTGTTGGTACCACCAGCACCATCAGCTCCTGCAACTCAACAGGACACACGGTCAGACCATCCCTTTGGATTTGACTTCCTTAATTCCTTAGTTGGCCAACCTATACTCCAGGGCCCCTCCCCTCAGTGCCCTGAGGCTGAGGTTCTATTGGAAGACTCCGAGCCTTCTTCCACCTCTACCTCTACTCCTGAGGAGGATCCGAATATATTGCCCCCTCCTCCAGACGCAATCTCTGACCCAAATTTCATGTTGACTACAGAGGGCACTAAGGCCCCCGGCCCCCAATACCCTTGTTATTGCTGCTGCCTTTCTAAGGTCCAAATCAGGTGGCATCCAGACCTCCCCGGCTGACAGGGAAGGCAGGCATCTTGACGTCATTGGGAGAAAAAATTTCTCATCTGAAACCCTGCTACTTAGGGCCTCCAATTATGTGGCTGCAATGTGTGGGTACCAACATTGGCTCTGGACCCAACTAGGTAGGGCCTCTGACCCTAGTCAGATTGCAGCACTGCAAAGAGAAGGTATGCAGATAGCCCAATCCCAACTAACTGCGAACATGCATATAGCCGATGCTAACATTCGAGGAATGGCCTCGCCCATTACCCTAAGACGGCATGCATGGCTCTGTTCCACTGCCTTAGCCCCAGAAAACAAAACCCGAATCAAGGACCTACCCTTCGATGGGGAAGGCCTTGACAGGATCACACCTGTCTCTTATACACATCTAGATGTGTATAAGAGACAGTCGATGGTGAGGGCCTATTCGCGGCCTCCACTGACGAAACTTTAAAGAAGATAAAGGAGACATCTCAGACGGCTCGCTCTACTGGAGTCATTCGTACCTTTTAAGAAAAGGTTCTACCCCTCGTCCGCCCCTTACTCCTACCAATCTAAACAGCGGGCCCCTTATTCATTCAGTGTGAATAGACATTTCCCCTCACAATACCATCAGCAACAGGCCGCGCCCTCCCAACCCAGAAAGCGGTACATGAAACAAAGAGCAAAGGGCAGAGCTCCCTCCACCTCTTCTACTACCCAACACCTCAAGCAGCATTTTAATTGCATGCAGATCGAGAGAGTCCTCTAGCGTCCTACTACCTTTGGTAACCGTCTCCAGCCGTTTTACGAGCCTTGGGTCTCCATAACCTCTGACCGTTGGGTCAGAGAGGTGATCAGTCAGGGGTACTCTATTCAGTTTGTATCTTTTCCTCCCACCGCCTTACCCCCTCCCTCCCATCCCCACCCCCAAACTCAAATACTATCAGAGATACTAGAACTGATCTCCAAGGGAGCTATAGAGGAGGTTCCCTCTTCAGAACAAAACTCTGGGTTTTACGTCAGTTATTTCGTCGCACCCCAAAAGGATGAAGGATACAGACCTATCTTCGACCTTCGCCGTTTGAATAAATTTATCAAAAGATTGAAGTTCCGTATGGTTACCCTCCCTATCATTATGCTGGGACTCTGCAAATGTGATTGGCTATCCTCTCTCGATCTGCAGGACGCTTATTTCCACATTTCAATAAATCCAGTGCATAGACATTATTTACGTTTTCTCGTAGGAGAGCGACACTTCCAATACAGGGCACTTCCCTTCGACCTTTCTACTGCACCCAGGTTGTTCACAAAATGCATCTCAGTATTCGCGGCCCACCTACGAAGGATGCGGATCAGAGTCTTCCCATACCTAGATGACTGGCTAGTAGTAGCTTCCTCAAGACGCACACTACTGAACCACCTTCAGGTGACTGTTTCACTACTACAGGACCTCGGACTCATAGTGAACTACCGCAAGTCGCATTTTGTCCCAATGCAATGACTCCAATTCATAGGGGCCATCCTCGACACCTCTGTGTCCAGGGCCTATCTCCCCTTCGACAGGTTCAGGGTTATCCGACAGACTATACTATCTCTCCCATCACGTCCCACGAGGATGACCCGCTTCTTTCTCCATCTGCAGGGTTTCCTCGCTGCTATAACCGCAGTCACCCCTTACACATCCTCCAGCAGTGGCTGGCTTGAGACTACACTCCTGCTGTCCACCCTCTCAAGATGCGGATCTCCATTCCACCCAAGGTCACCTTCGACCTACTGTGGTGGACACGTTTCAACAATGTCCTACAGGGCACTCCTTTTCTGCCACCTCCTACGTAGGTGTCCATAATCACCGACGCTTCCCTAACTGGTTGGGGAGCCCACATGGACTACCTACAGGTGAGCGGCCTATGGTCCCCTCAGGAGCAGAAGCTCCATATCAACATGCTCGAGCTCAGGGCCATTGTTGGGCTCTCAAGGCACTTCTTCCTCACATAGTAAAAAGAAATGTCCTCAGATTCATTACCGACAATTCCACAGCCATGTGGTACATAAACAAACAAGGGGGGGCACGCTCCATTCGCCTGTCCCTAGAAGTCCAAAGCATCTGGCTCTGGTGTATCAAACAGGACATTCACATTCATGCCACCCACCTTGTGGGCCAGGACAACGCGATCGCCAATCAGCTCAGCCGCCATACCTTAGACCACCACGAGTGGACACTGTGCAACTCAGTACTCCACGACATTTGCACCAGATGGGGAACACCCACCTTAGATCTATTCGCTATGCAAGAGAACACCAAGTTCCCCAGGTTCTGCAGTCGAGCAGGGGCAGAACAAGGATCAATATTGGACGCCTTCGTGATATCCTGGAATGGAAAATTCCTATATGCCTTTCCCCCTCTCCCTCTGATGTACAAGGTCCTCTACAAGGCTCTGGCCGATCAGGCCCATATGATCCTGATCACACCCTTCCGGCCCAGGCAACCCTGGTTCCAGACACTCCAGGAGATGGCCAGCGACGTCTTTCACCTACTGATCCTACCCCACCTGTTATCCCGTCAACACGGGACCATACTCCACCACAACCCTGCAATGCTCCACCTCTGCGTCTGGCTGATAGGTCCATAATCCAGGACGCCCCCCGCAACATTGAAGACATTCTCCTGAATTCTAGACGTGCCTCCACGCGAGCATGCTATGCTGCTAAATGAAACCAATTTGCCACTTGGTGTACCTCTCGATCCACCCCTCTGGCGCATCTCCACTTTTCACATATTTGAATACCTTCTACATCTACATGACTCTGGCTTGTCAACCCAATCTCTGAGGGTCCACCCGGCAGCACTGTCATCTCGCCTACAGCCTGAGAACAGGAGTACCTTATTTTCCCACCCTCTCATGAAAACATTTTGGAAGGGTATTATGAACACCCTTCCTCCTAACACTCAGCTGGCCCCGCAGTGGGACCTCAACCTCGTCCTTTCTAAACTGATGGACCCTCCCTTCAAACCAATGACCACCTGCTCCATGGAAAACCTATCAATCAAAACAGCATTCCTCCTGGCAATAACTTCTGCCAGAAGAGTTAGCGAACTGACCGCCCTTAGAGCTTCCCTACATACGATTCCACAAGGACAAGGTAGACCCGTGTACTGACCCTGCTTTCATACCAAAGGTGGTATCTCCTTTCCACCTGAACCAAACCATATCCCTACCAGTGTTTTTCCTGAGACCACATGCATCTCATGTTGACTAGATCCTCCATCGTTTAGATGTCAAACGTGCTCTATCATACTACCTAGATCCAAACGCATCAGAACCTCAGACGTCCTCTTCATCTCGTAGGGTGGCCAAAGAATTGGTGTCAAGATCACCTCACAGAAACTCTATAAATGGATCCTACTCTACATCCAAAGGACCTATGACCTAGCAGGAAACTCTCTGCCTGCCCGGCTCCGTGCTCACTCCACCAGAGCCATGGCCTCCTCCCTCGCAAACCTGCGTGATGTGCCCATCCAGGACATATGCAAGGCTGCTACTTGGTGTTCAATCCATACGTTCACAAGACACTACTCGCTGGACCTCGCGGCCAGGGCAGATGCTTCTGTAGGCAGAGCAGTTCTACAATCTTTGTTTGATTGATATCCTCGCCTCCGTGATAACAACTGCTACTCACTCTCCCATTAGTGAGAATCGCGGAGATCCTCGAAGAAGAAATAGAGGTTACTTACCAGTAACTCTGTTCTTCAAGAGAGCTCCGCGAATTCTCACGTCCCGCCCACCTTCCCCTCGTTCTCAGATACACCTCTGTTGGGTGTTCTGCAACGGTATTGGAAGGAACTGAGGCAATGAGGGCTCCTCCCCACTTTTATCCAGTCCTGGTCTCGCGCGATCTGGAGCCTGCACTTTCTTCAGGACGGGAGGGGGGAAGGGAGAGGTGGAGCCCTCACCATGTTCTAGTCTTTTCCAGGCTCTATTCTGCCTGGAAACTGCTAACAAGGACGTTTCCGGTGCCTGCGAAGCAGGAAGCAGATCCCATTAGTGAGAATTCATGGAGCTCTCTCAAAGAACAGAGTTACTGGTAAGTAACCTCTATTTTCTTGTCATACTTAGCAATATTCAAGGGCTCTTTGGGAAATTTGCCTTACACACAGTTAGGATATGCCACACCTTGCTGTCCCCCAGGTGTGAGTCTACTGCAGTTTGACTCAAACAAACTCATCAGGTTGCAACAATGGGATGAACTGTGAAACAATTATGAGAATCCTCCTGGTTTCAGTCACACTAATGCAGTAACCTGATAGGGTGAAGTAATGCAATTTCATTATTTAGTAATTTATTAATTCAGAAATTATTCTTTGGTATCCATTAATTAAGCATTCATTATTTGTTGTTATTATTATTTATCATCTATATGGAAATTTCAGTGTTCATAGTGCTTTCCAGTCTTTACCTAGTTCACTCTCACAGCAACCCTCTGAGGTAGATCATCATTATCATCCCCATTTTACAGTCCGGGGAACTGAGGCTGAGAGAGTGTGATTTGCCCAAGGCCACCCAGTTGTCACTTGACTAACATGGGATTTCAATCCTGCTCGCCCGTTATGTTGGCGCTGGTAGAAATTGGCGGTTCTTTAATTATGCAACAATGTGTTTGCTGTCAATGACTTTCTTTGTCTCAGATGGAAATACAAGACAACAACAACAAAAAATAAAAATCCTTTTTTATTGGTCAACCAAATATTTATTTATTTTTCTTGTAAATTGAAGTAATAAAAGTAACCAAAAACATTAACACAACTCAAACTTGGATTGAACTGCGAAGTTCTCGATGGGTGCAAAGCAAATCTACATTGGAGCATTCGTTAAAGGAATCAGATACTTGGGAGTGGATTCACAAATATATAAAGAGCACAAAGAAATGTGTGGCTATAGGTTTGCAAACTACTGCCTCAACATTCAACTGCCACAGCGGGGGAGAGAGGGAGCAGAGGATCATGGGATGATATGTTACAGCAAAAATAAATGGACAATAAGGAATAGAAAAGAAACTTTTAATTTTGTCCCTTTGACTCCCCAGGGTGGGTAACATGTGCATGGAACCAGGTGACTTGCGAAGGAGATGCCTGAGCCAGAGAAGTTTTCTTTTCCCTTTGAAGTTTTGGGTCATCCTGAAACCCTTTGCTGCAGCAGTAAATGGATATGAATGCCACCTATATATGAATTTTAAACCCCATTATAGGTCCAAGTCAGAAAGACTGAGAATGATCAAGTGATGATTAGGACTCAAGTTTAGAATATAGGAGACAGGTTAATCCTCTGCTACGGACTTCCTGGAGGGTGGCCCTGGGCAAGCGGCTCCATCTCTCTGTGCCTCGGTTTGAATGGGAATGATAGTACTGCTTTGCCTTGCAGGAGAGTCAAGAGGAAAAATGCATTAAAGACAGTGAAGCTTTGGGGCAGAGTATATAAATGCTTGTATAAGATCCAGGGGTGGGGTAAAAAAAATTGTGACGGGAAAATGCTTTGATGAATGCTGTCAAATCTGGATTGAGTTTGTTTTGATCTGTTTCATGCTATTTCACATGCAAAGTGCATGCATAATTAGTGCTTGTTAAGATTGCAATGACTGAAACTAGAGGAATGAAAATAACAAATTCCACAGCTGACTGCACAAATTACCAGATTTTTTCAATGACACTTGTTAATAAAAACCTCACTGGCCTGTGCTGCGAGCTAGGCCACATAGCTTATGTGTGTGGGACAGGCTCTCTGTGGCGCCCGGCGCCCCGGCTGTACACGGATACTATCTTGCTTTCTTTTCCCACCTGTGACTAAGGACAAGCAGGCAGGTGGCACATTCTTTCCCTTCGTATGATTTATCTTAATGCAATCACTCTCCTTGGGACAGAAAGGAAACGGCTGCTGGGCTAAACCCTTGTCTGTCACAGGTTGAGAAAAGCAACTTCCTTTCGACTGACACTGGTTAACTCTCTTAATGGATCATCTGCAAGGAGACTCCCTCCTCATTTCTGTAATTAGATGAACTGGCTCTTGCCTGCTGACAGGGGTGTAACAAGGGCCAGAGTTCAGAGGGGAAGCACAGCACTATACCTCTTCTTCTTCCCATGGAAACTTTGACACCAACTCCTAAGCCTCATTCATCCCTTTCCCATGAAAGCCCTCCATCCCTGAAACTTTAAGCCTCATCCACCGACGATCTGGGGCTTCCCACTTAACTTGCCCCCCTCTCAGAGTCACCTGCCACAACTGGGGGGAATCTCTAGCTCCCACTGCTGCTGACAGGACCGGAGAAGTCTGTTGTTCTTTGGGAAGGGATGGGAAGAATATCCATTGGCTGAGGCTAGGGGCATCCTCTAAAGGGGTTTATAGGGGCTCTACAACTGAGGGCAGGAAATTCCCCACTCAGGAAATGGAGTGGGTAGGTTTCCCTCTTGCTCCATTTCTCATTACGTTAGTGTTTGCTTGCCATCTGTTGGTAGATTTACCACCACTGGCCCTGGAAGCCTCTGGGGTGGGTAACGCCCAGGTGGCTTGTGAAGGAGATGCCTGAGCCAGAGAAGTTTTCTTTTCCCTTTAAAGTTTTGGGCCATCCTGAAAAAGCCCATGTTGTTGCATTAATAACGAGGGTGGAGTCCATCTCCATTGTCGTAAACTAATTACAATGATTGTGTAATCACAGATTTCCCCAGCAGCTCTGCTTCATGCTTTCGTAGGTGTAAAGGGGGAGTAAAGGGACTGCCTACTGTTAATAAGGATGCATCTGTTTCCTAGAGTCAGAAACACAACAGGGGAAGGCAGTTCTATTCAACCATCTCATTGGGCAACCCATTGGAAACCCACAATGCCAGAGCACTTGGAGAGTCCAGAATTGTGAAGTTTAGAACTGAGGAGGGGCTCCCCCTCTCTGGCTGAGGCTCCTACAGGAAGATGGAGAAGGCCCCACCCATAGCAGCGCCAGTTCCCAGCTAGGAAAAGTTGGGCTGGACTCGACTGGCATTGCGTCTCCCCTCTCTTTCCCTGCCAGCTAGCCCAGCGCAAGCCCCAAGGGGATTTCCAGTTCCACAGCTCTGAACGTTTCAGAAACTCTCTCCCATTAATATGGATATAATGGTGCTCTGGAATTCTGAATTCTTGGGTGTTGGTGGTTGTACTAGATGACCCTACGGCTGTCAGTCCTCTGACTGGACACTAGTGTTACATCCGTTTCTTCTAGTTTAAATGCCTTGTAAAGATTCCAAGTGACACTGGTATTTATGCTTAGGATAGAATAAGTGTATTCTTGCAATGGCAAGGTAATGTCATAGGGCCCATCATAATTTTTTTTTAAAATAAATCTATAATAAGCAAACTTTACATAGGTGAAGTTTCCTGCAGCCAAAGAAATGGTCTGGATTGTGTCCTTGGGCACACTGCATTGGGCCATGGATAGCATTCTCGCCAAATTCAGTGTCACCTTCTATGGGTAATTAAAAGGAGAGGAGAAATTGATGACAAGTTCTCCCTCCTCCTCTTGTCCCTTGGTCCCATACCAGTGCTAAATTTAGAGGCGTCTCTGCTTAGCTACCTGGGGAAGCCAGGAGGCAGAGACGTCTGGGAATACCTTTTTTAGAACCCAAACATGTCCTGGCTGGCAATGAGCTTGCCCTTAAGGTATCTTCATTTAAATGAGGCCAGGCTTCCCATACAGGTATGCCACTGTGTTCTCTCTGTCGGTTCAGGGAATAATAACACACTTGCTGCCATAGGAGTTACCGTCCACAGATTAAAATAAAAACAACTTCTGGAGGCATGCCCCAAAGGACCACAGACCACATGACAACCAAGTTGGTATAGAAAGGGCATTGGCTGCAACTTTTTTTGAATATAGCATCACCCATGGCGTCCCGTATCAGGGCACACTTTGCTATATCCTGAAGCACCCCAACATCAGGGGTTATGCCCCTTACAGGCCTCTGCTGCCAGTAGGCCCCCTTCGGCCACTGCTGTGGCTTCCCTGATCCTAAAAGAGTGCGAACCAAACTTTTCTGTCAGTATCCTGATACGGTGCAAGCATGACCTAAACACTGGCATGAACTGGAATTTGGTGAGTGACGAGCCCAAAGAGACAGCCCAAAGCTTGGCCCCTCCATTCTAGGTAGCAGTGGCCTCCACGCGGGGCATATTGCCTTGGAAGGTGCGGGCCACAGAATCCATTTCTTTCCATTTTGGATTGGTGAATGCGTAGCTGCAATGATTTGCTTTTCAACTCTATGCCACCTAACAGTAGGGCTTTCTCAGAGCTATTGTTCTTTGAAGCAGGAACCAATTCGTTTATGCGCAGGGCTGCAAAAAAGGCTGGAACAACAGGGTTTCGAATGGGGATGTGCATAGATCTTGTAATGCAGTTATTATTTGAATTGACACCGGCTGCCTATTGTCCCCTACTTGAGACACCTCTGTGGCCCAACCCTCTAAGGCCCACCTGGTTTTCAAGGCCTCACACAGATCTGTGAAACCATTCACTTTACTAAAGAAGGATATGGCTGCTAGTTGGCCCCGAATGGTTCTGGATGCTATACCCTGCTGCTAAACCTTGCCTCAAGTGTGCCGCAAAGGCGCAAACCACTTTCCATGGTCTGTGGGGATGGGCCATTGACCTCAGATCCCTTCCTCTACAAGGAAGGCATGAAAACTCTCCAATGCCCTTGTGTAGGCTTTGTGCATCCCCTTATTAGAGTACTGCACTCCTGCCATAGGAGTTACCTGCCACAGATTAAAACAAAATGTACCTTCCTGAAGAAATGTTCTGGATGCAGGTGAAGCCCACTATTACGACTCCAGTGTCTGTTTACCTTTGATTGTCTTGGAACTCTTTAATGTGCTAATTGACCTGACTATGCTAATCAAACCTAGCCTCAGTATTAGTTCAGGCCAAGCTCCAGTTGTCTCACTCCTGCTTTAAAAAGAGCTCTGTGAAGCCCCAAAGCAAGGAGCGGAATAGTTCTCTCTGGGTGTTTTCAAATGAGCAAGATGATTGGGGGGGGGGGCGCATGGCTCTGCTGTGGAGCACCTATGCAGGTGGAAGGTGTGGGGAGCAATTCAAACAGCTGGTTTCCAGCATGGCTACCGCAGCCACTGTACATCTTTCTGGCCCGCACGGTGTTGCCAGGTTTTAGTTTAGTATTGATTTGATTATTAATTTATTGGATCCTTTTCCTAATTGATAATTGATTGATAATTATGCAGGTTCAAAACCTGGACAAACAGTTAAATTATGGAAACACCCAGAGAGATTGAAATGACTAAATAAATGAAGAGAGAGACATAATTAGTAATAGGAATATAATTGAAAATGTTGTGAAAACATAGTGAAAGCATTTACTGTGGGACAAAACCCTAAAACAAAGAAAACCTTGATAGGTGGTTTCAGGGGTGGCTGGTGGGTTTTGATGTTGGAGGGGCACTGGGGCAGTAAGGCCGGCGGGCCTAGGGGCAGAGCCAGGGGGACGGTAGGCAGAGCCAGGGGGACGGTAGGCCAGTGGCATGGCATAACCCAGCAGCAAGGAGTTCCCAGGGTTAACACCGGATGGAAGAAAACACAATCTACATGCACATCAAGCTTAAAATAAATAATTTATAAACCCAAAACACAGGGACCCATCCTTGTAAAGCACCCCTGTCACAGCCTGAGTCCAATTTTACCACGCACATCCCATTTCCAGCATTTTGAACACAGCTGAAATAGCATGACTTGCAGTGACATCTTAGGATTTCCAAACCTCAATTTAACCACACACACTCCCCCCTGCTCTAACCCACTAGTCCCCACTCCCTTCCCAGAGAACCCAGGAGCCCTGGCTCCCAGCCCCCCTGCTCTAACCCACTAGCCCTCCACTCCCCTCCCAGAGAACCCAGGAGCCCTGGCTCCCAGCCCCCCTGCTCTAACCCACTAGCCCTCACTCCCCTCCCAGAGGGGAGTGACTAGCCTAGTCTAGTTACCCAGGCATCCAAACTCAAGGAAGATAGAAGTTCATGTGACCAGAGGATCACCACAGTGACCAAAGAGCCCCACGAGAGGGTTCATGGCGTCTAAGGTGCATGCATCCAGCTGCATCACCTTCTGACGGGTAGTTGGATCCGTGGCTCCTGGGTGGCCATGCAGGGTAGCATCTCATCTGAAAACACCCTCCCAGTCTTCTGGAGCCAGGGGTCCATACATTATAGAGGCCACAGGTGGACCTAAAACCAGGATTGATGCTCTAGTGGGGTTTTTTGAGCAACAGACCCAGATTTGGTGTGTAGTCATTTCTGTTTTTGCGTATCCAAGTGGGAATTGTTCAACTAAGATGGAACAGGAAAAGACTCTCCATCAACCTGTCTTCAGCAAGCGGTTTTATAAATGTGCATCAGCAAGCATAGACATCTGTAGAGAGTAGGTGTCATCTAGTGGCCACTTACCAGAAGTGCATTCTTTGCTGCAATTCTCTCTGTTCAGTATGCCTTCCACATTGAGGACTTGAAAATCTGACCCTGAGCTCTTTTGAAAATCCTAGAGGTTAGGTGACTAAATTTCAATGAAAATCAGTTCAGGAATCGAGCTTCAAAACACTTTTGAAAATTATTTTTTTCATTTTCATTTCTAATTTCTATCCCGCACTCTCTCGCAAGCGACTCAAGGCGGTGAACAAAAATGAAAGTACATACATACAGTATAACAATATAAATTCAACATAATATAGCAGTAATATAAATTCAGTATAACAATTAAATATAAGCATAAACACACCCTCATAATCAGGGTCTTACTAACAATTAATCCAACAAATTTAACTGCTAACCTAAGATCCTACAAAATAACACACCCCTTCTCCCTTTAATTCCTGGTCACCCACCAACACTTCTCCGCCACCACCAACCTCTCCTGCTGCCACCAGGAGGGAGGGAGGGGCGCTTCACCACCACCCCTTCTGCTCTCACTAGGAAGGGGAGGAACAACCAATCACATACCAGATTTTCCAATTTCTACAGTATAACACAATAATTCAACATCAATAGGCATGGGCGAACAGATCGCGGTTCGTGTTCGGCCGTTCGGTTCGGCCGCGATCGGTTCGTGTGTTCGTGTTCGGCCGTTCGGTTCGGCCGCGTTCGGTTCGTGTGTTCGTGTTCGGTCGATCGTACCTCGCGTTCGTGTTTGCCCGTTCGGTTCGGCCGTTCATGTTCGGCCGTTCGTGTTCGGTTGTTCGGGCAGGTCGTACGTTCGTGTTCGGTCGTTCTGTTCGTTCGCCATCGGGTTGTGCGTTTGTGTTCGGGCGTTCGGTGTTCGGGTGGTTCGCGCGTTCGCGTTCGGCCTCTCCTTCCCTTCTCCATTTCTCCCGAAAAAAACAATGTTTTTTAATATATAATTTTTTAAAAAAAATTTATTGCATTTTTTAATCAAATATTTATCTACACTAATAACTAACTACCTAACTAATAAATGTATTCTAATGCTATGAATAACTCCAACAAACCCTAAAGCTGAATCACAGAAAACAGTAAACTCTATCAGTAAACCTTAAACTAAACTACTCCTACTATGTCAAAACAAAAATGTATCGACCTAATCCTATCTATCTACCTATGAATATATGGGATGGGGGTTGGGGGGCAATCACAAACAAGACAAGGAGGGGTACAAAACTGAAATGAAACCTAAATCAATCTATAAATTAATAATATATACTACTACTCTAATGAATCAAAAAAACAGGGGAAGGGAATGGGGAGGGAATATTCAATGGAGGGGGGAGGGAAGGAGGAAGATTGAAGATTGAACACAGGGAGGGATAAAAACAAAAAATAACAACTAAATCTATCAAAGCTAATGTAAATAAATGAGAATATGGGGGTAGATGGGTTGGATGGGTGAAATAGGAGGAGGATGGCAATGGATTGGGGAGCTGGAAAATGCTGGGTGAGGGAGCCTTCTGAAACGCCTGCTGCTCAGGAACAGTGACTAGCTCAGAAGGTATTGGGAAGGGGGGAGGCAGACAGTTTTGTTTCTTGCTGCGCCCGCCTCAAATCAGCCCCATTGGCTCCGTGCAGCCTAGCCCGTGGCCAATCATAGACTGCCAAGCCAGTGGTCTGAGGCGAAAAGAGATGGTGATTCATCAGGCTGGCTGCTACTCCAAGCCACTCTCCACCCTCCACCCCTGGTGCCTGGAAGTCTGCTCCTAGCTGAGTCAAATGACTTCCCCCTCCCTGCTACATTTGGCCTTCCAGTGACCTGACAGAAGACCATGTTTTAGCCACCCGAACACAACCGAACGCGATTCGAATTGAACGAACTGTTCGGCCATTTCGTCGTTCGGTGTTCGGTTCCGTTCGGTGTGTTCGCCATTTTTGTCGTTCGGTGTTCAGTCCGTTTGGTGTGTTCATGTTCGTGTTCGTGTTCGGTTGTCCGAACAGGCCGAGTTTGGGCCGAACACCGAACTACCGAACCGCGTTCGCCCATCCCTAAACATCAATAAATTTCACAGCCGGCCCAAAAAATCATCTCCCTTAACACATCAATAATATATCAAATCTTCCCATCCTCCTCCTCCCACCCTCTTTTACCCTCCAACCATAACTCAACCTCCTCCTTCCCCCCACTCACATCAGGGGGGAGGACCCTCATCCCCGGTCTAACCAACTCCCCTTGCCACCATACAGTAATAATATTATTAACCTTCTGCAGTGGCCTTGGCCGACGTGCCACGTGCCCCTTCGGCACGTGTCACCGGCACGGCTGCCGGCACGGCCATCGGCCGTCCCCTGCTCTTGTTGGGACAGCCCGGAGGCGGGTCCTCCCTGACCCTGCCCCCTTGTTGAGTGTGAGAGCGGCACCTCCCTAGCCCCACAGCTGCTGGTACTTCTTCCCCACTCTTGCTGATTAACAGCCCACACAGCAGAGACTAACCCCCCTCTCACCCCAATGTCCTTGTGGGGGGAGGGGAGGCGGGGGAAGGGGGGAAGCTTTTAGATGTGGCACTCTGCTTGTGGATTGAAATAATCCGATTTCAGAAACGTCGAACGGGTGGTGTTTAGACGTGCTGCCGCACATTGTTTTGAAATGACATTGGTCAAACCCTGATATCAAGGTTTTACCAATACAATTTCAAAAGAATGCACGAGCTGCTGTTTGCAATGGCGGCGGTGCGTCTAAACATTACCTGCATGACTTTTCTAAAAGCAGATTATTTAAATCCGCGGGCAGAGTGTCACGTCTAAAAGCACACTTAGGTGTGTTTGAAAAATTTACCAATGGCTTCTTTAAAAACAACAACAACAGCAAAAAACACAGCAACCTTTAATATTAAAAACTTCAGCGTTTTGAATTCAAACTGCTTTACAATCCTTATCTAGTTCTAGCTCAACTTGGTTTCCCCCAAACCAACCAGTGAGTTCCTGGCTAAGACAGGATTTGAACTGTGATCTCCCAAGTCCATATCCAACATCTTATCCATAGGCTACACTGGTTCAAGACATTTACAGATTGTGGAAGGTATTTAAAACCAACCATGTGCAATAACAGCTGTGACTTCTACATTTCTTTGGCTGTGGTCCATAACTACTTATTCTGGAATGTGCCCACTAAAGCCATATGGGGGCTACTCACAAGTAAGTTGTTTTTAAGGATCGTGACCTTTGTTTATATTGCACAGAACTATATCATCTTGAATCTAGTTAAGTACTTTGCCTGGAGCTAATATATCTTCTCCCTCTCATGAGACACTGTGCTGACCGTTTTCCACATGAATGCAGTTGGTATGAAGGTTAGGAATAAATTGAAAGCCATAGGGTATTTGGAATTCTCTTGCCCCAACAACTCTCCCAACCATAAAATGAATTTGAAGAGCTTTATTTTGGAAGCCCAGTAAGATTGGATATATAACTTTATAATAAGACACTGGTTTTTCATCTTCAGAGTTCAAGCAAGAGTGGACAATACCGATTTTCAATTTGTTCGGGGAACCATATTAACGTAGATCTATAAAAGCTGGACTTGCTTTTGCTAGTTTATTTGCTAATGAAAAGGAGGTTTGCTCTCCTCTTTTAGAAATATATAAGCTGTGAAATTGGGGGTTGATTGGAGATTCTGTTAGTTAGGCGCCTGTTCATTCATTGGACTTCAGAACTCATGCCTATGGCTTTTTGTGGTGTTTAATTAAGAACATTCATTCAAACTCTCATTTAGCAGCACTGTAATAATATGTTTGTGCAGCTGAAGGTTTTGGAGATTTTTGATTTATGCACATATATGAGTATTAATTTTTATGCTATTTCCCTCCCTATCAACACAATGCAGGGGGTCTTCTGTAGCTAGTGGCTGATTTATTAAGGGATAGAGCTGGGTATGTTTAGCCTAGAGAAGAGAAGACTAAAGGGAGATACGATAGCAGTCTTCCACTCCCTGAAGGGCCGTCACAGAGAGGATGGAAAAGTCTTGTTCTCTCTTTCCCCTGAAGGCAAAACTAGAAATAATGGGCTCAAATTACAAGAAAGCAGATTTTAGTTAAACGTTAGGAAGAACTTCCTAACGGTAAGAGTTGTTCGACAGTGGAACAAATCGCCTAGAGAAGTGGCGGGCTCTCCTTCGCTGGACGTTTTCAAACAGAGGCTAGAGAGTAATCTGTCAGGGATGCTGTAGCTGTGGATTTCCTGCATTGAGCAGGGGGTTGGACTAGATGGCCTCTGAGATCCCTTCCAGCTCTATGATCTATGGGATGGACAACTGAAGGAGTGTGGCCTAGCTGAGGCAGAGAAACTCCCTGGAGGAGTGGCAAGACCAGAAGTGTGGTGGAGTGGTCTGCTGCAGCAGTACCACTGCTCCACCATGCCTCCGGCCTGGCCACAACTCCAGGGGAGCTTCTCTGCATTAGCGAGACAGCAGGCCCAGCCACTACTTCAGGAGCCATGGGGGCTTGGGTTCAGAGACCAGGCCCCAACAGCCATACGGTGAGGACTAGAATCTGGGACTGCAGCATATTAAATCCAAAACTTACCTATCCAGCCCCACTGCTAATGCTGCTACAGCCCTCTAGCAAATTGCAATGTAAGTGACTGGGCAAGGGGGATAACTGCCTTGCCTTGATCTGACTCAGCATGGAATACTCTAACTTCAACTCCCACAAACTGCTCAACTCAATGACATTCATACTGGAGTCTTTGGTTGGGACTGAGCCCCATGTATACTTTTCCTTATCTTTTGACTGGCTCCAAGAACCAGCACAAACTGGTTTGACAGAAGTGAAAGTAAATCACTCCTTTGCACTGCAGATGTTATTTAACCATTAACCACTTCCTTGCAAGTCAACACTCGATTAGTCACGTGTATAAGAGGACATATCCAGAACCTCAGAAGCAGGAAATCTCCAAGGCCAGAACTCCAAGCAGGTAATTTAATTTTGCAAACATTCACAACAAAATAATACAAGTCTCATTCAGGGGAGGCCAAAGTAATTGCTCAAAAGTTATGAAGTGCCAAGATTAAGGCTCTCTTGTGTAACTGTTGTACAGGTATGCTGTACGCCATTCAGTACAGCACGAAGAGTTACCACTCTCCTGTAGGTGTTAGTGGCTGGAGGAGTGAGATCCCACTGTGAAGTTATTTTGTACTAGTGAATGCCTTTGGATTTGACTTCTCAGAAAAGAACATAGTGTCACAGCTATGACGAGAGGTAGGGAAGGGAAATGTTAAGTATTAGCTACACCACAACAGTGTCAGTGTGCTCTCTGATCCGTGTACATCTTGTATTTGAAACTGTGAGGACATTAAAGCTATGCTACTCAAGCCACTTACTCTGGAATTATCCCATTGAAATCAAAGGGATTTCTCTGGAGCCTAATGCTATAGAAGAAATGACAGAGGTTACAGGAGGTAAATTTAGATCTCTACCCCTCTTGCTATAAAAGCAAAATTATAACCTTTGCACAAGTAAAGGCATTTTGTGTTGCTGCTTTTAGTATCAACCAAATATTCAGTCTCATATATGTGCAAATGTATATAAAGAATGATCAGACATACACTTCGAAACGTCAGAAGATATATTCAGATAGCCAACGCGTTTCGATTACGATCTTCTGCAGGGCTAATTGATGTTTGTAAACACTATTTCCATCTTAGGCCATCTAACATGAACAGCCCATCTGAACAGCAGCAGCTGAGCGGTTCGCCGTTCAGAGGCACTGTGGGTGGGGAAAGAGCTTTTGCAAGGCACGGGAACTGGTCGGGAGTGCTGGGGAGCCCGGGTCCCCCAGCGCTCGGCTGGGACATGTCGATATTAGAGGCCAATTCGGTATGCTTCCCCCTCCCCTATGGTCTGCGGCGGGGTGTGTGCCTGGAGGCTATCAGGGGACCCACCCAGGGAGCCACCCATTTGAACCCCTCCCCACTTTATTTATTTATTTATTTGTTTGCATTTTATTTTTTTTGCCTCCTCCCTCATGCCTACGGCATCTCGGGACAGCGTACAAAATAATAAAATATACTAATATAATATAATATAATAAGATATGCGTGGGTGCTCCACAGCCTTGTCACTCAGCAGAGATGGACCTGCCCCCTAGCCGTGCTTGTTTAAAAACAGCCTCTGTTTTCAATTCTAGGTTACTCACGTTTTGTAGTTATGTCCTACTGTGTTTTAAAATGGGGGCTGGGACTCTCTGCTCGGGAATTTTATAGTTTGTTAATATTTATGTACTGGTGCATGGCAAGAGCTGAACAAGATTAATAATAAAATTTGAATTTGCCTCTGTTTTCTATTTAAAGATCCACTCACATTCTCTTTGGAGCATGCTGATGAAGTTAATTCTAACCCCCCCAAATGCAAACTCCATTGGGGAACAATTGTGTTCTACAAAATGTCTAATGAATGGTGCTGGCAGCTTCTATTTTTTATATTACTTCTATGTTCATTCACACTGGTCTAATAGTTTTGCCATGGGTAATTTTAGACGTGATGGGCCCTGAGGCCCACCATGCTCAACCATGGACCGGGATCCATTTCAGTCCATTCCTGACCATTTTGGATCCCGGTCAGGAATCAGACCAGCTGTCCTTTAGATGTGCCAGCCTGATTCTCACTGGGGATTGGGGAGGGGACGGGGCTGCGCAGGGAAGGGGTGGGGCTGTGCGGAGAGACGTGCGGCCGCACAGCCCCGCCCCCCGTGCTCCCCCAGCTGCCCGCCCTCGGGGAGACAGATGGGCACAACGGCCAATCCGGCCACTGCACCTGATTCTGTCCCGTGGTCGGGGCCACGATCCGGCCGGGCGGAAGGTAACAGATGTTACCTTTGGCCCATCCCGGATCGTGGCCAGTGCGATCACAGTTGGGGCCTAATCCCACCACGATTCTGTACCTCCGGGTGGCTGGAGGTCGAGAACCGTGGTTATCTTTGACCCCTGCCAGAGATTCACGGTGGTGAACAGCTGGCGGGGGTCAAACAGACGTGCATGGAAACGCCGCCACCTGTCACTGGGGAAGGGGAAACAGACACTCTCCATACCCCAATTGCTCGCCTTGAGCCCTAGCCTGTCCTTCAGCCTCTGGATGGGGGGAAGAGTGCCCGTCAGGATAGTGTGTGGGTCAAATGTCTGAGACAGATTCGTCTGGACTAGACCCCCTATCATCATGGGGCACCGAGAAGGCAGACAGAGCAAGGCCCACACCTCTCACCTCGACCACACTTATACTCACACCAGGGCAGAAGGGAGACCGGTGGGGGGGGGTGACATGAGAAGATACCGGGACAGGCCCAAGCCAAGAGGGTTGGGAAGGAGGGACTTGCTCACGGAGGGCGGGGCAGAACGGAGGGAGCCCAGGAGAGGGAGAACGGGGACTGCAGACAAAAACACGATCTCTCTCACACTCACTCCAGGTCCAGTCATATCAGGGCAGCAGGGAGGTACACAACACTCTAAGAAACTTCCATCAAGATATCACTAGTTCACACAATCACTTAGCTTTCGGGCAGCCGGTCTGCGCGCATTCACCAGCAGTGAGGTTTCCTCACTGCTTGTCTTTTAAAGTGCTGTCCCCGCCCCCTGACGGGCCGCCAGCCTTGCAGAGCGACGCACTGCATGTGACGACACCTCCGCAGCTTGGGTGGGTGCCCCGACTGGCTGTTCCACCGATGGAGTTGTTGGAAGGAGCAATGCGGGAGGGGGAGCCTCACGATTGGCTGGCGGGACAGGGCCTTAGGAGTTCGTCCGCCCCTCCATGCTGCCGGTGGGGCTGTCATGGTGCGTGTGGTGGGGGGACCAGTCCCGGGATTCGGCAGGGTGGCGGGGGGCTGCCCCGCCGCCGGCATCTGAGAACCTGTCCGCCCCCCCCGCCCTGCGGGATCCCATGTCCCGCCTTCTGGGGGCGGCGGCGGCGACTGACACCACCACAGGGAATCCACTGGGGTTCACTGTGGTGAAAGGCGTTTTCGTAACTTCTGAAATTACCCTATGTATAGTTTGTGAAATTTCCATTTATGCCTTTATTAGAACAATTTGCAAAACACTTTAAGAAAAAATATTTTTTGTCATAAGGATTAATAAAAGAAACCATTTTCAATGTCTGTTTATATGATATACAATGACCATACGGGTAATAGAATTAAATATAGTGGTAGGATTTTTTGACAGTAGAAACACCAGTATGTACCAACTTACCCCTCAAGTTTTAACCTCTTTTAAATGCAAAGATTGGTTGATTATGATATCCTGGAATATCTTGGAATATATGCCAATTTTTTAAAATTATCCTTTGAATTCTAGAGCCCATGTTATTATAGGTTTAGCTACAAACCACCCTCAGATTTTGCTTTTACTATGACAAATAGCCAAAAGTTTGTCACGAGAAGTAATAGAAGCTAAATGTTCGGCCTCCCTCAATAGTCTAATAGGATAACTTTGATTATGACAACCTATTACTAATTCCTGAGATAACTCATTATAATCACTATCATAGGTACAATTTCTTCTTCTTTGCAAAAATTGTCCTTTATAACTCATTATAACTCATTATAATAACTATCATAAGGACAATTTCTTCTTATTTGCAAAAATTGTCCTTTAGGAATATTCTTTCTATCTTTCTACCCCCTCTCTCTCCTCTTCTGTCCGCTCATGCCTCGTCAATTGCCTCTCTGATATCTCCGCCTGGATGCCCCGACGTTAACTCAAGCTCAACATGGCCAAGACCGAACTCCTAATTTTTCCTCCCTTCTCTTCCTCTCCCTCTAACCTGCCCATCTGCATCGATGGAGACACCATCCATCCTGTTCTCCAAACCCGTAGCTTGGGCTTCATCTTTGACACGCACCTTTCTTTTAAACCTTACATTGACTCTGTTGCCAAATCCTGCCGATTCGCCTTCCATAACATTGCTCGGATCCGCCCCTTTCTCTCTACCTTCTCGGCCAAAACCCTTGTTCATGCCATGGTTATCTCTCTCCTTGATTACTGCAACCTCCTCCTTGCTGGCCTCCCTCGCTCTCACCTGTCCTCCCTTATCGCAATCCAAAACTCCGCTGCCAAGGTCATTCACTCTGCCCGTCACTTCGACCATGTGCAGCCTCTCCTCCTCTCTCTTCACTGGCTCCCCCTTCCTGAACGTATCCTGTTTAAATTCCTGGTACTCACGTTCAGAACACTCCACGACCAAGCTCCCCCTTACCTCTCGGACCTAATCTCCCTACGCACTCCTGCACGCGCTCTCCGCTCTTCCTCTGTCCCCTCCCTCACTCTCCCTCATTTCTCCTTCTCACCTAACCGCCTTCGACCCTTCTCCCTCGCTGCCCCCCATGTCTGGAACTCCCTCCCTTCCCACATCCGCCTTGCCCCCTCCCTCCGCTGCTTCAAATCCCTCCTCAAGACCCACTTTTTCCTCACCGCCTTTCCCAATGCCTGCTAGTCGTTCCCCATATATTTACTGTCTGCCCTCCTCTAAAGACTGCTGCAACCAACCTGATTGTAACCAAGCCAAGCACCCGCACCTGAGACATCGCATCCGCTTGAATGTTTGTTTGTCTTCTCCCCTGTCTCTCCCACTGTCCCCTCTCCCTGTCTCCCCCTCCTTGTCTTTTAGATTGTAAGCCACAGGCAGGGACCATGTCTATTTCTATGTTCTGTACAGCACCAGGTCACACTACTGGCGCTATATAAATGTTTATAATAATAATAATAATAATTCTGAATCATTTTCCTGGGATGACAGCTCTCAAAAGATAAATAGCTGAATTTATCATTGGGCTTCCTATAGCTCCATGTAACGAGTCTACGTCCAAACTTGCTAACCATAATATTCAAGTAATTGATAGAACTGTCCTTATAAGCCATCTCAAATTGGATATTGTGATTTCTGTTATCTAACCAACTATATAATTATATAATTCAACCAACTATAAAATGATAACAATTTATATATATTCCCATTCCACAATTTAAAAAAAAATAAATCATCTATATATCAAAGCCAGAGAACGATGTGATCAGTGAATAAGTTACCATCTCTATTGTAAATAAAAAGATCCTCAGATATACTCATATACAGGTTAGCTATATCTGGGGCCATGGAGGGTCCGATCACAGTGCCTTTAATCTGCCAATAGATTAAACTTAAAAAAATTAAATTTAAAATAAAATAAATTTAAATTAAAAAAATACATATTTCTAAGAGCTAAATGAGCTAAGTCAATAATAAAATATGTCCGAGGACTTGTGGGTGAATTATTATCTAATACCATCTGGACCAGCTCCTTATTTGAGGAAGCCCATTAGGCTGCATGCTATCAGCAGGGATAGAGCTACGCCCCTAAAATCAGGAGTTGCAAAATGCAGGAGGTTTGTGTGAATGATCCAAGGTAAAATGATGTCTTGTGTAGGCCCAGGCCTGAGTCTTGCAAGCTCCTGCGAACCCAGAGAGTAAAAAGTCTGTGAATGGGAAGGATCGGACCCTTGAGTGACAAAGGAGTTGTCCCGGCGGCAGACTTGAATTAGCCAGAGAGAGAAACTAATTCAAGCGGGCTGTGCGCAAGGGAAACTGAGTCACTCAAACCCGGTAAAGTGGGGGTGCGGACCCGCCAACCCGTGACATAGGCCCAGGCCTGAGTCCTGACTAAAGCAGTCACTTGCTGTGACTTGGCCAAAGGAGCAGGCCTTGATCAGAGAAAAAACAACAACAGGCTGTGCTTAGAGCAAAACAGAAGGCCTTGACTGGGTAAGCTATTGAAAATAAGTCACACATAATTGAAAGAAAAAATGGAATATCCACCCTTAACCCAAAACATGGCCTATCACGAAAGAATAGTTTGAACCTCATTAGTGCCAAGCTTACTTTGTTCCCAACCCATATATCATATAGTACATAAAATCAGATAGATAGATTATTTATGGTTTACGTGGACAATGTAAACCAAATAGCTTAAACATGCATGAGAACTAGGGAAGAAACAGATACTGAACAGAAACCACCTAAAGAAACCACCAATCATTGGAAAATAACTGGTTACATAAAGCAGACCTATAAAAATGGAGGACCTGTCGGACTTGGTACACACTTTGCCACCTGGATCCAGCAGGACCTGCCAACAGATTGGCCATTTGCCAACAGTCCTGACAGCGCCTGCTCCTGCACACAACCTATGGGATGAGAAAATAACTCTGGGCGTTTGCGAGTATTGTATTATTCGAGTATTTTACTGTGGGAGTGCAAGCTTCTGTGACCCACGCACTGCCCACCCGGTCCACGCACGGGGCATTCCGGAAAAAAACAGAGTGCTCCGTGCAGGGATGGGGTGGCCAGCACATGGATTGTGTTGCCAGGTTTTAGTTTAGTATTGATTTGGTTATTAATTTATTGGATCCTTTTCCTAATTGATAACTGATTGATAATTATGCATGTTTAAAACATGAACGAACAGCTAAATTATGGAAATACCCAGAGAGATTGAACTGACTAAATAAATGAAGAGAGAGACATGATTAGTAGTAAGAATATAATTGCAAATATTTATGAAAACATAGTAACATTTGTCCCTATGACAAAACCTTAAAACAAAATAAAACCTTGCTAGGTGGTTTATAAATGTATTTTTAAAGGTACATGTCGTTTAGTGATAATTAAAGTTAAAACTTAAGATTGTTCTAAGTATTATAGAGTACAAAAGTTAAATTAATAAAACTAGTCTAGTTACCCAGGCATCCAAGCTCAAGGAAGATAGAAGATCATGTGACCAGAGGATCACCATAATGACCAGAGAGCCCCACGAGAGGGTTCATGGCATCTAAGCTAACATTTCCTTGGTGACTTAAACTTTTATAGGAAAATTGACGTCACACTCAGGCTAAGTGATTCATATATTAATAACTGCCAATAGCATGTTTAAAAGGGACTGACGTACTTATTTACGCACGCATAAAATTATAAATGTGTTGACAACTTTGGTGGTCAAGATATCGGGGAACTAAAGTCTGTACCTCCCCCTATGAAATATCCTGTTTTTGAGCTACTTTAAACCTTAAAGTAGCTCAAACATTTAACCCATTTGTGCAACGGGGATGTTTCATCGGCTGTGTGCCTGTACTTCCCTAAATGTGAATTTACTCATATTTTACTGGAATTTCACTAACAAGCTTAAAAGTTGAGCAGGGGAGAAGCTATCAGAAGGCCAGATATGTCCAGGGCCTATGTGTCCAAACTAAAGCCAATATGTCCAGACTGTAGCCAATAGGTTAAACGTATCTCACATAGATCAAGCTTGAGGGTAACAACGGCTATGCAGGGGGGTGCTTGTTGAAGCACTCCCCCATACAGGACATGTGCACACACACACATGCATTGATCGCGGACCCCCACCCCCTGCCGCCCACCTGTTTCATTTATGTTATTTCCATAACAGGGACATGGACACAGGCCTCCACACACTGAAGTCAGTGGCAAACCTCTCACTGACCTGAATGGTGGAGGATTGTGCCCATAGAGTCACTTTACAGCAATCACCAGAAAGTGACCAAAGTGCATCCAAAAAATCAATGAGGAACATTCCCGATAACTTCAATGGACTTTGCTGCTGTTTTATTAAGAACAAGGTACAATAAACCTCTTGAAGAGGTACCTTTTCTGCAGAGAATCACAAAAAGATGGAGAAAAGAAGTCAAGATAAAGCTCTGCCTTTTTCCTCCCCATCCCCTTTTTCTTTTTGAAGGAAGAATAAAATGTACCGCCAGAACTCAAGTACGCAAGACCGATCTGTGGGGTAAGTAACTGCAATCTACACATAAAGGGCTTGATATTTTAAAGGCGTCTAAATCAAGCTTTTATTTTTCTTTAAGACACATTTTTTATAGACTCGATGGTTGAGATCTCTCTAAGCCAGCAATTCCCAAACCTTTTGCTTGCATGACCCCATTTTGAGACTTAAATAGAATCCCATGCCCCCAGCAGCAACAAACGTGTGCAAAGTCTAACAAATATCAATCAGGATTGCTACCCCATTCACACATGGTGTGACTCTCAAAATCTATATTTTGAGACCTCTGCTCTAAGCACACGGGCTGCCATTGACAAACTGTTGGAAATGCAAGGACTGTGAGATCATTGTGAGACTGTGAGATTCATTTGCCCAATGAGTTTACAGAGGAGTGTGAGTAGCTAATCATCAATAAGCAGGCAGGAAGTATACTTAAGCTTAAGTAGCTTTATTAGGAAATACATGTAGGATAGGAAAGGCCTACATCTATTCTAAGTCCTAAGACTAGGTGTGTTCAAGAGGGATGAAGGAAGCTCTCTGAGACACAAAGAGATGAGAAATCTCCTGGGGGAGGAGATTGACCAATCAGGTCCTGACAGGAGTAGGACAGATAGGATGGGGGAAGGGTTCCCTGATCTGTCTGTCTACTCCTGGTGTTTCTAGCAAACAAACAGGATGAGGTGCTGAGGGGGGATGCAACCAAAGGAATGTATTTCCAACACAAACCACTTATTCTGGATGAAAAACCGAATAACCAATGGACTGAATTCAGACTGAAGTCAGCACCATTGCACTGGCCCAAGCTTTTATTTCAACAAAAGATTAAATATATGGTTGGTGTTTTAGTTGTGTTTGGCAAAAAGTCATAAATAAACTGAATTAAAATGTTTTAATTTCCCAGAGATTCACCCAAGACCAATATGAACCCAAGAGAAAGAGAAGAGGCCTCCAGGTATGTAATTAGGAGCCTAATGCTCAGGGTCACATGGCAGCAGTGGGCAAGCTAAGTTAATCAGAGGTCCACAAATCTGACCCTCAAGCCCTCCCAGTGTCTACAAGACCTACACACACACAACCCATGTGACACTTACAAACCAAAATGTCCCTAGGAAAGTTCTCTCCTGCTGCAGTCCGGTGCATGCCCAGCACACCCCGAGTGAGTAGCTCACAACATTCTGACTGCTCCAGGAGGGGATAGGAACGAGGAGAGGTGAGGAATTACATCACCCTGAGACCACGTGACCACAGGGCTCCTGCTGCTGCCCCTGTCACATGATGCACCCCGCTCAGCCATGCTTCCTGGCTCAACAGCGCAGTGGTGGACACCTCTTCTGCTTCTTGTCGCTACTTTCTGGCATTCCCATTGGCTCTGAACTCCCTCTCATACTCACTGACAGGGGCTGCAGGCTGGGAACCAGATGTCTGTCTGTCATGGGATTCTATTTTCGGTTGGCTCCCACTCTCCTGCTATTCCGGCGTGTATGTAAGACCTGGCTGTTCTGTCAGGCTTTAGGTGGGGTGGGGTGGGGGGGGGTGGAGGGTTTCCCCGCATATTGTATTTTTAAATTGTTTAATTTTTTTTAAGTTGTTTTATTGATTGTTGTTCACCGCCCCGGGCTGCCCTGCGGGCAGAAGGGGCAGGATATAAATCTTAAATAAATAAAATAACATGGGTTGGCTAGAGGGCTCCCACCTTCCCCTGAAGAAAAACTCCACCTGCTTCAAAATATGTTGCCTTTAGGAGTTTCTTAAATGTATGGGTATATTTGAAAAAGCCCCAATCCTAAATACATGCACTTATGAATTAGCCCCATTGAAATCAACGAAACTTACAAATCAGTATGCTTAGGATTGTGACCTAAGAGATTCCATTCTTTTTTCCTTAGACAGTTATCTGGAAACTTCCCGCCCCACGCCCACCAAACAAAAAAAAGCAGAAACAACGGCCTCAAGATAAATGCTGCTGGTTGCTGTCGCTGTAATAATGCTGTTACATTCAGTGTCTGTGTAGCATGCAGGTGGCTGCTCTAGAAATAAGTGTTACAATCAATACTCTATCAATGTTTTGATTCTTAAAAACAGCATCAGTGTCTCGGTCCGTGTAAAATTCTTTCCTCATGATTAATTGGTGTTTTATAGCAGTGGCGGCAGCGTGTCATCCAGAGATTCTCTCCCCCAATCAGGAAAAGAAAAGGATGAATGTGATTCCAGCTCTGAAGCATCAAGAGGGTACGACAGGTATGCGTCTTTGGCCAATGGAAATCTATTTTCAGTTTTAGAGAGGAGGGTCAGATGCACTTATGAATGTAGTCAACGGGACTTGGCAAGGATTGTAGGATGTTAGATCTATCATCCCGCCTTTCAGACGATGCCATAAAATCTTTGCAATGAATTAACTGTGCGCTCCTTGACTACAGAGGATACTTTTCTCCTATCAGAAAATCGTGATTTACAGTAAAATTTGCAAAAGTACCTCAGAGACTTAGGAGACTAGGGCGCAAACTTCTACCCACCGAAGACAGTGGCAAATCTCCCATTAATTTCAGTAGTGGAGGATTATCCTATAAATCCCATTTTTCACAGCAGACTTTGACACTTAGGAATTGCAGACTCATTGAAAATCAATGGGCTATAGGCCCCTAGGCGTCTAAATCACTTGTAAAATGGGACATAGCATCTAACTCATTCAGATGTTTAGCAAAATGTGACCCTTCCTGCAGGGAGAGGAAACCTTCTCCACAACACAAGTCACATTGAAGAACATAACATGCTCCAGGGCCAGAGTCAGAGACCACCAGAACACACTGGGGGGACGGGAGGGGCAGACGTGTCAGAGCACTGAAGAGGGGGGATCAGTCAAGAAAGCCCATCAGAAGAGCATGTCCTGCTAGAATGTTGGGCTAGGCAAGGCCCTTCCGCAAACTCTTCACAGCAACTCTTTGGCATTGGTTGCCAACAGCCTCACGTTAACACTTTTTCTATAAGGGATATAATGAAGCTACTCTTTGCCCATGAACGTTTTTAGGTTGTCTTGGGAATTAAGAAATGGGGAATTTCAGTTCCCTGTGACCATTGCCGTTACTAAAAACCAAGAACATTCTCATTGCTGGGGTCTGAAGATAAGACACTGCTACCCTCTTAGCCCAAATGCCTGCAGGAGTTCCCGCTAAGACAGCTCCCCAAATTCTGAGCTAGTATATTTTGACACCACAATCCAAGCCTCGGCATCTGATTTCATTTTCTGTTTTCTCACCTTTATTGTTTTCTTTCCCAGGCCTCACCGGGACACACGTCCTGAGCCTGAACCTGTACAATCGAGATCCTCCTTTCAAGTCGCGATGGATGGACGGTTCATGTAATCGATCCCTTTGTTGCTGTTGTAGTACTTGCGCAGAGACCGATTGGTGTGGCAGTTGGGGAGGGGATTGGGGGAAGGTTCTTTCTTGGATACTGCTGTTTGGAATTGTAGGAACTATGGCTCCCTGGCAAAATCATCAAGAGCATTTCCTGCCATTCTAGTTAGAAGGTGCCAATGCAGGCCCTGCAACTTGTATTTTTCATAAGTGCCACACCCCCCCCCCCCCAAATTGCATATATGTTAACCCTAATTCTAGGTTGCCATTTTGCAAAGGTCTCGAGACCTGACTCAACATGGCTGGGTCACTTAGCCCATAATGGCTTGCTCTCTGCCCCATTTCATTACCCACGCTCTCTCTCTCTCCTCTCTCCCTCCCTGTGCTGTTGGGCATTGCCTACTGGGAATCCCCTTATCTCACTGGCTCTAGACCCCTCCAATCCTCACCTTCCTGCCACTGCTGCTCCCACTGTCCTTGGATCTCCACCGCTCCACCTCCACTGGGGAAGCAGAGACGGGGGGTTAGAGATCCATGGCATAGCCTATAGGTAACACCAAATCTGACGAGGGTAGTGTCCGTCCTGGGAAAATCCAGGGGGATATCTCCCCCTCTCCTTGTACCTCAGTCATCTTATAAGAACAAGCCCTCTGGAAGTCATAGTAATGCAACTTTGGTGTTTTTCTCCCACCTCTGTCTGTGCTACATATGAATGCCCTGCCTGGTTCATTGCTTTCCTTTCCTTTAAGGGACAGGCTATAGATAAGATTGGGGGAGAGGGAGGTGTGGGGGGACATTCTCCCTCTCCCCCCCTCCCCTGAATTAGATGTGTTTCAAGTTTCTCCAAAAATAAGATGTGATCCTGGTTTTGCCTCCTCATTTCTTAGTTTGAGGAAATTGCCTTCCTTGTCATGCATCCTGCCCCCCCATACCAACATCCTAGCTATTGGCCTGCTAAGGGGTCAAAATACCCCTTATTTTGACCCCTATAGGCCCCTAGGTGTCTAAATCACTTGTAAAATGGGACATAGGCTTCTGTCATTTAGATTTTTAGCAAAATGTGACCCTTCCTGCAGGGAGAGGAAACCTTCTCTGCAACACAAGTCACATTGAAGAACATAACATGCTCCATGGGCCAGAGACAGAGACCACCAGAGCACACTGGGGGGACGGGAGGGGCGGACGTGTCAGAGCACTGAAGAGGGGGGATCGGTCAAGAAAGCCCATCAGAAGAGCATGTCCTGCTAGAATGTTGGGCTAGGCAAGGCCCTTCCGCAAACTCTTCACGGCAACTCTTTGGCATTGGTTGCCAACAGCCTCACGTTAACACTTTTTCTATAAGGGATATAATGAAGCTACTCTTTGCCCATGAACATTTTTAGGTTGTCTTGGGAATTAAGAAATGGGGAATTTCAGTTCCCTGTGACCATTTCCGTTACTAAAAACCAAGAACATTCTCATTGCTGGGGTCTGAAGATTAGACACTGCTACCCTCTTAGCCCAAATGCCTGCAGGAGTTCCCGCTAAGACAGCTCCCCAAATTCTGAGCTAGTATATTTTGACACCACAATCCAAGCCTCGGCATCTGATTTCATTTTCTGTTTTCTCACCTTTATTGTTTTCTTTCCCAGGCCTCACCGGGACACACGTCCTGAGCCTGAACCTGTACAATCGAGATCCTCCTTTCAAGTCGCGATGGATGGACGGTTCATGTAATCGATCCCTTTGTTGCTGTTGTAGTACTTGCGCAGAGACCGATTGGTGTGGCAGTTGGGGAGGGGATTGGGGGAAGGTTCTTTCTTGGATACTGCTGTTTGGAATTGTAGGAACTATGGCTCCCTGGCAAAATCATCAAGAGCATTTCCTGCCATTCTAGTTAAGAGGTGCCAATGCAGGCCCTGCAACTTGTATTTTTCATAAGTGCCACACCCCCCCCCCCCAAATTGCATATATGTTAACCCTAATTCTAGGTTGCCATTTTGCAAAGGTCTCGAGACCTGACTCAACATGGCTGGGTCACTTAGCCCATAATGGCTTGCTCTCTGCCCCATTTCATTACCCACGCTCTCTCTCTCTCCTCTCTCCCTCCCTGTGCTGTTGGGCATTGCCTACTGGGAGTCCCCTTATCTCACTGGCTCTAGACCCCTCCAATCCTCACCTTCCTGCCACTGCTGCTCTCACTGTCCTTGGATCTCCACCGCTCCACCTCCACTGGGGAAGCAGAGACGGGGGGTTAGAGATCCATGGCATAGCCTATAGGTAACACCAAATCTGACGAGGGTAGTGTCCGTCCTGGGAAAATCCAGGGGGATATCTCCCCCTCTCCTTGTACCTCAGTCATCTTGTAAGAACAAGCCCTCTGGAAGTCATGGTAATGCAACTTTGGTGTTTTTCTCCCACCTCTGTCTGTGCTACATATGAATGCCCTGCCTGGTTCATTGCTTTCCTTTCCTTTAAGGGACAGGCTATAGATAAGATTGGGGGAGAGGGAGGTGTGGGGGGACATTCTCCCTCTCCCCCTCCCCCGAATTAGATGTGTTTCAGGTTTCTCCAAAAATAAGATGTGATCCTGGTTTTTCCTCCTCATTTCTTAGTTTGAGGAAATTGCCTTCCTTCTCATGCATCCTGCCCCCCTGTACCAACATCCTAGCTATTGGCCTGCTAAGGGGTCAAAATACCCCTTATTTTGACCCCCATAGGCCCCTAGGTGTCTAAATCATTTGTAAAATGGGACATAGGCTTCTAAGTCATTTAGATTTTTAGCAAAATGTGACCCTTCCGGCAGGGAGAGGAAACCTTCTCCGCAACACAAGTCACAAAACATAACATGCTCCATGGGCCAGAGACAGAGACCACCAGAGCACACTGGGGGGACGGGAGGGGCGGACGTGTCAGAGCACTGAAGAGGGGGGATCGGTCAAGAAAGCCCATCAGAAGAGCATGTCCTGCTAGAATGTTGGGCTAGGCAAGGCCCTTCCGCAAACTCTTCACGGCAACTCTTTGGCATTGGTTGCCAACAGCCTCACGTTAACACTTTTTCTATAAGGGATATAATGAAGCTACTCTTTGCCCATGAACATTTTTAGGTTGTCTTGGGAATGAAGAAATGGGGAATTTCAGTTCCCTGTGACCATTGCCGTTACTAAAAACCAAGAACATTCTCATTGCTGGGGTCTGAAGATGAGACACTGCTACCCTCTTAGCCCAAATGCCTGCAGGAGTTCCCGCTAAGACAGCTCCCCAAATTCTGAGCTAGTTATTTTGACACCACAATCCAGGCCTCGACATCTGATTTCATTTTCTGTTTTCTCACCTTTATTGTTTTTTTCCCCAGGCCTCACCGTGACCCACGTCCTGAGCCTGAACCTGTACAATCGAGATCCTCCTTTGAAGTCCCGATGGATGGACGGTTCATGTAATCAATCCCTTTGTTGCTGTTGTAGTACTTGCGCAGAGACCGATTGGTGTGGCAGTTGGGGAGGGGATTGGGGGAAGGTTCTTTCTTGGATACTGCTGTTTGGAATTGTAGGAACTATGGCTCCCTGGCAAAATCATCAAGAGCATTTCCTGCCATTCTAGTTAGAGGTGCCAATGCAGGCCCTGCAACCTGTATTTTTCATAAGTGTCACACCCCACCCCACCCCGCAAATTGCATATATGTTAACCCTAATTCTAGGTTGCCATTTTGCAAAGGTCTTGAGACCTGACTCAACATGGCTGGGTCACTTAGCCCATAATGGCTTGCTCTCTGCCCCATTTCATTACCCATGCTCTCTCTCTCCCTCCCTGTGCTGTTGGGCATTGCCTACTGGGAATCCCCTTATCTCACTGGCTCTAGACCCCTCCAATCCTCACCTTCCTGCCACTGCTGCTCCCACTGTCCTTGGATCTCCACCGCTCCACCTCCACTGGGGAAGCAGAGACGGGGGGTTAGAGATCCATGGCATAGCCTATAGGTAACACCAAATCTGACGAGGGTAGTGTCCGTCCTGGGAAAATCCAGGGGGATATCTCCCCCTCTCCTTGTACCTCAGTCATCTTGTAAGAACAAGCCCTCTGGAAGTCATGGTAATGCAACTTTGGTGTTTTTCTCCCACCTCTGTCTGTGCTACATATGAATGCCCTGCCTGGTTCATTGCTTTCCTTTCCTTTAAGGGACAGGCTATAGATAAGATTGGGGGAGAGGGAGGTGTGGGGGGACGTTCTCCCTCTCCCCCTCCCCCCTCCCCTGAATTAGATGTGTTTCAGGTTTCTCCAAAAATAAGATGCGATCCTGGTTTTTCCTTCTCATTTCTTAGTTTGAGGAAATTGCCTTCCTTGTCATGCATCCTGCCCCCCTGTACCAACATCCTAGCTATTGGCCTGCTAAGGGGTCAAAATACCAGCTGTACATAGGACGAGTAGCTGTGGTGGCCCAGTGGCATATCTGCCATCTTTGGTGTAAAAAGGGAGAAGGAAATGTGTTTCAAAATGTGGAGGGCTGTATCGGGCCTTGTAGTTCTGTTGGGGCATCTCCTGAAATGGCGTCTCTTGCTCCTTTCTAAACAGTCCGTACATTAACCTGTTTCCCATTGTACGCTGATAGCTTGTTCAAACAGGCAGCGCGTGAGTGGAATCCAGGCACTCCCAAGTTTAAGTGTCCAGCTCTGTCAGTACATTGTGATTAGTGTGCCTACAGATCACTTAATCTCTCTGCACCCTGGTATCCAAAAGCAAACAAGTTTGGCTTCTAGGCTTAGAGCTTTACTTTCCGCCCCTGCAAATAAACACGAGGCACGCACACAATTCCATCGGGTCCACATGACCATCATAACATTCTCAGTAAGTAAGCAAATCTCAACTGTATAGAGTAGAAGCTTGTTGTTAGAATGTACGCTGATATAGTGCAGATTCCCTTACAATGTGATTATGACCAATTGTCCGAATGCTTTTTGTTTCTTGAAATAAAAGAATAGTTTTAATGTATAGTTCAACATGTGACTTGTCAGGGCACACACAAATGGGAGATTTTTTGCACTTTTTTCTGTTATCACGCAGACTTTGTCAGAAGGCAGTTGAGACCCTGACTCCCAAAAACCGTGTTATAACGAGGGCCCACTGCCACTGAGAGCCGTTTGGGAATACAGTCCACTGGGGAGCATGAAGCCTGTAGAGACATTCCAATTTCTGTGCCGATTCCTGTATGGGTCAATGCACAATGTTGCAAATGCATGTTCTGTGTTCCAGCACTTAGAAGTCTAATGCCCTGGCCTGGGGGGTGAAGATTGTCAGATCATTTTTTTATTTTTTTATTTTAACATAGTTGTTTACCCCACTCCCATCCTGCCTCAGGCAGCTCGGGGCACCTAACATACAAAATAAAATAACAATATAAAACATAAAAACAGCTGAAATCATCACAAATAAATACAAAAAATAATGGGGGAAGTATAACAAAAGCAACCCTGCCACACCCTAACCCTCCCAACCCTACCCTTTACCCCATCTCCCTCACCAAAGGTCTGGCAGAACAGTAAGGTCTTACACATTCATCGAAAGGAGGAAAGGTCCGGGACCACCTGGGCCTCTGCTAGAGGGCAGTTCCACAACCTCGGTGCGGCCACCAAGAACACCCTCTCCATCGTCGCTCCCCGAGCAACTCGGGGGACTTCGAGAAGGTTCTCCCGGCAGACCTCAGGAGCTGATCCAGCATGCAGGGAGTGAGACGGTCCTGCAGGTAGGTACGGTCGAAACCATGTAGGGCTTTATAGGTCAGCACCAACACCTTGAAATGGGCCTGGAAGACTATAGGCAGCCGGTGCAGAGATCGGAGCACTGGTGTAATGTGTTCTCAGTGCCCAATTCCCATCAGGAGATGGCCGCCGCATTCTGCACCAGCTGCAGCTTTCGGACCGTTATCATGGGTAGCTCCAGGTAGAGCGCGTTACAATCGTCCAGTCTTGAGGTGATGAAAGCATGGATGATGGTGGCCAGGTTGGAGTCTGAGACATATGGCCAAAGCCGCTGCATAAGATGTAACTGACGGAACGTGCTCCTCACCACAGTCCCCACATGAACATCCAGGTGGAGCTGGGAATCGAGGAGCACTCCCAGACTACGAAAATGGGGGATGAACCCCATCAGTGGCAGGGGACGCCACACCCACCGCCTTACCCACCATCACCTCCGTCTTGTCGAGATTCAGCCTCAATCATCTGTCCCTCATCCAGTCCCCCACAGCCGCCAGACTCTAAGTAAGCACCGAGACTGCCGGGTCTGGGCCGGATGAAAAAGAGAGTTCTTCTTCGAGGATTTCTGCCATTCTCACTATTGGGATTTACTTCCTGCTCTGCAGGTACCGGAAGACCTCTAGTCAGCAGTTTCCAGGCAGAAGATGACCTGGAAAGATCTAGAACAAGGTGAGGGCTCCATCCCTCCATTCCCCCTCCCGCTCCGTGAACAGCGCAGGCTCCATCTCGCGTGAGAGCAGGAGTCTATAAAAGGGTGCGGAGCCCTCGCTGCCTTAGTTCCTTCCAACCGCGTTGCGTTGGAAAACCTCCATGCTTTTCAGCACTGTCAGTAGTTCTTAATTATACCTAAAAAGAAGAAAAGAAGATTAATATGACAGTTTAAAAAACAACAACAACAACAACAAATTGTGGTGGGGCTCTTCCCCACCCCGCGGGGCCTCCCCCGGGACCTACCGCCTTCCCTCAGGCCGGTACCTGAAGTACCTGGTGCCGCAGCAAGCTCTCCCTTGCGTTCGCAGCCCAAGGAGCATCACTCCTGGGGGGGGGGGGGGGGGGGGGGGGAGAAGAAGAAGAAGAAGTCGTCCCTCAGTGTGGACGCAATGGTCCCAACCCATCTGCTGCAGGTTGAGACTGTTTTTTCTGAGCCAGTTCCAGTGTCTCAGCCACTTGCACAGCTCCCGGTGACACTCCCAGTACCGCAGGCTCTGTCTGCCACACCGGTACTGCTACCGGTACTGGCGACTCAACAAGCGTCACCTGCCCTGTCCCTTACAGCGGACCATCATGGGTACTCCCGGCTGACCTCCCAGAACTGGCACCACGGGCACCATCGGCCCCACTCCAGATCTTTACGTAGGGAGGATGCCTCGGAGCCAGACCTCCCTACCGAACATGAGCTCCATGACCTACCACATGCAACCGCTGCGCTCCTATAGGGACGAGCGTTCCTGGTCCCCATGCTCCTGCTACTTCCCCCGCAGAGACCCACAGTACCACCAGGATGATTACAGCCAATACCATGGCTACGAACGCTTGGATTACGGGTACAGCCGGCACCGTTCCCGTAGCAAATCATCATACCCTTCAGATAGGGATTTCCGCGCTTTTGAACATGAAGCTCACTACCAGCCTACCCACCAATACTTACCTCCTGCACCACCTCGAGCACCCCCTACAGCTACGGTTTCCAGGGCTCCACTCACCCCCGCAGACATCCATCCCTGCTCCACCGATGCAGACACGCCATCGGGGTCTCGGACAAGCCACGGTACCGGCGGTGCAGACAGCGCCATTGGTGCAACAACCCTCTTCTACCTATCGACAAGAAGCAAGGTCAGAGCCACCTGGGGGGTTCTCTCTCATTGATTCTTTACTGGCTCTCCCATCCTCATCTAGGGATGCACCTGCCTCTGTTGCAGCCCCAGCTGCTCCTCCTCCTCAGCTTGAAACCTTCTCTGAGTGCTCTGCCTCAGTATCTTCCTCATCTTCTCTGCAAGAGGAGGATGAGATGATCTCCCCTCCCCCTCCTGACACCATCTCTGACCCCATGTCTATCCTCTCTACTGAGGATAGCATAGCCTTCCAGACCTTGTTGAAAAGGCTTACCTCTGCCCTCCCTAATTTACCCACTAAGGTGGTTAAGAAATCTCAGTCAGGTCCAGTTTTTGGTATTTTGGGATCAGGAGATTCAGGCCAGATCATGCTCTCTATCGTCTACTAACTCTTGGAGCTTTCCAAGGCTGTGTGGGCAAAACCATCCTCTGCTTTACCCACTAACAAACTCGCAGATTCACTCTACGCGATACCAAGAGAGGGAGCAGAGATGTTTTATAAGCATCCAGCACCTAACTCCCTGGTTATAGCCACAGCTTCCTTAAAGTCAAGAGCAGACGATATCCAAACTTCCCCTGCGGATAAAGAGGGTATGCGCCTAGACGTATTAGGCAGAAAAATCTTCTCATCAGAGACACTTTCCCTACGGACTGCTAATTATGGTTCCGCCCTTTGCAGCTACCAGCACTGGCTTTGGTCCCAGTTGAGTAGAGCCTCTGACCCTGCCCAGATCTTGGCCCTCCAACAAGAGGGCATGCAAATAGCAAAATTTCAACTTACTGCTAACATGCATATTGCTGACTCAAATATCAGGGGCATGGCCTCGGCCATTACACTCAGATGACACGCTTGGCTGCGATCCACCGCCTTAGCTCCTGAGAATAAGACTCGCATAGAGGACCTTCCCTTTGATGGGGAAGGGCTCTTTGCTGCATCCACTGACGACACCTTAAAGAAGGTCAAAGAAATTTATCAGACTACTCGCTCAACTGGGTTCATTCGCACGGCTAGAAAGAGACCTTTCTACCCTTCTTCTACCTTCTACCCATACCACCCTTACCAGGCTAGACATCACTTCCAGCCCTCTACCAATCCAACAGACGGTACTCACCTCAGTACCAAGAGGCTCAGCCTCCGTCTACCCAATCTCATAGGCAGGTCTCGAAACAAAGGGGCAAAGGCAGATCTTCTTCCACCTCCTCCACTGGACTCCCACCCAAGCAGCGTTTTTGTAAATTGCCAGGTCAAGAGAATTATACAGCATCCCCTCCTCCTTTACAACCGTCTCAGGCCCTTCTACAATCAGTGGGCCTCTCTTACCTCAGATCGTTGGGTTAGGGAGATAATTTCTTGTGGGTACTCCATACAATTCCACACTCTCCCACCCGACTTCCCTCCATCACCTCTCCGGGGGCCACCCCAAACCTCAAATGCTACTCAAGGTTCAGGAGCTGCTTGCTAAAGGAGCTACTGAGGAGGTCCCTTTATCACAGCGAAATACTGGATTCTATTCCAATTATTTCCTGGTCCCCCCAAAAGACAAAGGTTTCAGGCCTATCCTGGACCTTCGCCAACTAAACAAGTATATCCGAAAATTTAAATTCCACATGACCTCCCTTCCCATTATCTTCCTTGACCTACAACGAGGAGATTGGTTGGCCTCCCTTGACCTAAAGGACGCTTATTTCCATATTTCCATTAATGTTGCTCACAGACGCTACATGCGCTTTGTTGTAGATCAGCACTTTCAGTATTCTGTCCTCCCCTTTGGCATTTCCACAGCACCCTGGGTCTTCATGAAGTGCGTGGCAGTCATCGCAGCTCACCTCAGGACATTGAGAGTGAAAGTTTCGCCGTACTTGGATGACTGGCTTCTTGCAGCACCATCCGCTCACACGCTAACAACCCACCTCAACCTTACCCTAGAAATCCTACAGGATCTGGGTTTCGTCATCAATTTCAAGAAGTCACACCTCGTACCCACCCAACGGCTTCAGTTTGTAGGGGTGGTTCTTGACACTCTACAGACAAAGACCTTCCTACCCTCGGACAGATTCCACGACATCGTGTCGACCATATTAGCTCTACAAACCAAACCCAAGAGACCTGTCCGTTTCTTCCTCCGACTACAGGGGCTGATGGCGGTGAACACAGCTGTGACCCCTTACACCCGCCTACATTTTCGACCACTACAACAATGGGTCACACGTGCATACAACCCCACCCTTCATCCACTCTCCATGCAGATTACCATCCCGCGTGAGGTCTACGATGACCTCCTTTGGTGGATTGAGCCGCCTCACATTCTTACCAGCATGTCATTCAATCCCCCTCAAGTACAAGTCTCCCTCACCACTGATGCCTCCCTCACAGGTTGGGGTGCACACATGAATCACGTTACAGTCCACGGTCTATGGTCTCACGACGAGAAACTCATGCACATCAATTTTCTCGAACTCAGGGCCATTCATTGGTCTCTCACAGCCCTTCTTAACTACATCGCAGGCCTGAACGTTCTAATTCTCACGGACAACACCACAGCGATGTGGTATATCAACAAACAGGGCGGGGCAAGATCCACACTTCTCTCCCTGGAGGCCCAGGCCATCTGGACATGGTGCATCCACCACAACATACATTTACAAGCTGTTCATCTAGCGGGTCAGGACAACTCCCTTGCAGATCAGATCAGTCGCAGATCTTCCGATCAACACGAGTGGGCCTTCAACGCCGATGTCTTGGCAGACCTTTTTCAGTTATGGGGCTTCCCCACTATTGATCTTTTTGCCTCTCAAGAAAACGCATTGCTCCACAACTTTTGCATCAGGGCAGGCCAAACGCAGGGTTCGATCTCCGACGCCTTTGTCATCTCCTGGAAGGGGCCCTTGCGCTATGCGTTCCCTTCTTTTCCGCTCATGTACAAAGTTCTCCACAAGATTCAAATAGACTGTGCTCACATAATTCTGATAGCGCCAACTTGGCCGCACCAACCTTGGTACCAGACTCTTCTGGCCATGTCAGTGGACGTCATGACTCTCCCCCTTCTACCCGACCTTCTTTCTCGAGAACAAGGGACTGTCCTTCATCACGACCTATGGTCACTCCATCTCTCTGCTTGGTTAATCAGGCAGTGACGCTCGATGCCCTTCTGGAAGTGGCACAGATCCTGCTCAATTCCCATCGCCCTTCTACACGAGCCTGCTATGCAGCTAAGTGGACCCATTTCTCATCCTGGTGTGCTTTACTGCCCTGTAACATGGAAGATTTATCTATGAACCACGTTTTCCACTACCTGTTATACCTCCAAGAGTCTGGACTCTCCATCTCATCTCTGAAGGTACACCTCGCTGCCCTTTCCTCTCGACTACGTCCAGTTGGGACAGACACGTTCTTCCCTCTTCCCCTCATGAGAACTTTCTGGAGGGGATTGCTCAATTCTTTTCCTCCCTCTTCGCACCCTACCCCGTCGTGGGACCTTAACCTTGTCCTCAGCAAGTTGAAGGGGCCCCCCTTTGAGCCTATGGCATCCTCCTCTCTAGACAACCTCTCCATTAAAACAGCTTTCTTGCTGGCTATTACCTCTGCAAGGAGGGTTTTGGAGCTCTCTGCACTGCGAGCTTCTCCTCCTTACACTAATTTCCACCGTGACAAGGTGGATCTCAGAACAAATCCTTTGTTCATCCTCAAGGTGGTTTCTCCCTTTCATTTAAACCAAACCATCTCCTTACCTGTTTTTTCCCCAAAGCCACATTCCTCCACAGCTGACCGAACTCTCCATACACTCGATGTCAAACGAGCACTATCCTTTTACATCACTCGCACTCGTCCCTTCAGAGCTTCTGATGCCTTATTCATCTCCTATGGTGGCCAACGAGTCGGAGTTAGGATTACATCCTAGAGACTCTCAAAATGGATCCTACTCTGCATACAGAGGTGCTATGAACAGGCAGGACCCCCCCCTCTCATTTTCATGCTCATTCCACCAGGGCAGTCGCCTCATCGATTGCCAACTTCCATGGAGTTCCTCTTCAGGACATTTGCAAGGCTGCCACGTGGTCCTCGGTGCATACCTTCCCCTCTGTCTTGGAGGTACCCTGCTGGGTCTTCCCAGGATGGGTTTTGAAGGAACTGAGGTGGCGAGGGCTCTGCCCCCTTTTATAGACTCCCGCTCTTACGCGAGGTGGAGCCCGCGCTTTTCACGGAGCAGGCGGGGAGAGGGAGGGACGGAGCCCTCACCTTGTTCTAGAAATTTCCAGGTCATCTTCTGCCTGGAAACTGCTGACTAGAGGTTTTCCAGTACCTGTGGAGCAGAAAGTAAATCCCAATAATGAGAATACGCAGAGCTCTCTCAAAGAACAGAGTTACTGGTAAGCAGGGCCCCGATTCTTCTGCAATTTCCCCCCCCAAAATTCTGCGACCCCAAATTGAAAATTCTGCGACCCCAAATTGAAAATTCTGCGACCCCAAATTGAAAATTCTGCGACCCCAAATTGAAAATTCTGCGACCCAATAAAGTTACAAAACAAGTCTAGCAAAATTGGTGATCCATTTCCTTGTACCAATGAATAAAAAAATCTGCTTATAATTTTTTCTGTGTATGGGTATTTCAAATATCAGGCAACCCCCCCAAACACATGGCACTGCAGAGGGCACAGCAGGCAACCCCCCCCAACACAAACGCGTGGCAGAGAGCACAGCAGGCAACCCCCCCCCCAACACAAACACATGGCAGAGAGCACAGCAGGCAACCCCACAGGAGGCTAGCTCTGTTCTCCTTTCCCTCTCCCCAGCTCCGGGGGGAGCTCAGCCCAGGTCTGTGCTGCCCCCCTTCCATATGGCACCAGGCTCCCTGCCCTACTCTGCCTCTGGCATTCCTCCCCCCTCCCTTCTCCACAGCCCCCCAACCTTCCTATTCACAGCTCCCCCACCTCTCCTCTCAACCCTATAAAAGCCTACACTCCCCTTTACAGCGCCTCTGCCCTCCCACACCCGACACAGCCCAGACTCCCCCATCCCTCAGCCCAGGCTGCCTCCAGGACTCCTGCCTGAACTCCAGCCCCCCACCAGGGCGCAGCGGGAAACCCGAACCCAGGAACCCCCCCACTTACCTTATGGCTTGAGCAGGCAGCGGCAGTGACCCAGGAACCATGGCGGCGGCAGCTACTTCCATGCGCTCTTCCCCATTCAGCTCCTGGCCTCTTCCTGGTTCCTCCCAACAGGGTCTTTCAGGGCGACGCAGCTGGATGATGTCATCTGGCTGCGCTGCTCTGGGAGGCCCTGTTGGGAGGGGCCAGGAAGAGGCCAGGAGCTGAATGGGGACGAGCGCATGGAAGTAGCTGCTGCCGGCTAAGTAAATTAATTTTTTAAACCGGGGGGGAGGCAAGCCCTGCAGGCCGGGGAGGGGAAGTCCTGAGAGTTTGGTAATTCCCCTCCCCCTGTGGAATCTCCTGTCCCGCGTCTCCCCAGCGCAGGCTACAAATTCTGCGCTGGGGTAAGCGGGGCAGGAGATTCTGCGGGGGAGGGGAATTCCGCGGGAAATCTGCGAATCGCAGACTCGCGTTTCCCTCGGGGCCCTGCTGGTAAGTAACCTCTATGTATAGTTGGGTGACATCACCATATTGATGACACTGTACACCATACTGTCTCACGGCCTCTCCCAGCGGCTGCATAGACACGTTAAACAGGAGAGGGGACAGAATGGAACCCTGTGGGACGCCACACGAGAGGTCCCAGGGAGGAGAAAAACAATCCCCGACAGCCACCCACTGAGTTCTTCTGGCCAGGAATGAACTGAACCATTCAAAAACAATCTCGTTCATCCTGGCTCGGTCCCACAGGCAAGTCACCAACATCTCATGATCAATGGTATCAAAGAGAGCTGACAGATCTAATAAAATCAGCAGGGTCGAATGACCTTGGTCCAATTCATGGCAGAGGTCGTCGACCAAAGCCACAAGCGCAGTCTCAGTGCCATAGCCCAGGCGAAAGCCAAACTGCGAGGGATCCAGAAAACTGATGCAGTCCAGATGCTTCTTCAGCTGCTGAGCCACTACCCATTCAGTAACTTTCCCTAAAAAGGGAAGGTTAGAGACCGATCAGTAGCTGGCAAGGGAGTCAACATCAAGTGATGCTTTTTGAGCAGAGACCGTACCAAGGCCTCTTTGAGACAGCTCGGCACTCTGACCTCCCAAAGAGAGGCATTGACCACCTCTGCCAGCAGTGGTCCCAATGTCTCCTAGCTGGCCTTAACCTGCCAGGACGGACTTGGGTCAAGTTCACAAAAGGTGGCTCTGACTGCCCCAAGAACATACTCCACATCAGCTGGTTACACCTCCTGAAACTGATCTCACAAAACTGGACAAGGCGGGGCTTCCATAACCCCTGGTTCTCCTACTGTAATAGTGCAGTGTTGAAGTCATGGTGAATCCGAGCAATTTTAGCCACAAAGTAATCCACAAACTTGTCACAGTAGGCACTGGAAGACTCCAATTCCAGGTGGAGGGACTGGGAGGCCAGACCAACCAGCCGACTCATCACCTGGAAAAGCTCCACTAGACGAGACTTTGCAGATGTTATGAGGGCAGCAAGGAAACCCTTCTTTGCTGCCCTCACAGCAACAGCATAGGCTCTCAAACTAGCTCTATGATGCAGTCGGTCAGCTTCAGCATGCGGATGACACCACCATCGCTCTAACCACCGACCTTCTCACTTCAGCTGCCGCAGAGCCTCAGTAAACCAAGGAGACCTACGGCACTGATGCTGAGGGAGTGGACACCTCAGAGCTGTTCGGTCGATGGGCTCAGTTAGCAAGGTGTTCCATAGAGCTACAAGGTCATCGAGCAATCAGTCATCAAGATCAGAGGGAAATTCCCAAAGAACATTCTGGAACCTCTCTGGTTCCATCAGTCTCTGGGGACGGACCAAGCGAACTGGTTCCACACCTCTCCGGGGGCAGACATGTGCTGGGAAACTGACCTGAAGGAGGTAATAATCTGTCCATGACAAGGGCACTGCTGATACCTCCCCCACCAACCGATCCCCTGCCTCAAGGCCAGTGACAAAAGTCAGGTCCAGGGTATGCCCGCCATCTTGTGTTGGTCCAATGATCATTTGAGACTGGCCCATGGTTGCCATGGCGGCCATGAACTCCCGCTCCGCCCTGCCAAGATAAGCCACTTATGGGTGCTTAACTGGCGAGACAGTAGCCTGCTAGAGCCCGGGTTCGCTCTGTGTAGCCCCCATGCCTCTGCCACTCAGACGGTTCAGTGGACGAAGTTCAAACCTAATAAATGGAGAGGTGCTGCGCACTATCCACCACCACTCTCATGACTCACAGCTGCAGCAAACTCTGGGTACAGGAGGCTGCCCCTGCTGTGGTTTTCATGTTTTCTTGCTATTTTTGCTTTTTGGAGCACTTCAGAAACGAAAATAAACAAAGCACCGGCAGAGCGGAGAGAGTGCTTGCTCCACAGATTGTTCTAGGCGCTGCCCGCAGGGCGCACATTAGCGACATTTTCCCACATGGCAGGCTGCACATTCTCTGAGACACCGCCATGAGTGGGGGCTGGCACCCCTGGCTCTGGTGGGAGCAAACAACTAATAAATGGTGTGGGCTAATGTGGGCTAATGTTAGCTAACATACACTATTATCTTGTTTGTTTTCACCCTTAGATGCTCATAACAATTACAGCAGCATTTGTTGCAAACATTAGAAAGGTAGAAAATAGATTTTAAAAATTGCAGACATAAATTGCACAAGAAAGACAGGTTTCTGAAATTTTAGTCTGATGTGTGTTTCCTTTATTTTTTGTCAGCGGCCAAGAGAATTGGACAGTAGGTAAAAACATTCTCTCTAATGAGATTCTATTTTCTGTTTTAGCAATCTAATCCAAGGAAGCATCAGCGAAGTAGATTCAAGACCAGGGACTTCGGTACCAATTTCTGGCAGGCTTAACAGGTATTTTAGGTTTACACAATTCCTTTGCAAACCCTCCTTCCTTTTCTTTAAGCTTATCAACTGGCAAAGCATAACTTGCTCTACTGATAATCAATCCCAATCCAAGTCCAGTTCCCAGAGTTAAGAAATAGGTGGGGCATTTTGCTCCATTTTCTTTTGGGGTAAGGGTGCTACAGTTTGTTTGTGGGTTTTTTAAAAAAATGTTTGCACAGTTGCAGAAGGGAATTGGGTATTAAAGGTTATTACCTACCTAGACAAAAAAAATTCTGTTTAAGAAGCTTGTTAAGGCAGCATTACAAATTGTACTCAAACATTAACATGACAGTAAATTGTATGTTAAGGCAACTTTATTAAATATCAGACCAATCTATACATTCTATACAGTCATCCAAGGTCGCCCCGTGGTAAGGCCAGCCCTGCTTGGGGGTTGGGTGGGGAGGGATGGGGGGTGCTCTTGAGGGGTTGGGGAGCATGACTATGAAGGGGGCTCAGGCTCCATGAGTGACACACACACCCCTCCCAGTTGTGCCCTTGACATCACCTATGTCCACGGTCTCAACAATGTCATTTTTGAGGCTGGAGTACATCCCTGAAAGCACAGCGCAAGCAAACCATTGTAAGCAAATATTTCCTTCCTTCCAGTCGTCCTCCCGTGTGTGATCCCTCCTCACTGAAGCCAGAGGCATCTTACCCAATTCCAATGGATTTGAAACGGACGCATTCCAGATTGACGTAAGAGGCCATTTCTTTTTCGCTCTCTGCCTCTAGCTTGTTTGTTCTTATTCCAGATTTTTTTTTTTAAAAACCCAGACAAATGCCAGACAACTGGCAGCAGCAGCTTCATCCAAGGAAGCCAGATTGCATGGATTTTCCCGTGCAGGTAGTTTGGGCGGGGTGAATACTGCAGTGGTGTAGAGGCTGGACTAGATAACCTCGAGGACCCTTCCAGCTCTATGACTCTGTGGCTGCTTCTACATGTGCAGAATTATTCCAGATTAGCTGTAATTCTGGATGATAACCCGGAGTTACCATTCAGGAGTAACTGCTTAATACTCAGGGATAAGCACTATTCCCGATTGGCAGTGCAGGTGCTTATTCCAATCTAACAGTCACAAGGAGGACTGCATCAATCCCATGGTGCAGTGCAGTTGAATTATAGTGCCTTGCGGAATGGGTGCTTTCCCATGTTACCAAACGCGCACTCTTTGCCTCTGTGAGAAACTGCAAGAGGTAAATGCTGCACAGCTTTTGTCACATGGGAAAACAAAGCTGCGCGGCTTTGGCGTCTATCATGGGGAGGATGCAGAGCTGGAAAACTGAGTATGACATCCTCCGCATGATCGACGCCAAAGCTGCGCAGCTTTGTTTTCTCACGTGACAAAAGCTGAGCAGCATTTACCTCTTACAGTTTCTCAGGGAGGCAAACTGCGCGCATTTGGTCATGTGGGAAAGCGCCCAAAGACCGAGAGGAGAATGCCTTTGTTAGAGCATCAGTCTTGTCATTAATTGTCCAAGACGTTAAGTTTCCAGAGGGGATTCTATCTTTGTGTAGAGCGCTGAGACAAACAGGGCAGTTCCCAAGGGGACTGGATTCTGCCACAGACAGCGCAGTTGATTTCAGCACCTTCTCCTGCTCTGGTTTCTGGGGATACAACGGATTGGTGGGGATGTCAGTGCCTTAGGAGACAGTGAACACGTCATCTGCCCCCTCCGTTTCCAGCTACCCCCTTCACTGCCCCCCAGCCAATCTGAGGGTTTGGTGAGAGATCCTAAAGAGAGGGGAAGTAGCCTCTGGTCCTGGGTGCCTCTCCCTTTGAGAGCTGCTGTGTGGACAGTGAGCCCTTCTCCTCCCGATGTCTTTGCTGTGCCTATGTCACTTGCTGTCATGGGTCCCCAGAGCGGATGAGTGTGATGGATTCCCTCTGCTGCAGGGTCATTAGGAGGCAGCATGGGTAGCATTTTGTCGCAGTCGTCTCTATTATAAATCCCTACCTGTGACATTTCCCCCCCTCCCCCCAAGACTGCAGAATACCATAGAGACATGGGGTAGAGGGAACGTAAAGTCTACCTGCAGTTCTCTATGGTGGAGTTGGGGAAGCCTCCAGTCCAGGATAACCATCTAAAATCACTATTCTTGAATTATTTTAGTCTAGAGTAAATCCTAGAAAATGAGGATTTATAACTCTGGATTAAAAACAGATTCCAGATTTATTTACACCTGGATATCTGTCTACATGAACATGTATTAATCTGAGGTTTAGAGGTGTTTAATCCCGAGTACTGCACATGTAGAAACAGACTGAGATTATGGAAAATATTGCCACAACCCTCGGCAGGAGTGGGCAGGATGAGATCACTTGGGTCGGGGAGGTGAGTGGCAGGCTCCTCAGAAAGTGTCTGCCTGAGGAAGCTGTGGAGCCGCAGTGACTGCAAAGGTATTCCCAGGACCCCATGGATGCCATTTTGGAAGCCCCTAAGCCACCGCTGGGAACTTTCCAGGCACATGGCCTCTGAAAGTGCAGGTCTAGGTTGTAGGACCCTATAACCTCTGCCTAAAGCCACCTCTGGTTCCAGCCCCTGGCATTTACTGTTAGTTCCTGAGTAGGCATACTCACAAGTGAGTGTATTCAGAATCACTGCCTTGCATGTGTCCTGAACTTTACTTATCTCAATTTCCTACCTGGTACTCAAGTTAAGCATGTGTGTCTTTGCTGAATTGGGGCCTTGGCGTGTTCCACCCCAGTGCTTCAGGGTGCTGCAGGCTTTGTCATTTTGTGTCTTTTAAAAACTCAGGGGGTCGAAATTGTGCCTCTTCAATTCTATCGCTGAGGGGAACATCTCAGCAGTAAAGTTCGTGTTGAAGGAAATCCAAAAGAGTGGGAAGAAACTGACGGATTATTCCCTGAAAGGTAGCATTTATTTACCTCACTTTCCACTTAGCCATTCAGTAATCCCAGCCCTCAGGCCCCACAGCAAACATTTTAGCACTTCCTCCTACACCCAGCTGAAACCCATCTTTTGCAGGCATGGGATCTCCCTCAAACACTGTACAGACCCACTGCCCTATATGGGCCACAGCCTGCCACCCCTAGTTTGCAGACCTTCGGGCAGAGTTTGATGGCATGACATTGCTCAGGGATCATGTTGTGTGTGTGGTGGGGGGCATAGCCACAGCGCTACGCAACCAGACAGGCTCTCAGCTACCCACGGTAGCTGTTCTGCCACTTGCTCCCCATGTCAGTGGTTCTTTAAGACACTATAGCAGCAGAACTGTCCTTTTTGTTTTCAGAGCTGGTTAGAAGAAAACAGGGAACCTAGGAAAGGGAGACAGTAACTGCAGCAAAGGGTCAAACTTCAACAGTGTCTCACTGCTTGGGCTCTTAGGTTCTAGTTGATCTAGGAAAGTGTGCAGCCAGAAGAACTAATTAATTAGAAAAAATGGCAGGCATTGGCCACAGTCCTCAAACCACTAATCCCAGCCTCGTTGAAGCCCTGCAGGAGTCTACTCTGGAGAAAGCGGTTTGAGGATTGCAGCAAGTTATTGACCCTGTCTCTTAGGCCGTAAGAGATTGTATCACTTAGGGCGGCCAGGATATGAATTCTTATGACTTAACTACCAATCAGTCGCCTTCCTGGCTGTGCTTTCTGGGCAAAGCTCCCTCCTTCAGGATCGGACAGCTTTGAGGGATGCAGAGCTCCGCTGTAAAGAAAATGACCCATCTTAATAAGCTGTTTGTGGCTGAACTCTGACGTCACTCACTTTAGAGTGAGCTAGAGAGAGCACGGTTGCTGTCTTGGTCCCAAATATAAGAGACTCACTGAGTCCATGGGTAAAAACAGCTTAGATGGTGGCCTGTGTGGCCTGAGTTTTCACGCTTTGACCTGTGAGCCATTGGCACGTCTGTCGAGAGACCGCCAGACGTTCGCCCCAGATTTCTCCAGAACATGTCGGAAGCGAGCCTGGGCTATGATCCCAGTGGCCAACGCAGACCACAGCGGGGCTGCACATTTGTTTCTGGGCTGGTCTTCCAGCCCAGGCCGGGTCTGCCATGATGGGCAGCCATGGCTGGCCCTCATGGTGGGGTCATGGGGACCTGGGTGCTTTGCAGGGATGGGGCCAGGTGGGCGTTCTCCAGTTTCCCCGCTCCAGGTTATGTCCGTTGCAGCTGCCTAGCCCAGGTTGGGTTGGAGCCAGTCATCGTGTTTGTTTTTACCCAATGTCATTCAGTTGATTTCTTTTGGGGGGCCAACTTCTATTACTGAGAGTATGCAAGCTTTCCCTTCCTTGGGCTTTTTATCTCTTATATTTGAGCACCAAGGAGGAGGAGGAGCAGTCAGTGGAAGTACCCCTCACTCCTACATCTATTTCTACAGAAGCAGCTACTGGAAAGACCTGCTTGATGAAAGCTTTGCTGAATCCAAACAACAATTCCCATGACATTACACTGGAGACAGTGAAGTTGCTGATAACGGAGGCAGAAATCTCTGGGTGTTTGGAAGAGCTACTGAATGCGGCTTACACTGCAAAAGAATACGAAGGTAAATGAAATTAAGTCCTGCTTCCAGGGGGAAATGCTGTCTCCACTGAAGTCGGTGGTGAAATTCTGATCGACCACCATCTGTTGGGGATGTTGTAGCTGTAGCCATCCTGAATCCAAGTGTGGGGTGGGGTGGTGAACTAGATGATCCTCAAGGTCCCTTCCAATTTTGTGGTTTCTGTGACTTCACTGGAGCTAGGTCTTTGCCACTGGAGTCTAGGATTTGATCTAAGGTTTCTGAGCCTTGTTTAGAACAAGCATCTTTGAAGACATTGTGACTGTGTTCGTTATGGTGCTTCCAGCCCGGAGAGCTCAAAAATCCTGAATGAGACCTTGATGGATCACAAAAATGGTCTAGAGATCATCAGATTTTTTTTTCAAAAAAAGAAAAAGGATGTACTGGTCTGTCTTTGGGTTTTTGAATTCCCGCTGCAAATCCTCATTTGGAAAATTCAGTTTCAAATGCACCCAAAATATACCGGCATCACCTCCCCCTTTCACCCCACTCCCACCTGTCCTTCCTTCTCATATGATTTGACTCAGCCGGTGTCCGTCACAAGCTGAGTCACCTTGGTCAGCAAGACATGGGTGTGTGGAGCAAGGCTGATCTCCAGTGGAATCCTTCCTATGTGATTGGACGCATCATGTGCCAATCCTAACCACTTTGCATTGGGTGGCAAGGAACAGGAGATCACTGAGGAGCACAAGAAGGGGTAAGAACTTCATGTAACAGTCAGAATGTGAGTTTGGGCCTCTACACACTCTCAGAGAGGGTTGTGTGAATGTCTGTAGCTGATTCCATGCAAGGGACAGTGGCTATGGAAGCTTGGAGTAGCAGCCTCTAATGGAGAAACTATAAGCCAGTGAACCTTAAATCACAACGGTCCCTGTTGGCAGCACTGTCTCTGCTTGTGCACAGGGCAGACAGCGCTGCACATTGCAATAGAGAAGCAGATGGAGCAGGTAGCATCGTTTCTTGTGGACAAGGGTGCTGACGTGCACAGCAGAGCGAGAGGATTGTTCTTCCAGCTGTGTGAACACAGGAATGACTGCTTCTACTTTGGTGAGTCTTCTCAGGGCTCTGTCTCATTTGGGCAATAATTTCTATACCTGCGTTTGGATGGTGTAAGAGGCTGATAGTAGTGGCTTCTTCCCTGCTCTCCTCTTGCAGAAATCCCTGTCCAGACAAGGGCTCGGAGCTCTTTTCTCGGTGCTCACAGCTCCACTGGTTCAGGGCAAGATGCTGGCAGCAGCACTCTATCCTTAGAGAAAGGGTTCCCGACAGAGCTGTTCTTTACCTGCTTAGAAGTTCAGAGATGGGGGCACAACGTGGGGAGCATTTAGGGGTCTTTCTCTCGCCCTCCTCCTTGTAGTGCTGTCTGTCTTCCCACCTGGGGATCAAGCAGAAGGCAGCACTAGATTCCCTCCCTCTTCCAGATTCTCCCTAGTGCCTGATGGGGGATGCAGTGCCTGGCAGAAGGGAGGATGAGAAGTAGGACCCAGACCACCAGGGATGGCAGTGAGGTGAAGGAGCGAGATGCCCTGAAGTCTGGGAAAGGAAGGGAGAGGAGTGAGTTTGCTTGAGGAAGGGGGATAAGCTGCTTTGAACCGGTGACCTGCACTTTGGAGAGAAGGCAACTAGGATTGATCAAACCCCACCCCATCTCCTCTGCCCTGGGTGTTTAGGAATAAGATATTTCTCTAGGGGGTTCACTGCAACTCTGATGTCTTTGGCAGGCGAGTATCCACTCTCCCTGGCAGCTTGCACCAACCAGCTAAACATGGTCCTCTTGCTGCTAGCCAAGCAGGCAGACCCTGGTGTCAAGGACTCTCTGGGGAACACGGTTCTTCATGCCCTAGTAATGGTAATGACGACATCTGAGGACACTGAAGAGAATGACTCTGAGGAGAATGCATCGTTTGTGATGGAAATGTATGACAAGATCCTGAAGGAGAGTGAAAAGCAGAGGATCAAAGCCGGGCGCTTTTCGCAGCCCGTCCTGGAAAAGATCCGCAATAAGGAAGGACTCACGCCCCTGCAGCTCGCTGCCAAGTGTGGGAAGGTCAAGGTAAGGTCATAGCAGCTGCATCAAGATAAGCAGGTACCACATCCCGGGATCAGAGGGGCTCGGAAGTGGAACACTCTTCTCTGATTGTCCACCGAAGGGGCACGCTGGAAAATTACCAAAACAGAACTGCTAAATCTGCCCCATGTATCTTTTATTATTAGCCCTTATTATTAGCCGGAAAGCTGGGGTTTTGCCTTTGGTCATCTTCTCCCATAGAACAAGAATTGAGGGTCACCTGGTATAATGAACAAGCAAAAGCTTTAAAACAAGTACAGGTGTAACCCAATACCTGTGGTATCCCATAGCTCAAAGAGTAGAGGCTCACACAGCTGGAATGAAAAGTTCCCAATTCAATCCCCAGTGCAGCATGTCAGGCTAGCCAAGCAAGTTATTTTTCAATCCAGCACACATTTGCCCTGTGGAACCATCACCACAAGATGTTCTGAAGGCCAGTAGTATCACTGGGTTCAGGAAAGATTAGAAACTCAGTCCATCGCTGGCTACCAGCCAAGTATCAGGCGAGGCAGTGTGACTAGATGAACCATTGGACTGTCCCAGTCTGACCGATCCTGTGCTCGTTTGACTCAGGTGATGAGTGTTTCCTATTTCCAGGCTATTGGTAACCCTCTGTTGGTGCCTGGATCATAGTTTGGGAAGCTCTCAATTCAGCGTGCTGAGTAATTTGTTCAACTGTCACTTTGCTAAGTAGTGGAAATGTTGGTGTGATCCCTCGGGGAATAATTCCCGCACCATTGGACTCAGCTTCTGTTAATCAGCACAGATGAATTTACTAAAACACTGAAGCCCCAGCTGAAGATTGGGTCCTTTTTTTCCCTCTGAGGAGTGTTGCACCATCCTCCTCACAGACACTTTACACCAGCAGCAGGGTTGGCTGGACTTTAAAGCAGCTTTGAAACACAGTGTGTGAAATCCCAGCCTCCATGAACCCAATGGCAAAACTCTCTCTGACTTCAGCAGAGTCAGGATTTTGTCATGTGTCTCTTTGGGGCTCTGTCTTGGAGAGTAGCTATAATAGGAACATGCAAGGCACCTGCAGCAGATCCCACATGACTGGAGGCAGGAAGGGAGCCCACTCCCTGGTACAGCTGCATCCCCAGCTGTTGGGAGGAGGCTGGGGTGGGGACCATTCCACCTTCTGCGTCAGGACCTATTCCAACTTAGCTAGGCTAGGCCCCTGGTTCCTAAGTCTCAAGCCCGTGCAGTCATGGAATGGGGGACCTGTGGTGGTGGAGCTGCTAAAAGGAGTTTTAGGAGCCTCCCGAGCATGGCAATGTCATAATAGTAATGCAGATGCTATGCTGAGACCACTGGTCAGCACTGCCTTGTCACTTCCTTGTGCTTCCCAAGTCTACCTGTTGTCACTAGGGCTGTCACCTATGAACGTTTTTAAGGAACACTTATGGAAAACACATGTTGCAGGCCCTGCTTTGACACCTTAGGCACCAATGCAGGACCTGCAACATGTATATTTCATAAGGGTTCCTTGGTGGCAACCCTAGTTATCACTTGTCATCAATTATTAGCCCTTGGCAGCAGAGACTCTCTCTTTATGGCCTATGTTGATACAGCGACCCTCCTCCATGATACTTATTACTTTAATAAACAATAAAGACTTGATAATAATAATTGTTTCCCCTCTGGGCTATTTTCCTGCTTGGAAAAGATCTTCCAGCGGATCTTGGGGAGAAACATCCCACGCAGCAGCAGCGACGAAATCTCGATGTATCACCTCTCCAGGAAGTTCCTGGAGTGGGCGTACGGCCCTGTCCAATGCTCTTTTTATGACTTGTCGGAAGTGGACACGGGGGAAAGTCACTCTGCCCTGAAGATCGTGGTGTATAACACCAGCCACGAGGTACATCTGGGAGCGGCCGCTGAAATGTGTGTTGTGTTGCTCTGTAGAAAGGGTAACAATAGTTTAACACATCTGTGGTAGTAGTAATAATAATAATAATAGCTCAAAATGTTCATCTAGAGGCAGCCTTTGTGTCATAACATTTCTGCAGGGTCCATGGAAGCAAATTTGGGTGCCAGTGGCAGTAAGGTGGCCACCTCTGCAAATTTTTAAGGAACACTTATGAAAAATACATGTTGCAGGGCCTGCATTGGCACCTTAGGTGGGGGTGGGGGGTGCGCACCTTAGGTGCCAAGCAGACCCTGCAACATGTATTTTTCACAAGTGTTCCTTAAAAATTTGCAGAGGTGGCAGCCCAGCCCTAGGTGCCAAGAAGATAAGATTCTCGGGCCCTTGCCCTCTCCTCCCGTGCCCCCTCTGCTGCAGATGGCAGGAGAGCTAGATGGTGGTGGCCTTGAGATCATGTTGAGAAAGGCCATTAGGCCAAGCAGATCCAAGTCTTTGTTGGAGCCAGGATACAGGGATTTATCGCTCTCCACAAACACATCAGCCATCGCCAGGGGGAGGGGAGGCTGCGATAAGCGAGAGAGAGAGCCATAGCGCCAGGCAGTGCATGTGCATGGTCTGCACCAGCAGCAGGAGGCTACTAGCTACTGGGGTTATTCTTCTAGCCAGAAGCTCACGTGCTGAAGCTGCGGATCCCAATTTCAAACCCAGGGTGTCTGGAGCTAAAATGCAGCAATTCCCTAGGTAGGTTGTGCTGGTGCTGTGCAGGGGGAGGGGCCCGTGGGACGTTGTGAAGGGTGTTAATCCCAAAAGTATGGAAGCCCCTGGCATAAGGTACAAGCCAAGTCTTGGCTCCCAATGAAGGTTGGTTTGTCCTTCAGCTTTGACTCAGGCATTGACCTGCTGGCCCTGACCACACGTTAGCACTCAGCTCTGGCTCTGACTCCAGCCCAGCTCCTCCTGACACCACAGGTTTGCAATTGGGATCTGCAGCTTCAGCGCATGAATGTCGCTACGGAGCTAGAGGAGTAATCCCAGTAGCCACCTAACAGCAGCATAGTGCAAAGCTGCAGGCCACTTTCCTGCTTGGACACACACAAGTCAAACAGCTCCCTCCTCCTTTGCAGAGACATGATGACATGCTGGACGTAGAGCCCTTGAAGGAGCTGCTGGATATAAAATGGAGGAGTTTCGCTGCTGCGATGTTTGGCCTCAGCATGACCCTGTATCTCTCCTACCTCATCTTCTTCACTGTGATCACGACTTATCAGCCCCACCCCAACCAGGTGACTCTCTCTTTCTGCAGAGAGGCCAGCTCTCTGCTCAGAGATATTTCTCTAACTTCTCACTTCCAACTGCTACCACCCTGAGGCACGAAGCGTGGCATTCTCTGACCAACTTCTCTTTTCCTCTTTGGTTTTTCTCAGCAGGATACCGTTCCCAACAACACCGTGGAGGCTGTGGATTTCTCCAAGATAGAAGACAGAACATGGTGGATTTTCATGGGCCAAATTTACATTTTTCTAGTTGCTGTTGGTTTGATGATTAAGACGGTGAGTGTAACCAAAGGTTTGGGGTTCAAGTCCACTATGCTTTTAAGCAGTGTTCTCATGGTTCACCCATGCTCACCTCTCAATATACACCACACAGGTAGTCACCCACTTACCCTGAACAGAACACTGAAAACTATTCTTGCATGCAACCAAAAACAAAATGAAATGAGGATTAACTGGACTCGTAAATCACCCTATAATAATTATTTAATTTAATATCAATTACAGCTAGAGTTGTGGTGAATACCGGTGGCAAATATCATACCCAACAATTTCCCTTGCTTTGAATTGGGCCCAACAAAGTGGATAAAAGCTGCTATTCAGGTCCCAAGGCCAATATCCACTTTGGTGTGTCACTGACGTTGCTTCAGCACGCAATATTAGCCCGGGGACGGGCGTGGGCGGGTTCTCAACAATACTAGAACTTGGGCTGAAATGAGATTTTCCCCAAATGGGAAATCTTCTCATTAAAATATCTGTTCCCAATCCCATCTCAGTTAAATCGAAAACCTCTTGGTACTCAGTAATGTCTTAACCAACATTTTGTTTCTTGATTTACCAACTTTCCACTTACCAGAATCCTATTAACTGCTTTGCCGTCCATTTCAAATCCTGAGTGGTAATACCAACACAACACTCCATTTCCCCTTGTTCTTCCTTGTCATTCACTGACTGGTACGTTTTTACTAATCTGCAATCCAGCTGCAGGTTGGTCAAAGCAAATGGAACAACATAGAACAACAATTCTTGATTGGAGGCACTGGAGTGGAGGTTAAAGGGCCCGGGGGGGCAGGTTAAGCGTGGGCTATTTGTACAGGGATTGGCTCAAACATACGGAAACAACAAGCCCAGAAGTAAAACGGAACCCTCAGCAAAGCGGTAAGCAGTAAATGAACAGTACATGGTAACTGGTAGATGGAAAGTCAATAAATCGGGATGGTATCTTGCAGTATTACAAGAATTGAGAATTCGCATCGGTATCAGGAAACAGCAAATCGATTTCAGTTCCTGATGTGGCAAAATTTCTCGTAAGCAGCAATTTAGTTGCACATTTCAGCCCTAAGTAGAGTCACATGCTTCCGATTGTGTTATAATATATTAACCAAATCCATGTTAGAACAGGGTGCTTTGTACATGCAAGTCTGCGTTGTAAGGCAGCATTGCAGATGTAACGCAATAGAACGCTGCATTGGAAACACCCCGTTGTGACTGAGTTTGAGCTATAACAACGCGTTTTATAACGGGGTTGCTCTGTAACTCATATGCCAAAATGACCGAAAACAAGGGGATTAATTGATAAGGAATAGTGTTTTATTCAGATATTTGATGGGCTGCCTAAAAATGTGAATAATATCCACAAACATGAAAACAATGATTGTCAGCTCCGGCTTATAACAGCAGCAGCCTGGATTTCCTATGGTTTTCAGGCTGCACAGCTGCCTACTACCAGTGCCCTGGGGGGACATTGGGAACTTGGGAACTGCTGCTGTAGACCCTTGGGCACATGGTACGGCGGCCAGACATTTCACGCCACACACGGGGGGGGGGGGCGCGGTGTCCCATGGTGTGCTTTCCTGTAGCTTTTTGACTCACTTTTTAATGACCTCTGAAAGCTCCCCAAGGGACTTTAGGTGACTACGGGGAAACCTGTGGGACCTTGGCCAGTGGAAGGTCTAAAAGCAGGAAGCTCATTTCAGTGCTCGTTCAGGTTTTCCCATAAGGCAGCGGGCATACTTATGATGGTATGATATCTAGGGCCCTTTTTACATGAGATGCGCCCACGCAGAGATTTGCGTGGGCATGCATGGGTGAGTCCTGTGTGTATACCAGGGCTGGCCCCAGGATTTGCAGGATCACGCGGGGCCATGTGCAAAGTCTTAGTGAGGGGCCTAATTTGCATAATTTAAATAATTGATTAGGGCTGTCACCCCCAGGCACGGGGCTTAGGTTGGTGCGGGGCCATGCCTAGGGCCATCCCTGGTGGTGGCAGTGGTGGGTGGGCGAGGGCGTACATGCATGTACCCGTGTAACACGCATGCCCACCCACCTCCACCCATCACCCATGCACAGAGCAATTGCTCCATGCGTCAGGGATAGCTATATGCCTGCGTAAACCTGCCCCCCACTGGCCCACACACTGACCACCCTCCCCCCAGCGCGGCCCATTTAAACAAGGGCCTAAGTGTGTCTGTGCCAGAGCACTAGGGAGCAAGGCATTCTATGATACATCAGTGGGGCATACCCGCTTCCCTTCAAAAGGCCAAACTAAGTTACCAGTTTTCCAGGGCATTCCCCCATTATCTATAAGCCAACAAAAATGTAATTGCATCAAATATTTTCAAATTAAAGCTTTAAAACATTAAATGAGCAAGATGAAATGTTTTGCCTTAAATCCACATTTTTGTATTCCAGGGTTTAGAGATCATCTGGATGTGGCCATTATCATTACGTTCTTTTATTCAGAATAATTACTTCCACGCTCTCTTGTAAGTTTTCCTCTCCCCCTCCCCTCCCTTGGAATGTTTCCCTAACATTTTATCTTGTCACGACGAGACTAAGGAACTTCCTCAGTGTTAAAATTCAGGGGTTAAATGGGTTAAAATTCAGGGTTTAAATGGTAGCATAAGCTGCTGACCGGGTTCACCAGCCAGAGAAGGTAAAAATAAAGCTTTAAAAAACAAGTTGCTTTCAATCCCCCTTTGCTCTGGGTCGACTTTAACAACAGAAAATCCACCTAACAACAAAGCAAATCAGAATACAGGTTAATAAGTCCCGACTGGCTCTTTCAGCATCAGATGGCCAAGGAGTGAGAAGCTGGGTTCTTACTGTGGGGTTCTGCCCAGTTTTATGATTCTAACTTTCCAACGCTGCCGTCATGGGCACCCTTCCCCACCCTTGTTTTATACAATAGCCATAAGTCACATGACTTAGGGTAATTTCAGACGTAACAATACCACGGTCAACCACAGTGAACCCCCTGTGGTGGCTGTTGGTCCCGTTACGTCTGTTCTGCTTCCCGCCAGATGTTCACCCCAGTGAATCACTGGTGGGAATCAGATTGACCATGATTACAGACCTCCGGAGGTCCAGAATTGTGGTGGGATCAGACCCCAACTGTGATCAGATTGGCCACGATCCAGGATGGGCTGAAGGTAACGTCTGTTACCTGCAGCTGGGCCGGATTGTGGTCCCGATCACGGGACGGGATCCGTCTGTCTCCCGGAGGGTGGGCAGCCTGGGGAGCACGGGGTGTGCGTGTTGTGGGGCCGCATGTCGAGCCGTGCAGCCCCACCCCCTCCCCGATCCCCGGTGAGAATGAGGCCGGCACGTCTAAAGGACGGCCGGTCTGATTCCTGACTGAGATCCGAAACAGATCCTGCTCCGTGGTTCAGCGTGGCGGGCCTAGCGGCCCGGTACATCTGAAATTACCCTTAGTCAGCTGATCCCCTCTCCATCATGTGCCCTGCCTGGAGACTACAAGTTCCAGAAACGTCTGGTCTTAAAGGGCTACATGCCTGTTAACAAATGGAAAGGCTGTGTTGACCTTGGGTACAAGAACTGTCTTCTTTCTATAGGCCAATCAAATTGGCTTCAGTCGACATGATCTCATAGTTGTTCGGAGCTGCATTGCAATGTGCAAGGAGTCTGGATAAAGCATTTAAGGATGTCTCTTTGGCAACATTTCAGTGGGAAGTTTCTCAGCCTACACTTGTGATTTATTTTCAGCTTCATTCAAGCGGCCCTAGCAATTTTCACGCACCTCTTACAATGGGGACAGCTAGAGGCTTATGTCGTGGTGCGGGTTTTCGCCTTGGTTTTAGGATGGTTCAACCTGCTGTACTTCTTTAGAGGCTTGCGGTTCACTGGTATTTACAGCATAATGATCCAAAAGGTGAGAGATTTAATTTCTAAAGAACATCATTCAAAATGCTAGAAATGGGTGCATAAAAACCCCCCACAGCGTAACTGGTCCAAAGGGGAATGAGGGGGTATCCAAACCCCGAAGCAGGGGAAAAGCTGGTGCAAAATTAACCCACACAGATATTTTCCTGTTAAGTATTTGAGTGATGTGCAAAAGCAGTGAAAAGTATTTGCAAAATTCACACGGCTGCAGGCTGCATAGACAGCAGTGAGATTTACCAGCTCGGAAGCATGGCTGCAGGCAGGAAGGAATATGCAGTGAACACAATTGCACATGTTGCTTCAAGTGGGGGCAGCAGCAAGGAGTTCTCTTCACTGTATATGCAGGTGTCACCAGCACCCGCAGGAGAGTCCCAGTGATTGGAGGGGCCTCTGGCAACAGCGATGTTGCTATATTTAATCCCAGGAACTAAGTACAGAAGTGGGAACCATGGGCAGCAGCCAGAAAAATTGTGGGAGGCCCAGATAGGAATGGGATGGTGCAGTCAAGGACATATGAGAACTGGGAGGAAACAGGAGAGGAACCCAACAGGAGTATTTATGTGCAGGCATTTGATTTAACCTGGGCATGGACGGGAATAAGGATGACATTTGACTTAAATGGGGCTGGATTTATGGGTCAGTGGGGTAGGGGAAGCAATCTGGCAGCACTGTCTCCAAAGTGAAAATTCTTGGCTATTTCCTTGCTTGTAAGTCCTTTCAGGATTGAGGCCATAGATTTTAGTTGCATGTTTTGCCTAAAGATTTGATGCAAAACCAACTGTAGGGGTGGGACTGTTGGTTTTGCTGAGAACCAAGAGTGCCTGATAATAGCACTCTCAGTTTTAAACTGAGAGTTTGGGCCATATTGGATCTTTTCTATTGCTCTCACTTCTCAGAATAGGTTCAGCAGAATAACTCTGCCACTCCTGCAAGGCCAAACAACTCCCATGAACAATTATGAAAACTCACACTTCAGAGTTTAAAGCACAGGTTCCCAAACTGCAGGTCATGACCCCATGTGGGATCACTCCCTCTGTAGATGGTGTCACGATTGCAATTGGCATCTGATCTACTTTGCATGGGTTTTGCCATCTGGGGTCACAGAATTATAGTCAAGCCTCACAATGGGATCACACAGACAAAGTTTAGGTAGTGTTGATTTAAGCTAATCTCTAAACTATTTAGCATTTGGATGCAACCTTTTAGGAGGCAGATTACCCAACACTTGCTGAGTTCCCACCTGCCTCATTTATAATAAAATAATAATAATAATTAATAATAATTAATGATAAATAATTTTATTTATATAGTGCCCCAAACCCCACCAAATGGCACTGAGATTGCTTCACGAAATTAATACAATAAAACACAATAAAACAACTTAAAGTCTATTTAAAAACAGCTTAAAGGGGGAAGAGTAAATGCATCAAGAGGAACCAACAGGGGATCCTCTAAAAGCATCTGGAAAATTAAAAAAAACTCCAGGTGCTCTTTGAAGGTGAGGAGGGAGAAACAGATGAACATCTGGAGGGAGGGAGTTCTATACTGCGCCAGAAACTCTCCATGTAATACTCCGAGTCCAACAGATGACTCCCCATGTTCTCTGACCTTTCAGATGATCTTGAGGGACATCTCTCGGTTCCTTTCCGTCTACCTGGTTTTCCTAGTGGGCTTCGGAACAGGTAAGAGATTTTTGCCTGTTGCTATATACAAATTTAGAAGAAAGCGATGAGAATGCAACGAGAGAAAGCCGATTTTCGACCGTAGGGGCTCAGTTAAGAAGCATCACGACCACTTTGAATCAAGGCAGTTTCTTGTCCGTCGCAATCTCTGAAGAAACCACCATCACGATCCCGAGGAAAGTCTCTAGATGTTCACACTTTCTCAGGGATTAGCAGTGGCAGGCTAACACACAAACTTCTGGTAAAACTCAGCTGAAGCACCAGAGGCAGGTTTTTATCACAGAGCTCCCGAGACGCACGCTGCCACCATAACCACTAAACCAGGGCTGAGGGGACCGTTTCCCTCTCATGGGTCACTTTGAAAATGAGTACAAGCTGCATGGGAACTGCGGGAGCAAAGGTACTTACTTCAGGATTGTGCTCAGAAAGAGAAGGGTCCAGATCATGGAGCGGTGCCATGGATCCATCCCCTATGCTTGTGTGCATGCCCTCCTCTCTGCTCCCTTCCCCTGAACTCAGTGCTGGGAACTGGAAAGAGACCAAATAAAAACAGCCATAGCTTGGATTTAGCCCCTGGGCCTCTGATTCCCCACCCATGATTGTTCCGGCAGGGACAGTGCAGACAGAAATAGGATAGCCCTCTGACCAGCAGGTAGCCCTACATTTCTGCGCTTGCACGAGGGGAATGTCTGTACACAAGAGCAGAAGTCTGTTTCCCAGCGCTGTGCGTGCACAGAGCATCGCAGGCCAGGAAGGGCCTGGCCTGGTCAGTTCAGTGGGTCTGGCAGTGGAGGAAATATGCAAGCCCTTGCACCGGCAGCGGAAACACCCATTATCCAGGCTTCTCTGGGCTTGTAGAAAGTCATAGCCATTCCTATGCCTCCCCCTCTTCCACTCCTCCCTGGTGACTCTCAGTTGCTTTCTCTTCTGCTGCAGCTATCTCCTCTCTGATGGATGATTGCCCCCCGGATACTCCGTGCAGCCCATTTCACAGCTTCCACACGGCAGCTTTTGAGCTCTTTAAACTCACCTTAGGACTCGGGGACCTTTCGGGGCACGAGGAGTCTAAATACCCCGTGTTTCTCATGCTTCTCCTGGTCTTCTATGTGATCTTCACCTTTGTCCTCCTGCTGAACATGCTGATTGCGCTCATGGGGGAGACGGCCAGCATGGTGTCCCAGAAAAGTGAGAAGATATGGAAGCTCCAGGTGAGGCTTAATACAAAAACCAGGGGCAGCTCTTTCAATAGGATCAGATGCGCGCACTAGCTCACCACGTGCACCCAGCCAGCCTTCTCATCTGGCGTAGGTCCCTTTCAAGGCCTCATTGTGCAACATGCAATGACTTTGGAGTTATGGCATGAGATTGGGGTGGGGCTTTTTCTCATTCCCACCATGTTAAAAATACTCATTTTCTATTTCCCAGAGAGCAATGACGATCCTGGATCTGGAAAGAAGCTTGCCGATCTCCTGGAGAAAATGGCTCCAAAGGAAGAAAATCCACCCCAGTACGCTAGTTGGATACATACCCAATGGAGACAAGGACGAGAGAACTTGCTTAAGGTGGGAAAGGGAAGATCTCTGTAAAGAGGCAAAGGAATCTGAAACATTTACTAGATCAGGACCTCCCCAGTCACAGGGTGCGGGCAGGGGGCTGCTTCGGATACAAGGGGTGGGGGGAGAGCGCTGATCCACTCTGGAGCACCAATCCACTGCCAACAGTGTCCAGCGGTTCAGTGCTTCACTAGTCAGACCCACTTTATATCCCTTGAAAACAACACGTCTGGAAGGGAGAAGGAGCCTGATGGTAGAGGTTGTACTGTTATTGGCCTTGCGTACAGGCAGGGGGTGGACTAAATGAGCTTTTAGAGACCTGTCAGGTTCTAACGTTCTAGGAGTTTACCAATAAAAGTAAATAATCTCCCCCTTCCCCTCCCTCCACGTAAGCGTCCTCTTCCTACTCTTCTTAACACACACAGGGTGAATGAAGTGAACAAGAGTGCCTGGGAAAACAGACTGATGAGCATTAACGAAGATCCCGGGCAACTTGCAAAGAATGAGAGAGGCAGAGGTAACGAACGAGGGGTCTTGATGTTAATGGTGGTGGAATGTTTTGCTAACTCTTCAGTTATTGATTCTGGGAGAGTAGGACTATGGTTGTGTCATCTACAGAACACAGACCCCCCTCAGTTGTGTTGATCTAAGAGTTTCCTGGGGATCAAAGCCCTTTGCTTAGGGGAAAATGCCTCTTGACTCCACAGGGATTTTTTGGGCCAGTCCTCACTCAGTCCATAGTAATAGCTAACGCGTAGTTGCTATTGCCATGCAAACCAAGCTGCTGTAGATGAAACCTGGAGTCTGCAATTTATCAACCATTTTCTGTCATTTAGATGAGTTTTAGTTTATTGCATGGCAGCTGGCTACAGACTTGCATAGCTAGAGAGGGAGAGTATATCATTATTTACACCATTAGGAAAAATAAGCCGGAGACAAAGTGAGCATGTTGCTAACTTGGTGCGATTTGGCGTGGGGAGTAGAAGAGTCCAAATCCTGGTGTCGTTTGATGGACTTGAACAAATCACTGCCTCTGTGGGCTTCAATAGGAAGACTCCAGAGTAAGTGGTTTGTAGATCACAGCCTAAGACTCTGGAACAGATCAGAGGCAGTTTCCCAACGTTGGCATGTTCCAAGCCACACAACTTAAGGCCAGCTTCCAGCATCAAGGCCTCTCTTTGCTTGACCAGTTACAGATAGTTGCAAACTGCATTTGTCTTGCTGTAAACCAACTCCAACCCCAGCTGCATCCCACCCCTTCTCTTACCATAGGGCTGTCCAACTCCTTGGCCACTGCAGGCCGAATCACTTTGTGCAATTTGTTGGTGGGCTGGATTGCAAAAAAAAAAAAAAAAATCTCTCTAGCATACACCCTTTTGTTCATCCTCATTCCTTCTTTTCCAGATTCAGGTGATACCGTAGAGGCAGAAGAGGAAGCTGGTGAGAACATGCATTTCCTAGAAGAGAAAGCCTGAAGCAGGATGGATTCCATGCTGCTTAGCAAAGCTTGGAATCCTGACCTCCTCCGCTCTGACAACAGTTCACACAAAACTTGCTCTGTTGCACACCAGCCTTTACAGGAGGACCCAGGCACACACGTGTGTTCTCTTCTGCCTACGTATTCAAAAAAGCAAACACAATGTTAGGAATCATTTGGAAGGGGATAGAGAATAAAACTGAGGAGGTCATAATGCCTCTATACAAATCAATGGTGCGACCGCACCTCAAATATTGTGTGCAGCTCTTCAGTTTGGAGAAGAGACACTGAGAGAAGATAGGATAGAGGTCTATAAAATCATGAGTGGTGTGGAACTAATAAACAAGGAGCAGTTATTTACCCTCTCAGCTAGTACTAGAACTAGGGGACACTCCTTGAAACTCATGGGTGGCAAGTTTTAAACAAATAAAAGAAATTATTTTTTCACTCAGCGTATAATTGGGTTGTGGAATCTACTGCCAGAGGCTGTGGTAAGGGCCAGTACTCTAGCTGAGTTTAAAAGAGGTTTGGACATGTTTCTGGAAGATAGGCCCATTAGCAGCTATTAGCCAGACAGTATCGGGGAACATGACGGGAGCTGGGGGAAAACAACAGGGAATGGATCCCCCATTGTGACCTGTTGGGTGCTTCTCCCAAGCCACCATAATTGGCCACTGTCGGAGACAGGATGCTGGGCTAGATGGACCATTGGTTGTCTGACCCAGTCTGGCACTTCTTATGTTCTTATGTTCTTTTCTCCCCCTGCTTCCCGGGCAGTCCTCCTGATGGGTAGCTCTCCTACATGACCAACAGGAGGCAGAGTAACAAACTTTTCTGCGCATGCGTGAGGAGAGCTACCCTGCTTCATTCCTCTGTTTTCATCTCTGCCTCAGGACCGGCAGGAGGACTATTTCTTAGGAAAGAAAAATAATAAGAAGAGAGTTAGTTTTGGTGGGGCCTGATTGGGGGCGCCTCTGTTCTTTGCAACAGCCCTGAGCAAGCAGGACTACACCCCAGACAGCACCTTATCAGTAGCTTTGGTGCAGGGGAGCTGACGGGACCGAGTTAGTTTCCAGCAGCCCGTTAGAGATTTTTTTGATCAGTCCATATCACCATGCAGTAACTCAGGGTTACGGGAATCCGAAAATGGGCGCGCCGTGGGGGCTACATCGAAGGAACTTATTTCAGGGCCAAGGCGGCCCCCCCCCCGCCTCGGCTAGGGGAGTTTCCCGACTCCCGACGTTGTGGGGCCAATGAAGGGCAAGCCTGAATAAAATGTAAAGGATCTCCACAATAATAACAGGACCAGGACCAACATCGCCGATCCCGTTCTTCAGGGGTTAGGGGGCCTCTTGCAGCCCCTAACTGCATGGGCTCAGGATCCACTGGCTTGCTAGGATCAGGGTTAGCCGAAGAGGGGAGGGGTGCCTGGGGAAAATAGGAGACTCGAGGCTCTTGTCGTCGTTCCCGACGGCGTTCAGCCAGTCTTTCCTCAATTTGGAGGGTCAGGGTGGCGAGCATTTCCCACGTCTCCGGTAAAGCGGTGAATGCGAGCTGGTCCTTCAGGTCCTTTGGTTGTGCCCTTCGGTTGGGACCGGGGCTACGGAATAGGGCTCATAGTCTAAATGTGGTGGGGAAGAGCATTGGCTAAGAGTGGATTGCACCTCTTGGTGAGAGCAACAGGGGAGGAGGGAAGGGGGGGAGAAATTTGGTGAGCCACTGTTGATTGAATGAGTATTGCATTTATATTGTATACTGTAGTCATGGGGGTACTGTAGTATGTGAATACGGGATGAAGTGTAATGAACTTGTTGATTATTAGGATTTTTGTATTATTATTGTTTGGGGTCTGTTGTAAATGAACCCTCCCTTCTGGAGAGAGCAGGAGGGGATGGGGTGGTGAGGACCCCCTCCCTGGTGGCAGCAGGTTGGGGGGAGGGTTGGAAATGATGGATTAGATGGTTTAAATTCGATTGGTAAAATGGATTATATTAAATTAGATTGTGGGGGGTGGAGCGATTGTATTGACTTTGTTTATTGATTGTTTGATTGTATTGTATTGACTTTGTTCATTGCTGTGTAAGCCGGCGCGAGCCGCATTTGCGGGAGAGAGCGGGGTATAAATGAAAGTTGAATTGAATTGAACACAGACACTCTCACACTCACGCAGAGATTCTCACACAGGAGTAATGGATAAGGTTCACCAGACTCACCACACACCCAGGCCACGCCGCTACCACACTTGCCAAGCTGTGGAGGAAGGGAAAAGGATGCGGAAGGATTCAAGGTCCACAAACACTGCACACGCTCGCTTAAGAGGGGCCAGTTTCTCTGATCACTGGCGCTGTGTGCTTCACAGCGCCGGCGTTTATACTAGCAGCCCCGCCCCCCTGATGTGCCTGCAGGCGCAGGGAGGGGCGCAATAGCGTTGACCCCGCCCCTGCGCTACACGGCTCAGTGGAGGGAAGTCCTGGCGCATCGTGTTGACGTAGAGCCGGTCGGGGATTCCCGAAAGTGCCTGACCCGCTCGGGGCGTATGCTGGGGTGAGTGGAGCCAGGGACGTCTCCGGGGATTGAGCCCTTCGGTGGCCCTGTGCCCCCGCCATCGGAGCCCCTGGCAGCGGTGCATGGGAAAGTCCCTGACAGAGGAGCCAGCAGGGCGCCAGGTGGTGCCATTGCAAAGCTTTTGGATTCCTCTTTCTTCTCTTCTGAGGAAAATGATTCTGATACCCAGGCTAAAGCTCCTGGAAATCGCAAACCCCTGAGAGCTTCTTCCTCCTCTTCAGAGCTAGAGGAAGGGGAACTGGAGGAACAGCCAGGCACCTCAAAAGATCAGGACAGAGAGTTCCCCATCCAATATAAAGAGGAGTTAATGGCTCAGGTGGTTAAAACCCTTAAGTTACAAGAAAGATCAAGAAAGGGAGATTCCTTGGATTCTGAGGAAGAAGAACCCAGAGCTCATATGCCCTTAGCACATTTTAGAGACTGAGGGCTTCCTCTGGACAAGACCTTCAAGAGGATGGTCTTGTCAGAGTGGAAATCTCCCGCCAAAGCTTTCAAAATGAATAAAACACAGGAATCACTATACTCCTTTTCCAGAAAAAAGAGGAGTTCTTTAAGAGTCCCAAGGTGGCTGCAGCTGCTGCCTCATTAGCCAGACAGACACTTTTCCCCACTGAGGGCGATTGCTATCCGAGAGATGCAACAGATAAGGCAATCGATGCAGCCCTCAGAAAAAGGTTTGATGCATCAGCCTCGGTGCTGCGTGCTCAATGCGCATAAACATCATCACTACTTACGTAGCCAGAGCCTTGATTGCATGGTTCACAGAGGTTCAATACTCTGAAATCTCTGATAGGAGGTCAAAGACCCTAACCTCTAGAATTTTGCTGGCCATAGCCCTCATGGCAGACGCATCCACCGACACTCTCTCCTGGGCGGCCAGATCCGTAGCCTGCAATGTGGCGTCAAGGCGATACTTGTGGCTCAGATCCTGGCCTGGGGATAATATTGCTAAGAATCTTCTGGTGGCTGGGCCTTACAAAGACCAGAAGCTGTTTGGGGTCTGTCTGGGCAAAGTCCTCGCAGAAGCCTCTGATAAGGCAAAAGCAAAAACCCTACAACAACTGGGAACCAAGAGGAGATTTTTTCGAGGGCAGGACTTTAAGGCAGGTGGAAGCTCCGCTGCCTTTAGAAAATGTTCTTCTTCAAAAGCTAGGGATAACAAGCCTCTTTTTCATCTTAGAGGACAGAAACAGCGAAGGATTGAAAAAGAGACGCCCAGGAATTTCCCCTCCGCCCAGTCCAAGCAGGACTCCTGACTGGACCGGGTCCTTGAAGGTAGGAGGCAGGCTTCAGGCCTTCTCAGACATCTGGGACAAGTCAGTCTCAGACGCCTGGGTCAAGGAGGTGGTATTACACGGCTATTCCCCCGGGTTCCACAGGAATCCAAGAGATTTTTTCACCGTCTCTCCTGCTCAAGCACCAGGCGATGCTAAGAGAGATAGTCAGGCTAAAGGATATAGCGGCAGTAGAGCCAGTGCCCCTGCAGGACAGGGGCAAGGGCATTTATTCCATCATTTTCCTGGTCCCAAAGAAGTTGGGAGACTGGAGGGCGGTATTAGACTTGAGGTTTGTGAACAAGTGGGTCCGCAAACAAAAATTCAAGATGGAGACCCTTGGGTCTATTTGTCAAAGCCTGACCAAAGGGGACTGGCTGGCATCTCTAGACTTGAAGGAAGCCTATCTCCACATCCCGCTTCACCCGGCCTACAGGAAATGGTTCCGTTTTTGTTACACTGGCCTGCACCTGCAGTAGAGAGCCCTCCCGTTCAGGCTGTCATCTGCCCCTCGAACATTCACAAAAGTCCTCATTCCCTTGGTAGCCAATCTCAGGAAGGAAGCCGTGCATGTTTACCCATATCTGGACGATCTTCTGATCAAGTCCCCGTCCAAACAAAAGACGATGGCACATGTTTCAAGGACAATAGCTTACTTGGAGGCTCACGGGTTCCATCACACACCTTGGATCACCAGGGGGGTGTTAATAGATAGTATACCAATTTAGACTCCGTCACAGTAGCTGCCCCCAGACAGGAGAAAATCAGGAACCTGGTCCTCAACCTGATACAAAGCGACAGACTCAGGCTCAAAACCTCGGTAAGATTACTGGGCCTATTGATTTCATCCCATCACCAAGTTCAGTGGGGCCGTTATCATCTTAAACCCTTGCAGAGGCTGCTGCGGCTTATGCAAAGAGAGCTAACGCTGGGTTGGAACCCCTAGGTAACAATCCCCTCAGAGTTAAAACACTCAATGCTAAGAGAGAGAGCATTGAGGAAATAATTTACCATCCTTTTGCCCCAAGCCAGTCCACCCAAAAGAAAAGCAGTGGCACTGTACAAGTCTAAGGCCCCAATGCAGGCCCTTGTTCCTTAAAACATTTGCCTAGGTGCCAACCCTAGGGCAGAACCTTTTCCCTCCCAGGGACCACTTTGGCAATTACTACCAGCTACTACGCACAAGTTGAGGAAGAGGTACACACAGGAAGAGAGAGATCCAGATCATGGATCTGTCCCATATCCTTGTGTAGAATTGCCGGATATGCAATTTTTTTCTGGATACTTATGAAAAATACAAGGTGCAGGGCTATATTGGGTCCAATGCAGCCCTGTACCATGTATTTTTCATCTTCATTTGTATACCTGATTATGCAGTGGAAACTATTTACTTTGTCCCTGATGAAGACATCAGCTTGAAACATGTTGGACTACAGAACTATCTAAAGAAAAGACAATTTTGAACACTGTATTTTTATCTTTACTGAAAGTATATGGACTGAATTGTAATCTGATTCTTTCCTTCATTTATTATTGGTGTCAATTGCTCTCATTTCAAATATACTTGTTATGATATCCCGTAATTGCTTGCTGTTGCTGTTAAAGGGGAGGTATGGCAACCCTAGGAAAGGGGGCATTTAAAAACTGAGCTGTATTTGGCTCCTTGGTATGAGGCTCCCCAGCCCTGATTTAAGATGACAGTGCAGTGCACACAGTTTAAGTGCAAAATCCTCATGGCATTGGCATGGATCCATGTCTTGTAGGACACTTCATAATACCATTTCTTACTGACCAAGCCCTGTGTCATTTCCCCCTGAGATTAGTTGCTGTTGCTCCGGGGGTTTTGGGGGGTGAAGATTAAATTAAAATAATCAGATTTTTTTTTTCAAGGTGATATTTTTAAAAACCTCCAAAGCTGAGTGTTCTGTATTTGAAAGACACTAGAAACAGAGTAGGAACTGAATTAGCTGCTCAGCTTTTATTGGGGAAAGGAACCAGTTGTGGAAGGCCCAAGATTTGCAATCTAACCACTGCCAGCATGAAAAATAAAGCAGTTGCAGTAGCAAAGGAGCAGGCAAAATTTGCCTGATGTTATACAAGCGGAAAGGCAGTTAGAAAAGTCAAGTTTACTCCACTGCCGTTGTGTTGGACCACCTACAACAACTGTATTTGACCAGTCAAAAGCCCAGGATTACCTTTGGAGAAAGCTATGATCACGAATGCAACGGTCAATGATGTCACACTGGAAACAGGTGAGATTGGAGCATCTGATTGCAGGAACATGGTAACTCTGGCAAACTATGTCAGACCAATGGCCCATCTAGACCAGGAGTCTGTACCAGATGCTTTAGGGTGGGGAAAACATTTCCCTCCCAGGGGTCAGTATGAAAATTAGTGCAAGCTCTGGGAGCCACAATAAAATTGGGAGTGGGGTTGCTTATGGGAATTAGAGAGTCCGGATCATGGATCCATCTGTCCCTCTCTTTTTGTGAGTATGCCCTCAACACCCTTCCCTTCCCCCCAGCTCAGTTTTTCAGTGCTTCAGGGCAGGAATTGGCTCCAGGAGCCAGACCAAGGAACTGGAAACGTAGCTGCAGACTACATTCAGCCCCCCAGCCTGAGGTCCCCCACATACAAGCATACAAAGAAGAGGGTGCATGGAGTGGTCCATTCCCTGTCATTCATTCTCAGATTTTGGCAGAGGCTTCATACCCCCCTCCCCCCAACTGATTTAGGCTATAATCCTGAAAAACCACTTACTCCAGTGACATGTCACTAAAGGCCATTGGCTGGCCTAGCAAAGATGAAATGCTTAGTTTGGTGGGAGGAGGACCCATCCTAAATACTGTCCCAGGTGTGACCTTCCCCGCTGCTATCATACCCTAAGTGGCCAGAAAAAAATCATAGAGACATCACACCTGGGCCTCTCCTGCTCATTGCTACAGAGCATCGGGATAGGGTCAGTGCATCCTGTTTTCCTCCAAGAGGGGGAAATGTTTGGGCTGCAAGGCTTAATATATATTTAATCACCTAGTGGGCTCACCCAGTGCCGTTTTTAACCTACTGGCTCTAAATCCTGTTTTATCATTCTTTTCCTGTCTGGCTTTAGTCTCCCAGCATCCCGGAAAGAATTCCCATTGAGAAGAGCTAGTTTCATTTCTGTCGAGCTGTCCGCGGTATGTTGTATTTCAGTGCTTCTCAGGAATGATGACAAGAGGGAAGTGTGTGTGCTTGTACAAGAGTCGCCCCGAGAGCCCTGTCAGCAGTTAGTGATTGTGGCGCTGACTGAGCCCTCCTGCCACAAACCTCATTTAATCAAAACCCCTTCAGCGAGGCAAAGTACTCCAGGAACTAGACTGCCAACGGGCCAAGAACAAAGCTACGGCTAATTCTGAGTGTCCCAGTAAGAAGATTAGGGGGTTATTGTGAAATTGAAAGTTCTCCTGTGACTTCTCTAAACCCCCTTGGGGGACTAAAACCAGCGGCAGATCTGAGCAGGCAAACGCGCTCTCTCCACACACTTTCGTCTGCGAGCCGACCGGAGGGAGAACTGAGAGTAGAAGCCGGTGGAAATTGACTCGTCACCGCCCCTTTTCGCCCTCCACAGCCCTATAGGGTAAAAAACACCGTTCTCACCAATGAGGCACGGGGTATTCTAAAGTGACCAATAAGAGGCGAGGCATACATTATGAATGAAAGTAGCAAGTTTTGGCGCCATCCTTACCTCCCGAGCATGCGCCGAAAGGTGTTCTACAACAAGGGGAAGAGAGCAGTTTGGTGTTTTGTTCGTTCTTTCTGAGATGCAGCATTAAGTATGAGACATTTAAGCATCCTGAAGAATGACTTCAGAAATCAAACCTACTTAGACCTCCCTGGAGCCAGGAGTGCCAGATCCAAACCTGCCAAGTACCATGGCATTTATGGTTCTGTGTCTTTCTGAAATAACTGGACATTCCTTACCTTCTATGAATCTGCGGGGTGCCTGAAATAAGGAACCAACTTCAGCCCCATTAACTGATCCCTATTTCTTTTTTTACATTGATATAGGAATAGAAAATATTCTAACTCTTTGGTACCTAAAGTTACATAGTGTTTCACCCGTATGCTTTTATAGTCACCTCCAACCTAGTTTTATAAAGAGCTTCTGCAACGACGAATGTATCTGGACTCAAGGAAACATGATTGTTTATCCAACAGCGTAACTGTTCACAGCAACGAGAAAGTAACACTCACAAGGAAAAAACAGATTTCAGCCTATTACCCTCATGAGAACTCCTTCAATTCCCGATTTAGGGTATAGCATTTCTCTGGTTAAACGGGAAAAGCTATGAATGAAAACCCTTCATGCGGTTTTTATTTGTGACTGACTGGGAGCACTCGATGGATAGAAGGACAAGGAGTCAGCCTGATGCCACTAGTTAAGAATGATTTGAATTAAAGGGCTTTGGCAGCAGATTTAGAATTCAGCCCAGTTAGCGGAAAGTTAGGTTAGGCAGCTGAAATCCAAGCAAGAATTTATTTTTTAAAAGCATAAAAGCGACCCGAGCGCTTCTAGTGAGACGGTGGGTGGCTCTTAAAAGAGCCTTTGGGTTCAAGGAGGGGCCAAGGCAGCTAGAGCGGCGCGGAGGCTCCGCCAGCGGCTACTTGGAGCTGGTGTATTTGGTAACCGCCTTGGTGCCCTCGGACACGGCGTGCTTGGCCAGCTCGCCCGGCAGCAGGAGGCGCACGGCGGTCTGGATCTCGCGGGAGGTGATGGTGGAGCGCTTGTTGTAGTGCGCCAGGCGGGACGCCTCGCCGGCGATGCGCTCGAAGATGTCGTTGACGAAGGAGTTCATGATGCCCATGGCCTTGGAGGAGATGCCCGTGTCCGGGTGCACCTGCTTCAGCACCTTGTACACGTAGATGGAGTAGCTCTCCTTGCGGCTCTTGCGCCGCTTCTTGTCCCCCTTCTTCTGGGTCTTAGTCACCGCTTTCTTAGAGCCCTTCTTAGGGGCAGGGGCGGACTTGGCCGGCTCAGGCATCTCGTCGCTGTTTGGCTACGGCTGTTCTCAGCTGGGTGGCGCGAATCGCACTGGGGCTGCCTGGCTGGCGCGGCCGGCATTTATAGCGTCTCCATGCAAATGAGGGGAGCCTAGCTCTACCCTTCTCATTGGCTGCGAGAGGGCTGGAGGCTCGTCCCTCTGACGCAGGCGCATGCAAATGAGCGGATTGCAAAGTCCTCCCTCCGATTGGAGAACAGCCCTAAGCTCTCGTCTCATTGGTCAGCTTTTGAAAACTTTTCCTCATTGGATGAGTCAAACTGGGATGCTCGCTAGCCAATGAGAAGTCACTATCCTCATCCCCAGGAGGGGATAAAAAGGTCGGATTCGGTGGCGGGGTTTTTCCTATTGCTGGTTCATTGTTTTCAGCAGCGATTGTGACGAGCAACGCGATGTCAGGCCGGGGCAAGCAGGGAGGCAAGGTCAGGGCTAAGGCCAAGTCCCGCTCCTCCAGGGCCGGGCTCCAGTTCCCTGTCGGGCGAGTGCACCGGCTGCTCCGCAAGGGGAACTTCGCGGAGCGCGTCGGGGCCGGCGCCCCGGTCTACCTGGCTGCAGTGATGGAGTACCTGACCGCCGAGATCCTGGAGCTGGCGGGCAACGCCGCCCGGGACAACAAGAAAACCCGCATCATCCCCCGGCACCTGCAGCTGGCCGTGCGCAACGACGAGGAGCTGAACAAGCTGCTGGGCGGGGTGACCATCGCGCAGGGCGGCGTCCTGCCCAACATCCAGGCCGTGCTGCTGCCCAAGAAAACCGAGAGCCACAAAGCCAAGGGCAAGTGAGCGGCAAGGCCTGCCCTCCGCCTCCCCAAAACCAACGGCTCTTCTAAGAGCCACCACACGCGCTCCGAGAAAGAGCTGGATCGGCAGCCCGGCTCCCCTGCACGGGGGCCTCGCTTCTTGGGGGTGGAGCGAGTCCTTGCTCTCGGCACACGGGGTTACTGAGCTCCGGGGCAGGGCAGGCACCGAGCGGGGATAAGCTCACACCTTAAACCCCCTCGCATACAAACCCCCTAAAAGCACGAGCCGGGGGGAGAGGCGCGGCCCCCGCGGCTTATGGCTGCGAAGCCCCCAAAACAATGATCCCGGCCTCTTGGTTCGCTGTTCTTCCTGCCCAGCCTCTGCGAAAGCGGCAGCGGGGGAAGGGTTGCCAATCAGCCCAGCGAATCTCCCTCCCCTCTGCCCCCAGGGGAGCGCCTTTCCAAATCCCCCGCCGGGCCGGGCAATAGGGCCGCTTGGAGCCGCCCCGCCGCCGAGCTCATCGCCCGGTTCAAACGGACCAATCAACGGCTGGAAGCCTCCTTTCCAAACCTCGCCACGGAGCCTGCCGGAGCGAGCGCAGCTAGTGTTCCCCCCCGCTCGTGCATTGAGACTCTGCCTCGCTGCCCCGACATGCTACTCCCAGCATAGCCGGGAAGCCTGCCCGCCTGCCCCGACATGCTACTCCCAGCATAGCCGGGAAGCCTGCCCGCCTGCCCAGGGGGGGCTGGCAATGAAGCGGCAGCCGCAAAATCTGGGCTGCTTTCCCATCTCGGACAAAATGGCTGCCTGCCCCTTCCTCCCAATCCCATTTGTCCCTAAAATCGGGCGCCAGGCTGCTTCTCCCCCCGCCCAAAGGGGCAAAGACCGATTTAGTTTGGCCTTAAGTCTAATGGGAGGGTGTTCAACTCCATCCGTTCCCTCCTATTTCCTGCGAGCTAAGACATGGCGGAGATGGGGAGACTACCTGAGTTCTGATTAAACCCGGTGGTGACTTTAAAGCAATTGCCCTCGAACCAAAGCTCCATTTACAGAAGAAAAAAATATGGCAACTAATATTTTTTTGTGCCAGCGCATGTGCCGCTATGAGAAAGCAACCAGCTCAGGGAAAATAAGGTGGCTACAATAAGACATTTTTTTAAATGGATACTTTCACCCTCTTCCCGTTTAATATTTAAATTATTTCAGTTGCAACAATCTAAACCGGTTTGTTTTGCCCCCAGAACGACCATTAGGATCTGTGGGTCGAAGCCCGCCACCCGAGTTAACCGCCTGAGTTGAATTGCGCCAAAATTGAACCGCATGAGCGGGACTCAGTTTCAGCCGGATGTTTCTGCCCGACTCTCTGGCCTGTATTTTAAATCATTATCCGATCCGTTTCCCGGCCGAGTTTACATTCCCTACCCCACCCTTTCCCTCGGGCCCAGGAAAACTTGGAAAAAGCAAATGGTATAAAATGTTGCACTGAGTGAACACCGATCTCGGCGGAATCATGTACTATCCCCCCCCCCCATTAAGAATCCACCATCCAGCAACTGCCCTCGAGACTCCTCGGTCTCCCACCCCGCCACGGTGCTTTCTCTCAGCCCCCAGTGACCAGGGCCCTTTTTAATGAGCTTGGAGAGGTGGCCCTTAAAAGGGCCTTTGGGTTGTGTGTTGCGGCTGGGTCCTTCGCTGAGCTTAGCCTCCGAATCCGTACAGGGTGCGGCCCTGGCGCTTCAGGGCGTACACCACATCCATGGCGGTCACGGTCTTCCTCTTGGCGTGCTCGGTGTAGGTGACCGCGTCCCGGATCACGTTCTCCAGGAAAACCTTGAGAACCCCACGCGTCTCCTCGTAGATCAAACCGGAGATACGCTTCACGCCTCCTCGCCGGGCCAAGCGGCGGATCGCAGGTTTAGTGATGCCTTGGATATTATCGCGCAGCACCTTCCTGTGGCGCTTGGCGCCGCCTTTCCCCAGCCCCTTACCGCCCTTGCCTCGTCCAGACATTGTTCGCTCTGAATACTCTTCCCTTATACGAAACCTGTACCAAAGACCCCGGCAACAGGAGAATATATACTCTGTAGTCCGACCAGAGGGAGAACAGAGAGCAAAAAGCAGGGGGCGTGGCTGCCTTTCCACCCCCTTTCCCCCATAGGGTGAAACCGTTCAGACCCCACCAATGAAAGGCAGGTTTTTCAAAACTGACCAGTCAGGAAGCAGTAGCTGACCAAATGAGTGAGCTATGATACCTTCCTCCCCCAGCACCCTTCTCAAGCATGCGCACAAAGAGTCTGGCTTCACTCTTCCCCCCCCCCCGTATTTTAATAGGATCCTGTTAATGAATTAATTAATATTATTATTATTATTATTATTTTTTTCCTCTTGCCAGGTTTCCTGTCAGTCCCGGGAGCTCTGCCCTGCGGTTCTGTGTCTCCGGCGCTTGTAGCAAAGGCTGCTGCGGGCCGGGCGGAGACACAACCCGGCTGCGCTGTTGCTGCGCAAAGCCCAGCCTTCCGGAGCGGCTCATTCTCTGCCCAGGCCCCTGGCCTCCCTCGCTCCTGCCTTCTCCTGCGCCGTGTTTGGGGCCGAGTCGCCTCTCCTCCGCCTTCCCCTCCCGCCGCGCTTTGCGATCCGACCCCAAACCCCGCCCGCAGCCCAGCACCCGGGCGAAGGACACTGATCCTGGGGGCGCGCTCGGCCAGTGGGGCTGGAAGAGGGCGCGGGACGGTGCGGGTTCCACGGCTAGGGGGGGGGGGTGGAGGTAGGAACAGCGACCCGAGCGCTTCTAGTGAGACGGTGGGTGGCTCTTAAAAGAGCCTTTGGGTTCAAGGAGGGGCCAAGGCAGCTAGAGCGGCGCGGAGGCTCCGCCAGCGGCTACTTGGAGCTGGTGTATTTGGTAACCGCCTTGGTGCCCTCGGACACGGCGTGCTTGGCCAGCTCGCCCGGCAGCAGGAGGCGCACGGCGGTCTGGATCTCGCGGGAGGTGATGGTGGAGCGCTTGTTGTAGTGCGCCAGGCGGGACGCCTCGCCGGCGATGCGCTCGAAGATGTCGTTGACGAAGGAGTTCATGATGCCCATGGCCTTGGAGGAGATGCCCGTGTCCGGGTGCACCTGCTTCAGCACCTTGTACACGTAGATGGAGTAGCTCTCCTTGCGGCTCTTGCGCCGCTTCTTGTCCCCCTTCTTCTGGGTCTTAGTCACCGCTTTCTTAGAGCCCTTCTTAGGGGCAGGGGCGGACTTGGCCGGCTCAGGCATCTCGTCGCTGTTTGGCTACGGCTGTTCTCAGCTGGGTGGCGCGAATCGCACTGGGGCTGCCTGGCTGGCGCGGCCGGTATTTATAGCGTTTCCATGCAAATGAGGGGCGCCTAGCTCTACCCTTCTCATTGGCTGCGAGAGGGCTGGAGGCTCGTCCCTCTGACGCAGGCGCATGCAAATGAGCGGATTGCAAAGTCCTCCTTCGGATTGGAGAGCAGCCCTGCCTTCCTTCCGGATTGGTGGGGTTTTGGACGCTTTTTTCTATTGGCTCCCTAGAGCAGCTGCATTGGGGAAGCCAATGGGAAGTCTCCAGGAAGGGGATAAAAAGGGCAGGTTGGTTTTTTCCTCTTTATTGTTATTGCTGCTTGGGCCGAGGTTGGGAGCGACGCAGCGAGGCAGGGAGCCACCAGCAGCAGCAGCTACTCCAGAATGTCAGGCCGGGGCAAGCAGGGAGGCAAGGTCAGGGCTAAGGCCAAGTCCCGCTCCTCCAGGGCCGGGCTCCAGTTCCCTGTCGGGCGAGTGCACCGGCTGCTCCGCAAGGGGAACTACGCGGAGCGCGTCGGGGCCGGCGCCCCGGTCTACATGGCCGCGGTGCTGGAGTATCTGACCGCTGAGATCCTGGAGCTGGCGGGCAACGCCGCCCGGGACAACAAGAAAACCCGCATCATCCCCCGGCACCTGCAGCTGGCGATCCGCAACGACGAGGAGCTGAACAAGCTGCTGGGGAAAGTGACGATCGCGCAGGGCGGCGTCCTGCCCAACATCCAGGCCGTGCTGCTGCCCAAGAAAACCGAGAGCCACAAAGCCAAGGGCAAGTGAGCGGCAAGGCCGCTAAAAAGACAAGGGGGGACGGGGAGCTCCCCCTTAACCAAACCAATCCTGAACCCAAAGGCTCTTTTAAGAGCCACCCACAGGCTCCGCGAAAGAGCTGGAAATCACGGGGGGGAGAAAAGCCTCCAAAATGCCACTTACTCACTTCAAATAGACACTGGCTCTGCCTTCCTGCAGCTACTCTGTAACTAACAGATGCGTCATCGTTTCTTTGACAATCCTTATTCATAAATAACTGGGGTGGGTTACTTTGTATTTACAGATGGGAAACTGCTAGAGGGAAGAAAAGCAACTCTGTGCCACTTACAATTGAAATAGGCTCTGAATTCCCCCCAAGTCCAACATCTCCAGTAGGCTAGACTGGTTCTATACATAGTTTTATAAAGCGTTTTCCCTTGGTGTTAGTCCCAGTAAGAGAGGGATACGCGCAACATGCAAACCCTGGGTCTGGGCACTGAAATGAGCGATGAGAGACTGCGTTCTGCTAAAATAGCAGCTAAACACGACATAATGAATATGGGCATACTGATAAATGACGTACTGAGGAAAGGAAGGTCCTGCCTTACTAATATAATGGAAGTTTGATGGTGTAAATAAGCATGTGGACAAGGAGGGAGGGGGTATTTTCAGAAAGCATCTGCAAGTTCGATCACTCTTTTCCAGATCGTTAATGAATATTTGAAACACCCGTCCCAGTACATCTCCCTGGAGCACTCTGCTATTCTCCATTGCAAGAAGTGACCATTTTCTCCTCCCCTTTGTTTCTTTTCTTTTACTCAGTTACTGATCCAGTTTTCACAACGGTGAGGAGTAAATAGTGGAGTAGAGTCTGACAGAGCTGGGGTGAACTGGATCGCCCTATGGGGATCTGTTGGACACGTCTCCCAAGTGACTGAGGATTGGCCACTGTGGAAGGCAAGATGCTGGGCTCTATGGACCATTGGTCTGACCCTGCTTATGTTCTTATGAAACAGATTTCTTCCTGAATCTGAAGAAAGAACAAGATGAATTTAAATACATGAAGATGGGGAGCTATTAAGTGACTGCTGATGAAAAAATGGACCGATCATTCAGTACAGACAGGGAAAGAATCTGCCAAGATCCCATCCCTTATTTCTCTCCCCAGTAAAAATCTACCTCTGCTTTTCACTCCTGCTGTTTCAGAGCCCAGAGGATGTTACAAAGAATAATAGTGGAACTCTGAAAGGGAGCACTGGGAGAGAGGGAATTGCTGGCCCAGCATGGGATTTCAAAATTATTTCCAGATTTTCCCGCTTAGTGCCGCCACCTCCTCCCTTGCTGTTTCCTTCTCATTAAGCTGAGCTGCTTCACAGACAGAAGCTCGACGCAAGACTGACTTTTTAAATTATGAAATTAAACGTTTGCTTCTCTTCTGAGCAAGAAAAGGGAGAATGAAGGGCCATTACTAAAAATATTCCTTCACATGGTGCCTATTTACATCTTAGACAAAAGGACGCAGTCTAAACTGAGATGTTTAATGCACATAAAAAGAAAACACATTTAGAGAAAATTCAATATTTATCATTTCTACAGGGATTTCAGTGTCCAAGGTGCTTTACCATCCTTTAGTTCCTCATCACAACCAACCTGTGATGTTAGTCATTTTTATTCCCATTTTACAGATGCAAACCCACTGAGGTGGAGAGAGTGGGATAAAAATCTGTTAAATAAATTAAAATAAATAAAACTGAGGATAAGAGAATGATTTGTCCAATGTCACCCAGTGAGCTCATGGCTAAAATGGGATTTGAACCCTAATCTCCAGTTTCGAACTCAAAATCTTATCCATTAGGGCTACCCTGATTCAGTCCAGTTAGATTTAATTTGTTAATTTTTGCCATCCCCTGCCAAGCAAGCAAAAATTAATCTATTATAGTGGATTTGTCAACTTCACCTCATAGACCTATATTCGCATGTTTTGAAAAACCACCCAACTCCCTGCATTCTGCCCCTGTTGCATTTCTGTAGTAGAGATTTGGGGTGTAACTCTTCCCCGCCTCCCACTGAAAGCAATGGAAAAACTCCCATTTGACTTTAATGGGGAAAGAATGTGTCCCGAGTGTCTCCAGAGGCAATGAGTGAAAGCTACTGGCGGGGCATCTGAATGAAATCCCTCTGAGCTGGAGAGCAAAATCCAAGGGGGGAGAAAGGTGTTGCCAGGAGCAGGGTGGGAGAGCAGCAGTTTCTGCCCAGCCAGGGCAATTCAAGTCCTTTAAAGTATGACACAGGTGGTCGGAGCCAGTCCAGCCAGCAGGCAGGATTGGGTATAAATTCCATACAGGGCAGCCGCTGCCAGAGGGGTAGACTAAATGGATCCAGGTGCAGAAGACAAAATTCCCCTCCTCCCCCAAGTTGGTTCATTATGGAAGGTAAATGTGTTCTGCAATATACATGTGCTGGGCCCCCAGGCTCCTGGGCCCAGATGCAGCTGGATCATCTGCACCTATGACAGCTATGTCACCGTTGCCACCTCAAACATTCCTTCTGAGCAGAGCAGAGCTCCAGATCCTCCTGCAGAGATATGGCTCAGACCAAGCGGACACTGGGGAAAGGGCCCCCGCAAGCAGCAAGCTATCAAGGCTGCCTGCAAAAGTGCCCCCACCACAGGGGGAGTGAAGAACCGCCACCATTCTCAACCGTGGGGCTGCGGGACAGCTCTCACTACCAGAAATCACCAAGCAGCTGATCCGCAAGCTGCCTTTCCCAGGTCCTGGTACTGGAGATCACCCAGGGTTTTAAGACTGACTGTGCTTCTAGAGCTGGGCTGTCATGGCCTGACAGGAGGCCAACAAGGCGTATCTGGTGGCAGCATCATGCCCCAAATCATCTGGCTGGGGTGCTGCATCCAGGGCACACTTGGTACCCAACACACACACACGCCACCCTCCCCAAAGGCTCTACAACCATACACTCGGGGGAAGGCTCTAGCAATATGATTCTAGGGGGGGGTTGGATTAGAAAAAAGTCCCCAAACGTACAGTCTTATGATTTTATCCCAGAACACCCACAGGCTTCGTAGTGATTCTGTAACCACTTTGATGAACCCATCACAGCTTCGTGCTTTTAATCCTTTAAATTTTAAATCCCTCTTTAAATCCTTCCATTTGCCCCACACTGGTGTGATGTCTCAATGCCCTTAACACCTGATTTGTTGCAGCCCAAAGGCCATCCTTATTTCTCCAAGCTTTTAGCAGGTGGGGGGGGGGGGGGGGGGGGGACTCTTTCTAACTTGGATTTTAAGCAGTTTGATAGTTTTAGTGGTTTTTATTTATTTATTGGTGTATATGTTTATGCTCTGAGCCTCCCTGAGCCTTCAGGGAATCTTTAGTGCAAGGCATGTGCACCGTTCTACACACTGTCTGCTTCCTTAATGCTACCAGTTTGCTGCCCTGTACCACGTAGCACGAGTTTAAGACTGTGATTTATTTAATGCCATCAGGGCTGCTATTTCTGCAGATGGCTGCCCAGTAAGTGTTGTCACAAAACACAGTTCTGAAAAGGGATAGCTGTTCTGGGTAGTGGTAGAACCCACAAAGTAACAATTCCCTAAACACACAAAAGCCTTTCTTTCCAAAGTAGTGCTTACTAACCCTGCTACAATTCTGACAGTGCTGGATCCAGGGAAACTACGGCCCTGGGCTACAGAGTGGTGTAGGCCGCCTCCTGAATCATTGTGGGCCCTCCGCTGGCCAGGGCTCTCTTTGCTGGAAGTCCAATGAGTCCTTATTTGATGCCAGTACTTCTAATCATCTTGTTATTTCTAGTTTATCCATAGACTCTATGTATTGGTAGAGGCTTCTGTGGGTCTACTCTGAATTAAGCAGTTTGTGGATCATAGCCTAAGCAGCAAGCTAGTGCCCCATGGGGTACGGGAACCCTTAGCTGAACCAGCCCAGCTCATTGCAAGCCACTCCAATGTTTGGAAGGGGTGCATGGGTGAGGGGTGGAGCTTCCTGGCCAGGGGGTGGGGCTTGTTTCTCTGGCTGCTGGAAATGTTAGGTGGGAGGTTGCAACCCCCCCAGGAAGCATGTTGTGAAAGCCAGCACTGCTTGTTCAGCAGGGGTCCCCAAGCCCACCAGGAAGGATTTGGGGGCTGCCAAGACCTCACAACCCCCATGCCAAAGTCTTTCCCTTTAGCCAGCTGTGTTTCCCTGTGGAACTCCCTGCCACTAGGTGCCCCTGGGTGCTGCCTGCGGCATAGCTCTCTGGGGGCTGCAATCATGTGGCATAGGAATTTGGGGGCCTAATGTGGGAAAGGGGTCAGATCAGAAACTCCCATGACCTTGAAAGTAAAGAGGTGGCGAAAGAGCATACGCGTTACGGCAGGTAGACGCTAGCCTGCGCCTATGCCTCCTACGCATGCGCCTTGCAGGTAGGAAGCGTTTGACTGGCCCCTGCTCCGCCGCACATCCGGTGTCTATTACAAGGCCTAGGCGGCTTACCGCGCCAGACCTCCCTATTGCGCATGCGCATCGCCGTTCTTCCTTTTCTAAGAGTGGCTTAGTCCGCGCAGGCGCACTGCCTTCCTCCCTTGCCCGAGGGAGGGGGGGAATGGCGCCTTTATTGTTGCGCATGCGCAGACAGTGGCTTCTTTCCTGGCGCAGTTCGATGATGCTCCCCATTGCCTCCGCTCTGGCGTCGGGCGAGAGAACGTCACTTCCGGTAGGTGAGGTGAGAGCGGAGGGGCCGCCATTTTGGGTGGCGGGGCTGGGTTCGGGGGGACGCGGCCGGGGAGGGCCCCATGGCCGGGCAGTTCGACGCCGAGGACCGGGCGAGCTGGTACTGGGGGCGACTGAGCCGGCCCGAGGCGGTGTCGTTGCTGCAGGGCCAGCGCCACGGCACCTTCCTGGTGCGGGACTCCGGCACCATCCCCGGAGAAGGGGAGCGTGGCGCTTCCATCGCCCCCGGGGCGGGCTCGGACTCGCGGCTGCGGGGAGGGGGTGATGTCCCCCTGTCTCCCTTCCTCTCTTCTGCAGAGCCTGGAGGTGCGGGATTCCCACCCCCCAAAGCTCCTTCGCGGGGCTCTTTCTCCCGCTTCTTTCACTGTCTTCCCCGCAGCCCCAAGAGCTGCCTTGCCCCACGAAAGAAGCCCCTTCCACAGATCTGGGGATGCAGGTTTCTCTAGTCCGCTTCCTTCGCTGCTCCTTTCCCCAGAGTCTGGCACTTCTTCCCTGGAGCCTGCTGGGGAGGCAGGATGAGTTTTCTCGGTCTGTTCCCCCCCCCCCCCCCCCCC
>QEPC01008384.1:3914369-3945106 GCA_003113815.1 Sphenodon punctatus | reverse complement strand
CCCTCTATCCCTAGAGCCTGGGCACACAGGCTTGCTTTCCTCTACAGAAGTTCTTCTTCCAAACTAAGAGCTCTTGTCCCTAAAACAGAGATTTATTGTTTTCTCTAGAGTCGGGACTATGGATTTTCCTGATTACCTCCCCCAGTCTCCTCTTCTTCCCCCCCCTGCCCCCCTAAGCCAAGGATTTGGGGGCACAAGGTTATCTGACACAAACTTCTTTTCCCAAACTAGGAAATCTCACTGATTTTTACCATTTATTTCATGCCGTATGGTCTTGCTGCTGCACCATTAATCTTCAGTTACCAGCTAAGCCACTCAATATTTCCCATTTAATAAATACACCAAAAAACCCACCTTGCCCCAGAGTGCTGGGAGGTGTTGGGGCTGCCGGGAAAAGTGCAAGTGTCCCTGTTCCTATCCCCTTCATCTCCTCCCCCCCCCCTTCCCCGCAGCCTGAGCACACAGGATTCCCGGCCTGTCCCAAAATTCTTCTCTCAAACTTGGGAGCTGCTCTTCCCTAAGATTTAAGAGCACAGATTTCCCTGCTTCTCTGCCTCAAGCTGCTTCCCCACAGCCTGGGGCACATTTTTACCACTCTTCTTCCCCTTCAAGTGTCTGTCCCAAAACTTGGTGGTGATGGTTTCCCAGCCTTCCTCCAGAAGAATTTTTTAAGAGTAGGAAGCTGTGCCCATTCCACCTGGACAAAACTATTTTTCCAAAGCAGGGAGCTCCTTTTCTCTTTCTCCCTAAATAAACTATTTCCCAGAGCCTGTAAGCACAGGTTTTCCTGCCCCTCCCCACTTTCCACAAAGCTTTGTGCCCTCGTTTTGAAACAGCTCTTCTCCCCCCCCCCCCCCCCAAAAAGCCTGGGAGCACAAACTCTTTATCTCTGGGATCACTCCCCTTCAGTTTCTGCTTCAACCCCAACGACCCTTTTCCAGGAATTGAATTGGTGTCAAATATTCAGAAATAACAATGTATTTGGAAACTTGGTCACTTGCTGGGGGAATTCTGGTGAAGGGCATCATAAGTTTCTTATTTTAATGATTAACCCTGGCTGTGGAAAGCTCTTCTTGCGCAGTTACTGGGCTCTGATGTAAAGAGACTTGTTATTGGGTCAATTTAAATAGCAACGCGCACAAAGAACTAAGTTGTTTTTCTCAAGTAAGATGTTCCCTCATTTCTTCTTATGTTTGAAGAAGGAACAGACTTTATGAAAGCTGCTGCTGCTTAGGATCTGAGATAAACATACCACCTACATGCATTTTTAACACAGGCACGGTCTTAAAGGAGTAACGAATATAGCTCAGGTTTACAGGATGAGGCTCAATTCTGAGAACTAACCTTCTGGAAACAATTCATGCAATCATGATGGATAATCATGGCGGCAGCGCAAGCCCTTTTTATTTGGCCAGGCGTTCAATGGGCAGAGAGAGATTGGGGGGCGGGAAAGGGCAATGGGGAGGTCTTTAGTTTGGCAGGGTTTAAATTATTTAGTTTACATTTGTGTATTATATGCATTTTGTGAGCAGCCTGAGCCTTCAAGGATAGGGCAGGATATCAATCAAAATAAATAAATAAAATAAATCTACTGAATATGGGCTCCCAACATGAGAGGATTAAATGTGTGCTTTGATGTGCAAGTTGAGGAATGCTGTGTATGTTGTAGAAATTTGTTACTGCTGCATACCAGATTAAGGAGTCCCCTGCTACCTATAAAAACCTACTCACCAAGTTGGGACTTGCAGTGAGAAAGGTGGCCGGAGGCTGTCAACTGTGAAAATCCACTTGCCAGCTATAAAAGTTCACTTGCCAGAGGCAGGCAGGCAATTGGATTTTTACAGCTCTAGGGATAGTGTGCTTGGTATTTATGACATTGGAATATCTCAAGAGCTGTCAATGAATTGAAGCCTATGGGGCACTCTTATAATGAGAAAGCACTGTCAGTATATAATGAGTACAGTGTACTTTATTAAAGGGTTTTATAACATGTGTGCATAGGAGAAAGCTTTTGATAGTACAGCAGAGGTTCCAAACTTGGGGTTAAGGTCTTAAAGTGGGGTCACAGTATCTGCAGACGGGGTTGTGACCCTCACTGATGATATTATTATTATCATCCTCGATCTAGTGGAACCAATTTGCCTGGTGCTGAACAATTGTGGTGAGAGAGAGAGACTTTGCTTTTTGATACACTTCACGTGTCCTTATTGCTGTTGCGGTGGGTGGTTGGTCACAGGATTATGCTTGAGTCTCAGAATGGGATCATGCAGGAAAAGGCTTGGAACTGCTCTCGTAGAGGATTCTCCAGTCAAGGAAGCAGAGAAGATTCAGTGTCCGGGAAATGAACCTAGATCAGTTCGAACTAGGAATGAGTTGTGAATTGGTGAGAGTTTGGGGTGGTGTTGGAACAATTATGTAGTGGTGGATTTTTTTCATCGCTTGATGTGATTGGATGTTTTTCTAAAGGTTATGATCAGCTAAAAGTAATGGTGCTTGATCCAGGAATTCCTGAGTTATGGTCTGGTGCTCAGGGGATCAGAGTTTGTAATCATAATGGAGTCTTTCAGCCTTAAAATATCCCCCACCAATACTCTTTACAATCACAGTGGTGACTTTCTGTACCATGTAGTATTAAAATGATGGGAGCATAGCAATTGTCACAGTGGATTACATCAATGACCTGTCTGGCCCTGTATACTGCTTGTGGCACCAGAGTGGGGGTGGGGGACATTTGGTAAGCAAGTGTGTGATGATCAAACACCTAACATTAAGAGATTTCAACTCTCCAAGCTCCTCGGTTTCCTACCTAATCCCACTTAAAATGTACAACCTTCTTTGCCACAGTGATGATTTGTGGCAGTGAGTCCCAAAAAATAACTCTTAATGTTTCCTTAGTTTTGAAATTGTCCTCTTTCGGTTCCATTGATTGTCCTCTCATTAAACTTAACACAATCACGCTTTGCAAATACATCAGGTGAAGTGGTCAAAATGGGATGGACAGGGGGTGCAAAGAGTATTTAAAATAGCGCGTAGGTTATTTTGTTACTACCATGTGGAAACCTTTAACACGTAGACTGCGCTGAAAGAAAGATGATTGAGTATTAATTATAGCATGATGAATCTCCGTCTAGAATAACTTTCTCATTGAGTTTGTGAATATCAAACACACTGCTTATCCACTTGCACTGAGGAGAAAATTAACGTTGCAACTCATCTTTCACTAAAATCTGCACAAATTATGATCAGTTTTTCTGTTTACACTGTTGCATACTTACAGGTGGTCAGAGATTAAAAGATGCACTAAAATGCATCTGAAATTCACAAAATTAAAAATTTGTCATTCCCTTGCAGTTCAAACATACAAAAACCTTACTGCAATACCATCTGTTTGAAAATAAGTGCACACAGCAACGTTGCAGATAGAAACGTACAGGGATGCAGACTGCTGAAATGTTACAAAGTAAACCCGAGATTACGTTTATAGATGCGCTAAAATAACTACATACGCTTTGAAGAAAAATGCACTCAGCTGCTTTCTCAGGAAGTGCTGCCTCTCTCTTAAAATGTGCTTGCTTTGCCGGATGCAGATGTGGGATAAAGTAATGCACATTTGGGGAAATAACTTCAACTAGATACACGTTTGGAATTTGATCATCTTGGGATTTGTGGTATGTAACTTAATTGGGACCTCGGTTTACAGTCCCTTTTTAAGATATAGCGCTCCCTTGTAAAGGACAGTTAAACAACCATTTGTTTTAATACCTTGGCACAAGTTTTTAAGCCCACCCCTTTTTCCTTGTCTCAATAGACCATTATGTGAAGAGAGCTGTGTTTTTCACAGGTAATGCCTGAGGCATCAGTAAAAGACAGCTGTATCCTTTTCCCCGGTTTCTGCCCAAGGAGTAGAGTGGAGATCAGGGTTGCCACCTATGCTAACTTTTAAGGAACACTTGCAAAAAATACATATAGGTGCCAATACAGCGCCCTGCACCATGTATTTTTCATAACTCTGCCTTAAAAATCAGCATAGGTGGCAACCCTAGTGGAGATGTTAATTTTAGAGTAATGAGTAGGCAGGTTTATTGTGACCCAAATGGCCTGGGGGCGGGGGGGGGGCGGCGTCTCACTTTGTTTAAGGGTGAAAAATCTGTAGCAGGGAAGTGTCTTGCACTTTTGTGAACTGATTCTAGCTAATGGTCAGGTGCTGGCACATAGCGAAGTGGCAAAAAGATACTTATACAGTTTTGTGCTTTTGTCCTTCAATATGATCACTTCCCGTAAATGAATCTGTACTCATTCCAGTCTCCTTACCATCATTTTGTAGATTCATAGGGTTTAGGGTCAGGATGAACCAGTATAATCTAATTTGGCCTGTAGCCAGGAAGTCTTATATTTCACCCAAGAATTCCTACAATTAAAGGGCTTCCCCTCCGGTATGTATGTGGACACCGTCAAGCCCAGTCACTCGTAACACAGTTGGGGCCTCTCTTTCTAAAGGACATCCAGTTTTGTTTTAAAGATTTGAAGCAATAGGAAACTCTCCACTTCCGTTGCTAAAATGCCCTGGTAGTTATTTCCCCTCATTAATTTCCAGTCTGATTTTTGCCTAGATTCAATTTACAGCCTCCATAACCTTGTTAAACCTTTGTCTGCTACATGAAATAAGAACACAAGTAAGGTCATACTGAGTCAAGCCAATGGTCCATCAAGGCCAGCATCCTGTTTCCAACAGCGGCTAATCCCGGTTGCATGGGAGAAGTGCCAGCAGTCGCAATGGGCAATCCATTCCCTGTTGATTACTCCCTGTTCCCAACGGTAAGAAGTTCCCATCTTGTAATCTCCAAGAACTTATGCAGTCCTTTCTAAAACCAGCCATACTAATGGCCCGGACAACCTCCTCTGGCAACAAATTCTATCATTTAACTGCGTTGAGTGAAAAAAAGACTTGCTTTTATTTGTTTTAAATCAGCCACCAGTTAACTTCATGGAGTGTTGCTTAGTTCTAGTGCTACTTGAGAGTGTAAATAAACATTCCCTATATATTTGTTCCACTCCACTCAAGATTTTATAAACCTCTATCATATCCCCTCTTTCTTCTCTTTCGAAGCTGAGGATCCCTAACCTATCAAGCCTCTCTTTGTATGCGAGCCATTGCGAATGTTTGATCATTTTTGTTGCCTTTCTCTGCACCTTCTCAAGTTCTACTATATCTTTTTTGGTTGCTCCCTTCTTGGTTGTGTTTTTTTACCAGTGTAGTATACCATGCTTGGAAATAAAATCTCATCTCTCTTTTTTATACTTCCACACTCTGATCTTTTGGTAGCTTTTTGTCCTGATCCAAGATGTTCTCTCTAGCCCAGTATCCTGTCAGCAGCCAGTGCTGTATGTTTCGGAAGATGCTAGCAATGCCATAATTATGGAATAATATGGATGTGAGAACTTTTTTCTAACTCAGTGGTCGGTATGTTCCGTGAAGTATGAGAGTTATGTTCCATGAGACGTGGAAGAGATTGTCCTGTCAATTATAGCTGGAGCTTCAAATTATCTCTCTCGATCACCCTCCTTTAAAGTCTTGCTCGAAGTAAGCAGATCATTAATGGGCTGCATGGCAGGAGGGGCGGGGTATAAATTTATTAAATAAATAAATAAAAAATAAAAAAACCTCTGCAATTCATGGACTAAGAAGCCACCAAACCGTGTGAGCTATACCGCTAAGTAAAGATGGTGTCAGCCAACGATGCAAAAACAAAGATGGGGGTCAAATAGTCATGTACTGTCTCAGCTGCCTGATTCTCAGTATTGACCTTGTTCACGTGAACCTGGGGTGGCTCCATCCCAGCTGAAGGATCTCCCTCTGTTCTTTACACCTTGGTTCCTACCATCGTAGCTCTGGGGTCTTCACTTAGATGACTTATGTCTTCCTAGCATCTCATAAGCCATCCGCAACTCTCAAGACATTGTTCGGACAAATGGAGGGAAACCAAAGTAATTACTTTGATTTAATTAAATCAAAGTAACTACTACACTTCAGTAGTCTTGGTACGAACAGCTCTGGAAAGCTGGGAATGATAGCTGAATCATGGTTGCCACCGTCATGCCAAGTGTCCACACAGTTACTTTGACACTTTCTACTCCTAAATAATGTTGACTTAGTGCCCTATTTGCGTGAACTCTTCAGGAGTAAAAGAGAAGTTAGGTCCAACTATATCAAAAAATTAACATTGTTGGAACATAACGCCTAAGTGATGAGACTTGCGATGTGAAGTAGCCAGGCCCAGATTATTCCTACTTGACTCCAGCTTCATCTCCCTACCCCTTTGTCATCAATTTTTGGAGAGATTTGACACCTCTATTTGCTTCTTCCTGCGCCCCCCCCCCCATTCCCCCTTTATTTCAAAAGCTTCAAGGTAGGTTTTCAAACTCACCAATGGCACTTAGGCAGCTGAACGCCATTTATACTTTCTGAAGTTACCCATTTTTGGCATGTAACTGTGGTTTGCAAGAAGCCGTTAAGAATTCTTCTGAACTGTTCTTTTCCTTTGGAGTGTAACTTACTTGCATGCACAGCCGTTTTGTTGGTAATTGGCACGAACTCTCTATTTGCGGAACAAGTCTAGTGACTAAGTCACCTCATACCATTTTTTTGCCAAGAGAATCGGATCCTTATTCTCTTAGTGTGCCTAACCACCTCTTTTACAAAGGTGATCTTCAAAAATAAAGTTTAGTCACCTGAATAAGGGCCATGCCCGTCTCCAGCCTAAAAAGTGCAGAACGTCGTTCCCATTGGTCTAGTCTTAATGAACCAAACTAGAAAGCTCAAGTTTTTAGCTTACGTAGATGTTTAACTCGGTGAAATAGAAAAGGTGCAGAGTGTTGTGTTTGTTAAATGAAAGATGTACAAAGGCTAGATACAATGAAGAATGTTGCTTTGAGGTATACTTTTAATCCATGAGATCTTGCCCATGTTTGTTAGCTTTTACAGGCCTCTAATCTAAGCTTGTTACGTTTTCGTTATGCTCAGTAATTTGCTGCTGTTTTCTCTCCTAGGGGTGAATCCCTCCAGGTTCCGAATAGGTGACCAAGAGTTCGATTCCTTGCCAGCATTACTGGAATTCTACAAAATACACTACTTGGACACTACAACCTTGATAGAACCCGTTTCCAAATCCAGGCAAAATAGTGGCGTTATCCTGAGGCCAGAAGAGGCCGAGTATGTACGAGCTCTCTTTGACTTTAATGGGAATGATGAGGAAGATCTTCCATTTAAGAAAGGAGACATACTAAGAATCCGGGATAAGCCTGAAGAGCAATGGTGGAACGCCGAAGACGGCGAAGGAAAGCGGGGAATGATACCTGTCCCTTACGTGGAGAAGTATAGACCTTCCTCTGCTTCAGTATCTACTCTGATTGGAGGTAACCAGGATAGTTCCCACCCGCAGCCACTGGGTGGCCCGGAGCCAGGGCCCTATGCCCAACCCAGCATCAACACTCCGCTCCCTAACCTTCAGAATGGCCCTATTTATGCCCGGGTTATCCAGAAGCGAGTCCCTAATGCCTACGACAAGACAGCCTTGGCTTTGGAGGTACATAATGGGCAACCTTTAGAAAGAAGAAATCTGTTCAAGGGCTTTCCCTTTCCAACACCATTTCCGCTTTGTAGGGATGCTGGGAAGGCACTGTGATTATATTGTTGCTGTAAAATCAATAGCTACTTAGATAAATGACTAGAAAAGATCCTGATGATTTTATTCTCTGCAATATTCAGGCTGCTGATTTCGCTGAGCCCGATAACCTATCTCGCTCTAAGCACTTACTAACACAGCATTGCTTCCCATCCACGAGCTTAATCATTTTGTTCTGCTGCTGAGGCTTTTCAAAATAGCAAATTAGTTTGAACCCAGGGCACTGCTACAGTCTCTCTCCGTTCCTAAGCCGACTTCCATCCACCTCCAGTTTAATAATGCAACTGGCTCTTTGGCAGGGCCCATAAACGATCTCTCTAATGACCTATGAAATGATGTGGTCCAGTCAGTCTGGAACATCACATTCTGTAAAATCATAGGAGTGCTTTTGAGTTGATGGTCTTGCAGTGTGTTAATTCCCAATGCAGCAAGGGCTCGTAGTAACTCCAGATGTTAAAACGTTGGAGCCAGTGGATGCACAGTCCGTGGTTCCTGATGCATTCTTGGTTGTACATTGATTGAACGTTGCCGTAGTGTGTCATGCACCTGTAAAATAATAGAAGGGAGTCCTGTACAGGGAGGTTTAGTTAGGTTTGAGAATGATAGCAGCATAATGTCCTCCTAGAATGGTACATCTAATGCTTCTCTCCTAATATAGTCTCCCTTCTATAACTACTGGCACTGGACTCTCCTGAAACTTAATTCTGCTTCTACTGTCCATGTTCTTGGGTCCTCCCAGGGAAGCCGAGTCTGCCTCCGTGGAGTGGCATGACATGCGAGATCCCCACTGCCGTGAAGTTGTTTTATCTTGCATGATGTGAAGCGTGCATGAATGCCATAGCGATTGGAGCTTACTGCATAGCTACAGCAATAATGTTCTCCTAGCAAATTCTGACGGCACCTTAATGTGTTTAACAGTAGAGATTATAAATGTCACCCATCAAATGCTTGCAGTGGCTATGTCTTGGCCAGGATCTGTGTGTGTGTCATGTGCTTTGCTATTTATCCTGTGGCACTCTTCTAGGGTGAGTAGTGGCACATACCCACATCCAGAGGATTTTGTTATATCCTCACCGCTTCCTGTAGTCTTCGATGATCCCTGGTTCTTGGTCACCCAAGCCAAAGGGTTTGTTTGCGTGGATCTGACTAATCGGTAGCAGAGGTGTGGTACAGTTTGACTATGCCAAACAAGCTTTCGTCCCTGCGACACCATTTCCTGTGTGTCACTTCCTGCCCTCTCAATGACAACAGAAATGTGGCCAGAAAGTCCTCCCTTGATTGCTCGCTTCTGGAACGTGGCATTCAGTGATATCACTAGGGCATTCTTCCATCCCCTTTGCATTGTGGAAAACGTTGCAGGGAGGTGGAGGGGGCATTGAAAAGCAGGGGGAGTCAGCAGTTGTGTGAATGCATTGTTGCAGGTCAGAAGAAACTAAGATTATGGGGTGTGGTGAGTTTACAGGGAGAAACGTTTTATAATGTGAGGCTGTAAACTCCACGTGTTCCCTTCTTTCTCATACATTTGGGCTGTTAGGTACACAAAGTTTGAAACCATTATCGGATAACTATTAGTCCAAGAAACAAGTCTTTGAAAAAATATCTCTGGAGTTGTCCTCTACAGTATAAAGGTATACAATAGTTGTGTGCTGTTCCTGTATTTAATGAGCGTGGTGCCAGTCGATTCTGTGATTGCCTTTTAAATCTATTCCTACATTTCTTTCTTGGAAAACTAACCTTCCCCTGTTCTGGATTCACATGGCACTTTTCTCTTACTGCCTGTGGTGATTGGTTCCTCCTCTCTCTCCCTCGTATTTTCACACACTCCCGTACCTGTTCCTTCTCCATCCCTCTCTTCTTCCTTGTTGAACTTCCATAGGGGGCTTCAAAATCTTACTTGGACTTGATAGCTAAAGACTGACAGCCTCCAGCTGAAAGGTCGGCCTCTACTGCAGCTAGTGGAAGAGCTGGGTTTCTTACCAGGTTGCTGTTCTTTTCTAATGGAGTCAGTGGAATGAAATTGGAGTTTGACCCTGGAATTTCTTTCTTTCCAAATGCTTCTATCCCGCCCCCTCCTGCACACAATGGCAGCTCGGGGCAACTCACAACAATAACAAAAATAAACAGTAGCATTTATAAAAGTCATAAAATACATTTAAAAAGACAGAAATAGACCTCTCCCCAGCAGATCACCTCTAAGCATGGCTGACCAGTCACTCACACTGCCGTCCCCTCTTCAGTGCTGCTTCCAATTTTCCCAGGCGAGTTATTCCAGGATCCACCGATAATGCTCAGAATAAAAGAGCAGCTGCACCACAAGTATCTTTGCTGCTTTGAAGTGCACAAAGAAAATCACTTCTGTGTTTACATTTTAATGTAGGTTAAGACCAGCTTGCCCATGAAACACACTCTTGTGTTACGCTGCTCCTATCGAGGGTAATAGCGGAATCTGTGGAGTTACCCACCTAACGCCAGAGACTAGTTTTGTGTGAATGGGGTTCAGAGGTCATACTAGCAATCATTATTCCTCTGTGTATACAGATACAAAGATCCTAATCTCGCAAACTTTATTGATCCGTGGTGACACAAGATGAGAAAATAGATCCCTATCTTTTTATAGCAGAAGTTTAGATAGCTGAAATCTATTGCATTTCCCCTTGTCTTTTCTCAAGACTAAATTTGCTTTTGCCTGAAGTCTCCAATCTTGTCTGCCAGAGCATGGTATCCCAAGTAAGCACAATCAGAACTTAAGCTAGGGTATGAATTATGCACGATAGCGTGGCAAGCCATGTTTTTTGCTGGGGTGAAGGTGAGAAGAAAGGTCTCTGCTTTCACAGTAGTGTTGTAGCCCTGCAAGAAACCTTAGAACAGGTACTAGATGGATCAAGCGGATTGCTGGATCAGCATTCTAGTCTGTTCTGCCTCTTGGGTTCATTAGACAAAAGTTCTCCCATGAACTCTGCCCACCCCTGAACTATGGTTTCTGCAGGGGAAGCAGGAACTGAAGGCCACCTGGTTAACAGATGATTGTGCCAGTTCATCAAACACGTGCTCCGAATCGTTGCCTTTCTGAGACAGACTGGCAATGTAAAGCAGTGATTTCCCAAATTGTTTAAAACCTTGCACGCACATCTTTCCTTTTTACTTGAGGCCCCTATCCCACCCCACACACACACACACACATCCCTCTCTCTCTCTCCTACCACCCTCTGTCCCCTTGTCACTGTTTCTCCTCCTTACCGCCCCATCATTTTAGAAATGTCCCCCTTGTTCAGTCAGAGTGGACCTAGTGGCTTGCCATCTATGCTGCTCATGCCCTGCTTACCGTCTTGAGAACCACTGATTCGTGTTCCTCAAGCAGAGCCACTAACAGCTCATTTCACTGTTTGGGTCGCAAAGGAGGCGGTGATCGTTACTACTTGGAGAGGGAAATACTTACGTAACTGTGTCCGCTGCCATGGATAAGGTTCAGGGCCTGGCTGAGAGCAGTGCTTTCCATCGGACAGGAGGCCAGATGGTAGCATCTAAATGGAATTTCTTACAAACGCGCTTGGGTGTTCCCAGCGGCAATCTGGGTGCCAGGCCTGTTTCCCTGGGGATATCTGGGCCATTCCTAGCCTTCCAGCCCCTGCCTTGCAGATCCAGGGGAGGCAGTGTAAGCTTTTTGCTTCCCAGGTAGGGAGAGAAGGGGTACAAGAGCATGGAACCTTCCCTTTTTTACATCCTCCTTGAGGGAGGGGGTGCTGCTTGTAACAGCTTGGCTCGTAGAGTAGGAAGTGGCAGTCCACCAGGTCTCTGGGAAGTGGTCATCAGTTGGCCGATCTTAAACAGTGATTTTCCTAGTTTATTTATTTTACTGCAACCTGCACTTATCAAGCAGAACCTGAGGTCGTCGTCTTTCATCTTACAATGCTTTTTCTAAACGCCGCCCCCCCCCCAAAAAAAAAGCCCCAAGGAATTCAGTCCTTTATTGCCCCCAAAGAACAATAAAGGCCTTGTAAGTACAGCTATTGCTGTAAGCAAACAAGAGACGGCTGGATATAAAATTGCAGCCACTGAGTGAGCCTCCCATTGTGACTGCCAGAAAGCTGCCCCCTGTGCTTGGGGCTCTGTGGAAATGGCATAGAGCCAGTGTACCCCTCGGGGGCTGTCCTAACCCAAAGGAATTGTTCGCTTGGGCTGCCATGGTGGCTTTGGAGTTAACGCTGCCGTTAGTTCAAGAGTTGAAGGTCTGTGCTGTGAATCATAAAGCCCTTCTGGAAAAGGATGGCTTAGAAATCTACACAAATAAATTGTTTGGGTATATGTCCTGGAACTATGCTAGTAGCTCAAAAAGCTTCTGATAACTTGATTGAGTTTTCATTTAATTATAGAAGGCCTATTGTTCCAAATGTTAAATAGATATGCTATTAAAGCATGATTTTTAAGAAAACAAATGTATCCCATGAATTTGGGGCTTCACCTTTTTTGTATCGCCAAAGCAAAAAGACTAAAATAAAAATGAAGGACTGTTAGATCAGCCGGTCAGTGCAGATCCCTCTCGAATAGAGGATTTTTTATGCATTTCTAGTACTTTGACCAGTCTAATTCTCAAATGCTAATGGATTCTGCTTGAATCACTTTTGGGGGAGGTGGGGGGCTATTTTGCAGGCTTTTGCATTTTCCCGCATGCCTTTTCTCTAAGCAGCCCCCCACCCCCCTGGTTTTGCTGTAGGATGCCTTGGCTTTGTCAAGCAGTTAGGTAACTTTGAGGGAATGGAGGGGCTGACTTTCTCTGACTGAATTAGGAGTTGAAAGCTGCCGTTGACTGTCACTGCTTTAAAAGCCTGATGATTGTGTTAGTGCCATTGACACACTGTGCCGTGCTCTCCTCTCAAACCATATACCGGCCAGGACTTCCAGATGGAAGACAGACTAAAAGGATGGTCATGCTGTGGTTATGAACTCTAAGGCAAACAGTGTTTTTTTGTGTTTTTTACACTGGAGCCTGATTAAATCATTTGGGTTTTGAGTTGCCTTTTTGTTAGAGCCTTATGCTTGTTTTCTAGCATTATTTAACTGCTATGAGGGGACACAACTTTTATGAAAGCTGGTATTCTTGGATTTCAGCAACCAGGTCTTGAAAAAGAAACTCCTAATATTCAAGAGCTCTGCTGAAATCATGTGTGAAAACTTGGGTCCTCTTTTCCAAGGAGGAAAAGAGCATGAGGTCTAGACTTCATGTTGTTAACTGGGGTTCTACTTAATTGTCTCCAAAATCCTTGTTGTCAAGCCAGGTCTTGCAGGAACCACCATTGAGGATGAAACCCAGAGGTGTATAAAGAGTCTGCCAAATAGTTCTGCTGAAAATTAAGCTATTTCTGCATCTGTACCCTGCTGTTTACCTCTCTCTTGTGTCTAACTCCTGTGGATCAGCTACAGGAGGCAAAGCTTTGGCTGCTGCCAGCTGCTAATGTCTTGTTTGGCTTTTGTCTTCAAGTGGTTTAGGTCCATGGGGTACTGCTCAAACCCTGCTATGCTGGTGGCTATTACAGTGGCACAGTATCTTGGGTTTGTTTGGGGGTTTTTTCTTTAACTTTCTAGGATATCTGAAAGTACAAATTTTAAGGTTTCAAAACCCAATGCTGTATTTCCAGGCTGGCTCAGAGTAACTTGATTTTCTTTTCCTTATATTACCATGATTGTACCTAAAAGACCACTTCCTCCCCTATGTTCCATTGTGACCCATAAGGTCAGTTAAGAATGACCACATGGTAATTCCATCTGCATGCAGCGTTCCTAGGGAATGGGCAGTATAGAAATATAAATACGGCAGGAATGATCTCGATGGCTCTTCCAGAACTTTGGAACTCCTCCTGGAGGTTTGTCAGAGCCAAGGTATCTTCTGGAAGGAATACAAAGCTTTCTTAAACAACATGGTCTTGAGAAATAGGCAGTTGGGGAAGGTTATGAGTTCTAATCCTGTCCCTGTGTGGCTTGGACCCGTTGCTTGGTTTGTCTGCTTCCCCATCCGTAATAGAAGGTAACGCACACCTCTTTCTGAAGGTTGTAGCAAGCATTAGTCATTGTCCATGCAGTGTCCTGAATGCATAAATGCAAAGTACCTAATTGTCTCGCGTAGGGTCACTAGCCACTGAGACATTACAATAAATTCAGATTCTTGTAAACTTTGTCTCCATTTCCTGTCTGTAAAATGGACATGCTAACTATTCTGCCAGCTTACATTAACATTGTGGTGGTCATTGTTTGAGGCTTCCTGTAGCAAGTGTCATGGGAAATCCCAGGAGTAGTATTTGTACACTAATGTGAAACTGCTTATGTTGGTGTGCAAAGCATACTGTTCCCTCTGTGCAGCATGTAGATGTCATGCAGTAAGACATGGGCCTTGCTTTGAAAGAGAAGAGGGTAAAAGGATACAAGGAACAGCTGGCTTAGTCCATGAGCATCATTCATCCTCCAGTACATGCAAGAAGGCAGGGTCCTGTGGGAAGAAAACGTGAGCAGACCACTGAATACAGGTGGTAGTGTTCAGGGGGGCAGAATTAAAGTTGTACAGGCAGCCTTGAACCTTGTGTTTCCAAACATCTGAATTCTTGTTTTAGCAATCTAAATATTTGAATGTAGCTTTTTGGATGTAGTTGTTTTCTTTAACCTGGTATATAAAACAAAACAAGGAAATACAGGGTTTGAATGCTGACCTTCACCCGGTGTTGAGGTTTGGAATTGTGCCGTAAAGGCGTTGCTGTACTGCAACAAGATGTTGGACTTGGGCCTAGGAGATGAGGGTTCAAATCCTCTCAACCATGAACTCGCTGCCAGGCCTTGGGCAAGGCACTGTTTCTCAGTCTCTGTTCCCCATCCATACAATGGGAATAATGACCTACTTGACAGGGTTCTTGTGAGGTGGCACTAGATGTAGATTGAAAAGCACTTTGAACGCTGAAATGATGCTATAATCCCAGGCAAGTCATCTGTTGTCGTCCGCCTGCTTCTTGCCTTTATTCCACATGGCTAGAATACTTGACACACACCACAGGTATTGTGACTTGCAGTCACGGAAAGCTGGGTACAAAATGCTATTAATCATTAAAGTGGGAGGCATTTAACCCCTGTTCACTGAGCTATCGGTAGCTTAGGAATCCTGTAAACCTCTATTGAAAGAAGACTTGCCTTCTCTGTGACACCGGGTTTCCTTATCATTTGGAAATGGGGACGTCTGTGTGTGTTGGGTGTGGCTATTGAATCTAGTTCACTTGTGAGCTCATTTCCTGACTGCATTAAAGCTACAGGTCCCATGTAGAAAAATGCAAGCCAGTAATTCCCCCTGCTCCGCGCCCCCCCCCCCCCCCAGCAGGTAGCACCTGCTGAAAGAGACTGGTGTAGGGTTGCAGCCTCTCGACTCTAGCTGGTTTCCTGTCCTAACATCACTGCATCTCTCTCTGCCCTTGTACTTTCTTCCAGAAATTAATCCTTCAGTTCTGACTGAGTGTGGCTAACTTTGAGCCTGTGGACTATTTTTCCAGACAGTCGTGGGGGTGCTGCTGCTTAAAAAGCAGATGTAAGGAATTGCTTGATGGTGACATCCTTGTCCTTGCCTTGCAGGTCGGTGATCTGGTCAAGGTCACGAAGATCAATGTGAGCGGCCAGTGGGAAGGGGAGTGTAACGGCAAGCGTGGCCACTTCCCGTTCACGCATGTCCGGATTCTGGATCAACAGAATCCGGACGAGGACTTCAGCTGAGTGTGACTCAACCGTTTTGCTTACAGATGGGAACAATCTCCCTTGGTTTTTGCTGCAGCTGCCATCTAGACTGTGTTCCTCCAGATGTTGAAAGCAGTATTGCTTAGACAAGCATTCTGATACCTATGAACCCCTTGGACAGAGCACCACCATTCCTTAACCGAGGCTCATGTTATTCAGGGTACGAAACTTGATTTTCCTGTGTGTCAAGTGGCAGAGCTAGTAGAAGATTTCTAGGTTGAAACGCCTGCTTATGTTTGTGTGCATCCAGCAGGCGGAGAAAGCAACAGCACATCTGTTTTGACTAACCTTTTTAGCTTTCTCTGATCCCGCTGCTCACGTTGCTTCCTCCGCAGGCAGTGAAAAGCAGCCGTAGACAGCTCAGTGGAATAGGTAGGCATTTCACAGTCAGTTAACTCTGGAGCTTTTTATTCCTTCGTTTAGATTTTTGTTGTAACTTCTGTGTCCTAAATTCTTCTTGCATAGCAAATAAACTATGCACAGTGCAAATAATCTCTTTAGGTGTCCCCCATTGGGATAGCTTTGTGATTATACCCCTAGTTACCATTCCAATGGTAAACGACAGATCAAATCCTCGAGGACACTAGAAATTGATCTCTTCAGTACTGTTGGTGGTTCAGACTTTGCTAGTGGCTGAGTTAGCTTCGAATTGCAGATGTTGTTATATTAACACATACTGAGATTTGTACCTGCAACATCGAATGGCAGACCTGGTTTCCCCATGCTGAGAGCTACGTGCATTGCACTTTATTCATTACTGTGTAGCTGTAAGGCAATATCCGACTCACTAAGTGTATTAGAAAGCCCAGCACTTCTCTCTGCAGGTAATGCAGAACGTTGGCCAGCTGTAGAAAAGCTAAAGAACTAAACACCCAAGTCAATTTTATCGCTCTTTATCTGTGGCAAACACTTTCTATTAGCAAGACAGGGTCAAATGTGTTTAACTGACAAACCAAATATATTACCTTTATTTCAAAATTACTTTGGGGAGACTGTTCTTTCTTTTCTTTTCTTTTTAAAAAATTTTTTTGCCACCTGTAAAGCATTTGGCAGTGCATTCATGGAGGATTTTATTTTTTAATAAACTAATGGGGAAATTATTTTAAAAGTACACTTCTGGATTGATTGACAAGGCATTCATAGCTAATGACCATACTCAGTGCATCAACTAGATTACAATTTGTGTTATGCACTACTTGAATTTCCAGCCTTTTATACTAATCATCTGATTTTCTTCAATTAAAAAACAAATACAGTAAGCTTTTTCAGCTAAAATTAAACTCTAAGGTGTAACTCTCCCATGTCTGTGTTTGCCTGAAGTGTTCCCAACAGAGGAATCGAGTGATCACCAAACTTTCCTGGGCTGTGCATGTGTGGCTCCCCGCAGGGGGAGTTTTCTAAAATATCAAAGCGAAATGCATCTTGGATCTGTACAAGTAGCTCTGTGCCATTTCAATGTCCTTTTAACAACTGTTAATGCTGCGAGGGCCGGTAACCACCATGGGGGCTGTCTGCACGAGACGTGGGCCCATCACATAGAATACCAGTAACTTCTTACCTCATCACTGTAACATGCTGGAAAGAGTCATCCTACTTTCTTCCTGATTAACCTATTGGCCCAGTTTTAAAGGCATGGGTTCAAGAGTAATATTGTACAGTTATCCTAATGTAGGGATTGATGTGCTCTCCCCCCTGGCCAAAAAGTAACTCTAAACGCTATGTAGCAAAGTGACAAGTAACTTGTCCTAATGGTTTGCAGACCAGACTGTAATGCAGTGGCCACATTTCTATTCTGGCTTGAATTGATAGTGTGGTTGGAATAAGATGCCAGATCTTGGGTATGGAACTACTAGGAGCCTCGCATAAAACGTGCTTCAAGAATCCTAAGATAAAACTACCCATGGCTTTGAGAAAATGCTAATTTCTTTCATCTAAGCCTAACCTCTAATCTGTATGTTGTTGGGTTTTTTTTTCTTTTTTAAATTTTTTTGGCTGTGCTACTTAACTTACTGGAATTAAAACTTGATACCTTCAAAGTCTCTAAATATTATCTGTGTTCAGAGCTTACCAGTTGCCCAGAGAGGGCTGTGTTTTTCCTTTGTCTTACAAAGGAGACAGATACTCCGTGTTCTCAGGCAGCACAATTTAGCGTAGGTAAAACTTGATTGTTACAATCATGAGAAGTGATATGCTCAATCATGTCCATGGGACTCTTCTCCCTGGTTTGTATGTAGATAAATTTCTACAAGAGGAGAAACATTTTGGTATGCAAAACTCATTCATTATTTTTTTTTAACGTGGAGGTACATTAGCATCTTGATACCCAATAGTCGTTTAAATAGAAAATACAAACCTACGGCTGTTTTGCTCTTTAGGGTTTCATAGCCACTAATACTTGCAATATTTATTGTATGATTTGACAGACCAGGAAAAAAAGCTGTCCCTATGAAAGCCTTAACAGCTGCTGTAGGAACTCGTAATACCGGTGAAATGCCCTGTCTTAGCCGCCTAGCTGTAATAACCCAACCAATACTGTCTAAGATAAAAATGGAAGTTTTTAAAAAATGGTTATTGTGTACCTCAGACAACAGTCTTGAAGGAGAAGCTTTTAGAAAATACCAGTGTTTCAGCTGAACTCACAAAGGTCTTAAAACAGGATACAGCAAATGATAAAACTGAAATGAGGTGAGAGGGTCCTCTGGCCTTTCCTCCTCATGCTCCTCCCTTTCTCTTCTCTTTCCCCAGCATTAAACGCTCTCCTTGATATGAACATTTAGTAATCACAAAACCTTGAAAGCTCTCTCCTTGTCAGTGTTTGGCAGGTGCTAGACCTAGAAATACACCGCTAAAGCAGAATGCTCGGTTACCTTGTGCTCTCCTGGTGCATTTATGCATTATATCACACTAAACTAAATACAAATTTTGGCTGCTATGTTTTTATATATTTCATTTCAGTAAAGCCCAGCCTTTTATACTAATATTTGACCTGGTTTAAATCTTGTTAATCTGTTTGAATTCTTGTTAATAATGCAAATAATTTTTAATCATCTTTGAGTAATAACACTTCATTTTGTTAATGGTCTTGGGGGCAGGGAAACGCTAAGCAAACCAATTTGAAGCAAAAATATATGAACATGTGCCATTGTATTATAACACTATACACTTTCTTGACAGTTAAGATCTACTTTTTTATTTTTTTGTAGCATGTAATGTATATGTTCTTAGTATGTGAAGTAAATAAAAAATATAGCCAAAAGATTGGTTGGGTTTGTCATTTTGGAATCTGTTCTAGCTGTCATGATTTAACTTACATGCTGCCCTTCCCATAATGGCTCAGTGCAACTTACAATCTAAAACCCCAATTTTCTCCCCAGGAACCCTACCCCAAAAACCTCCAAAAACTGGGCACCAGTGTGGTGGCTTTGGGCAAGTGACAACCTCAACCTTGGTTCCCCATCTGTAAAATGGAAATGTTTCTCTCTCTCCCTGTTACGCTCACCCTTGTCTACCTTAGATTGTAAGCCCACTGGAGCAGGGATCTGTCTCCCAAAGATCTGAGACAGTACAGCGCTGCGTATAGAAATGATTAGCAGCAGTAGTAGAAAACTTCCCTAACTCTTTCTCTGACAGCTGCATGTAACTTCCCAACCAATCCCTATCCCCACCTGCCAAATGCTTTACCAAACAAGCCTTTCACACTGCCTCCGGAAGAACCCCGGGCTCAAGTGAGCCTTCAGAGGAAGGGAGCCCTATAGAACTGGGGCAGCAATGAAGAACGCCCCCCTCTCCTGGGCAAGTGTAACAGGTGGAACCCGCCCGAGGGTGCTCCTAGCCGATGGAGCATGGTAGGACAGGTGATCTTTCAGATAAGTGGAGCCCAGGCTTACAAAATCACGAATGGCATGAAACAAGTAAATAGGGAACAATGATTTGCCCTCTCCATCAGTAATAGAATTAGGAAACACTATGAAACTAAATACTTCTATTTGTTTTAAGGCTGCTGGTGGTTATTTTTTTCCCCCACCCAGCTTACAATTACCTGGTGCAGCTTCTTGCCAGAGAACATTTGGAAAGCCAGTAGCGTTGCTGCGTGTAGAGGATGGATCCATATAAATGGCTATTAGTCAAGCTGGTTGCAGAATGTAACCTTGGACTGTCTGGCCCTGGGAGTGAGTGGCAGGTTGAGGATTACTCCATTCAGAGCTGGTGTGGAGTGCTCTGAAGCTGCCACTGTCGGAGACAGGATGCTGGGCTTGATGGACTGTTTGTCCAACAGAGTATGTCGCTGCTTACGTTCACAGGCCTATCTTTAAACGGCTTCAAGAAGGTGGCCAGAATTTTTAATTAGTAACATGCCCTTGTACCCAAAAAGCTATATTTAACATGACATTTGGGGGAAGACCCAGATAACCACATCAACGTCTGACTAAATGGAACAGCATTCCCCCAAAACTTATGTGCAAGTTTAAAACGTGAAGATGGGATTTTTGTTGTTGACCGTTAACACCTGGTTTCCATGTAGAAACGAAGAGCAGGGCTGGGGAGCCTTTTCTTCCCTGCAGGTCAATTTGAAAATGAGTCCACGCTCTGTTGGGGTAGATAGGTTTTGGGGAGGGGGGTGCTGTCGTACGCGGTCCCTTCCTCTGAGCTTGCTCTTTTGGTGCTTGACAATAGAGGCTGGACCCATGCACCAGATTCAGGATTTGCAAAGGGGCCCTCCATAAAAGTTAAGGGCCAGAGCTGGTCCACAGGCTACAGCCTTAGTACAGGTTCTGAGGGGTGATGCGGAAGCTGGGTGGGGATGCTTAATGGGCATTCTCAAGAGCCATCCCCTGTCCTTGGGTGTATGCCTTCCCCTGAATTCACTCCTTCAGTGCTTGGGGCTATGAAGTAGATTCAGGAGCCAGAAACTGGGCCAAATCAAAACTAGCCATAGGCTGCATTTGGCGCCCCCAGGCTTGAGGTTTCCCATCTCTGTGTTAAGTGCTGGGACTTGCATCCATGTTGGCCTCAAATGCCTGCAGGCTTATGTCCCACATCTGTGGTGATTCTCTGTTGCCACCCATATCCCTTACATGCCTTGTAACTCAGTGGTTCTCAAAACGCCTTGTTTTTTTACCTCTTTTCTCCCTCCCCCCATTATTTTGGCGATATCCCCTAGCTCAGGAAGAGTGGAGTTGTTTGCCAGCTGGACCCCTGCGAAGATCCCCAGAACACCATCCGCACCCCGCCGTTTGAGAACCTACGCTCTAAATGAGCACAGCAAGCTTCGTCTGAGAATACCGCTTTAAAAAGAGGCTTAGCAACTGGCTGTCTCCAGAACGGAGATTTGTATAGAAAGCCTTTAATGGCTTAGAACTTGGTGACTCGAGCTCCCCTCGTACTGCCCCGGAGGAGGGGTCAATAAACAGGGTGCACTTTAAACCGATACTCCCTAAACTTTCTCGGTCACCGTGTTTGGAGATTGAAATATACTCCAGTGACTTCAGGTAGGAAAGACATGCAGAGCAGGTCCTGTCAGCATCGCAATCCCATTTGCAGCTGTGGGAACTTCTGCTTCACGTAAAGGAACTACATGTGGGGCATCCCTTGCTAGAGGCTCTCTTGTTCCCCTACTAAGGGATGCTGAGAAAGGTAGTATAGGGTTGTGTATCTTTCCTCTGAGTTTGCTGGTGGATTGCAGCAGGAGTGCACTTGGCCCAGTTTCCCTGCTTCAGCCCCTTTCTCCAGAAAAACGCTGTGTTTGGCTTGCCCGGAAGCCTGGCAGACAAAAGCAAACCTCCCAAGCCCCTTGGATTCAGACTGGGCTTGCTGGGGGGGGTGGAGACTGATATATCAGAAAGTGGGCTGAGTTAGTGCATACCCTCTTGTGGCCCTGCCCATGCGGGCACTGTGACAGTACAGTGCCCTCTGGTGGGAGGGGGGGGGGAGAGGGTGCTTCCCCTGTTACACTGAGTCTAGGCTTAAATGATCCTGACATCATTAGTCCTGGGTTTGGGGGTGGAGACCATTGTGATGTCACAATGCTCCACAGTGGGTGGGGTGAAGGGGGCTGCCACACCCCCTTTTTGGTGTCGTTCCGCTCCTTACTGAGCATCATGGCCCTTCCTAGGGGCGGAACGACGTCAGAAAGGAGTTGGGAGCGTCCCCTCTGACCCACCCACTTTCTGACACGGCTGTCCTCCAAAGCTTCTGTTTTTCAGGCTTACTGAGGACACACACACACACCCCCGGCTGGCTCAGAGAAACCATGGCTTAACCCAGAGACTCTAGGTCAAAAAGCTGGGGGGTCTGGGCAAACCCAGCAGAGATCCCTAGCTGTCATGCAGGCAAAAAGCTTGGAAATGGCCTGGGCTGCGAAGGGGGTATATTTCACCTCCCCCCAAACATCATTCTCCTGGAGCCCTTAGATTTTCACCTCCGGGCTCATCACGGCCCGGTGCATTTTCATACAAGGGGGTTGCCCTGGCCTACCATCTCGACCTTTATGAAATCAACCTGCATTTTGGTAGAGGCTAGGCCTCTGTCCGGTCATGGTGGTTATGAACTTTGCCACGAAGAGCGAATGCTCGCTGACTTCCCACCCGAGTCTTCTGTGCCCTGAGGGGTCCGCAAGCTGGCAGACGCCCAACCAAATCCGAGCTAATTTCCCCAGGAAACTGATTGAGATTCCTCCCCAGATTTAAAATGCCTCCTTGGCCGGGTTTATGCTGCCGTTCTCAGCCGCTTTACAGAAGGCTCAGTGTCATCATTTCAACCGCTCCCTCCCAAACTGCCTGTAGAGCGGAGGGTTGATTGTAAGATTGCGCTGCTGCTGGTTTTTAGGCCCTGGCTCTATTTGAGACCTGCTCTCGAAGCCCTTGCCCTGCTGGCTGGCTGCGCTCAGAAACCAGCTGCGGTTTGGGGATCCCGCCATCGTGCCTTACGGGCTGGTTGTGCAGGTCAGTCCCTCAGTGTGAAACTCGCTGTCTCCAGATGTCCATCTCAGTTCCTCCATCCTCACCTTCAAAAAGCACCGGAAGACTTGCTTACTCTCCAGGTGATTAGAGGATCCATGGCTGGTGTATTTTCTTCCCCTTTTAAGCCGTTGTTAAATGGGTTCTTTGTTGTATTAACGACTAAAACGATCATCCCTGAACTCTGTAAGAAAGCTACCAAATCATTCTGGGCGTTGACCTAGAACCCTGTTTAATTGTTTTGATAAAAAGTGGAAATCCAATTTCCAAAAATTGGAAATGCACAGGCCCAGGCCCACCTCTCCCTATTCCAAAGCCTGGCTCACTATAACCCATGGCTTTGTGGTGTGCAAATTATCCCCCACAGGGCAAAGTATGGTGATTGTTTTCACCCAGAGACAAATGAGCCAGACATGACTTTAACCCCCCTTGGGGGTCATTTCTGCATGTTTCAGGGCTGCATAGGGCACCAAAACAGCCCTGCAACGTGCATAAATAACCACCAAGGGTGGTTAGCGTCATGTCTGTTTTCACCCTCTGTTGTGAGAATGGCCCCACCCAGCAACGAAGAGGGAATTAAAAAGAGGAGCGAATGGAGCTAGAAGAGAGGTTTCCAGCCTATGGGTTGAGATTGTGAGTGGGGTCACAATCGATATTTGACTTTGCGGCTGCCACAGGTGGCAAACCGAGTCAGACAGACATAAAAATACGGCAGGTGACGGAGTGAGGCGGTCGCTAGAATGGGGCCGGTTTTGCACTGCGAATGCACGTCAAGTCAGCGATCTGCAAAGATCCTGTTCAAGCCTGATGAAATTAGTTGCAAACCTTCCCACTGACTCCTGTGCAACCATTATTTCATGGGCAGGGCAATCTTCCATCATTTATTTTAATCATTAATGGTAATCATTCATTTTTAATCATTAATCCTCATTAATTTTGACCCTGACCAGTGGGTGGCGGATGCTCCCATTACTCAGTGAGCACAATACCTGCTCATTGAAGTAAATGGCTCCGCTCCCATTGACTTTAATGGAGGGAAGATTGTACCCAGTGACCACCGTTGAAGTCAGTGGGAGCACAGCACAGTGCAGCTATTTACAGCCACGAGGGCACAATCACACCTGCCTGCTTTGTTCTCAGATACAGGAAGATAGTTCTAGTCTCGTCTTAGCCAGAAACTCGCTGGGTGACCTTCGGGCCGGTCACAATATTCTCTCAGCCTAACCTACCTCACAGGGCTGTTGGGAGGATTAAAAGTTGTGTTTATTAGTTCTATGGAAAGTGCTCCGAGTGCCATGGCAGTGGGGCGCTATATAAAAATAAAGATGATGATTATTTTATTTATTTATTTCCAAATAGCGCGTGTGAGGAGTTAGTGCAGGAATGGAATCCTATTGTGCTCAGTGAGACTTGTGCCCACGCTAGCTGCTGGCTGCCCTGTTACTCCATAGATCTCATTGCTTGCTGTATTCAAAGGCATTTTGGTTGATTGGGATCATTTCTCCGGGCAATCTAGGTTTCTCAGTAATTGGTTGCTATGCCACCAATCTTGGTGTCCTATCAGTCTAATAATATAATATAAACGATAGCGCCAACAATGTGCCTGACACTGAATAGCAATCCGTTAGAGACAGGTCCCTGGTCCAAGGGGCTTACACTCTAGAATGGCCAAGGGAGAGGGGGACATAGAGCCATTCACATACAATGTCTGTGCCATATTGAGTCTGACCCAGCATCCTGTCTCCAACGCTGGTCACTTTGGGGAAGTCCCCAACCGGTCATAATGGAGTGATCCATTCCCAGCTCCTGACAGAGGCTGCGCTCCCCAAATCTGCTCGACTAACAGCCATGTATGGACTGATCCTTCAAGAGTCTATCCGATCCTTGGTTACACTCGGCTACACTACTCGCCTTTACAACTAGTTCCACAAGTGAATTGGGGGTGTGGAGTGAAAAAGTACTTCCTTTGGTTTGGTTTGCTTCTGCCACTGGTCCGTTTCATGGAGTGCCCCCCTAGTTCTAGTTTTATTTGAGGGTAAATAGCAGCTCCCGATGGATTTGTTCCATCCCACTCCTGTGCAAAGTGGAACCCTGCAGGCTAGGATGGCGGAAGGTGCAAAGGAAGGCTTTTACTCTTGATCCTGATAAAAGCGCTCTCAAGCCCAGATGCTTAGCGTTCCCCCCTTCTATTCCAGGGGGAACAGCAGCCTGCCTCTGCCCTTCACTCCCCACTGCCTCTTGTAGGGACCTCAAGGACCATCTAGTCCAGCCTTCTTGAAGGCCAGGATACTTCACCCCCATTTCCTAGCTGTCTGCAACCCCTCCAATCTGTGGGGAGGGGGCAGGCCCATATAACTTCTGCCTAGAACTGAAAGGAAATCCCAGGAGAAACCTGGCCTGCCTTTCCCCCAAGCCTCTCCTGGCCACCTGAGCCTTTGGGTTTTAGTGCATTCCACCCTAGTGTGTGGGGGAGGCTCCCCTCTCATTCATTCCTGCCCACAGCTCCCCCTGCGAGGCTGCCATATTGCAAGATGGGGAATTAGAAAGATGACTATGGGGTGTGTGGAAGGATGAAGTCTCGAACCCGCAACCCAACCCGCCCCAAGGCAATGCTCCAACCGCTGGACCAAGGGAAGCTCAGCCGGCCTTGTGTGCCTGGTGCCCCGCCCCTGGGTCTCCTCGCGCCGGTTGCCAGGGAGCTGCTGTTGCTATGGGGGCGCGCGCGCCAGTCGCGCATGCGCGCGCTGGCATAAGTGCCCGGATGCAGCGGGAGGAGGCACTGCCGCCATCTTTGCCCGGAGAGCAGCGAGCTGGTCGCGGCTGAGCCCCCCGGACCCATCCGCCTCCATCCACCCCGTGCAGTCCCCGCCGCCGCCCCCGCCTGCCGGACATGGACGATCGGGAGGACCTAGTGTATCAGGCCAAGCTGGCCGAGCAGGCTGAGCGCTACGATGGTGAGAGCCGGCCCGGCCGAACGGGGCCGGGGGGGGGGAAGGAGGAGGGAGCGGCCACAAAATGGCGGCGGCCGGGCAGGGGGGGCCGGGGCGGCACGAGGGGGGCGCGGACAAAATGGCGGCGGCGGGCAGCGCCCCTCGGGCCGAGGGAGGAAGCGAGCCGGCCGCGGGGGGGACGGGGCCGCCGGCCGGCTGGGCGAGCCGGGGGAGCGGAGCGGGGCGGGGGCAGCGGGAGTCGGGGAGAAAATGGCGGCTGGGCTGGAAGGGGCGAGTCCTGGGGAGGGGGGAGCCCAACAAAGAGACCGCGCGGGGCCAACGCCCATCGCTCGCGCCTCGGGCCCCCGCCGGCCGGTGCCGCCTGCACCGAGCGGGGCCCTCGCCCCGAGAGGCTCCGGCGACAGGAGGGGACTCGCCCTGCGGCCTCCCAGCCCCCTCGCTGGGCAGCGGGGGGCGCTTCGCTTCCGCCATGCACTGGCACGGAGCCGGGCTCGCTCCCCCTGGCACGGGGGCAGCCGCAGCCACCCCCCCCAGCAACGCCCGGCTGTCAGCGGGGCGCGCTCTCCTCCCTGGGGGGGGTGTGCCCCGTGGGCAGGGCTTGGCGATCCCTGGGGGCTTGCCCTACCCCGGGGTGAGGCTGCCTTGCGCTCCCGCCGTGGCACATTGTCCAATCTGGGGGTGTGGCACCTCCTGCTCTGCCCGCTCCAGGGCACCGTGCTAGAACGCCAGAGCTTCCGCCGGCCCCCGACCAACCAACCTCGATGCCATCGCCTCGGCTCGCTGGGGTGCATTGGCTACTGCCCAGAGCTCTTCCCACCCCCCACCCCCAAAAAAGCAGCAAGATGAAAACTGACCAGGGCTTTCACCACCCGCACCCGGAGCGAGGGATGAGGATTCATGAGAACTAGGACCGGTTCTGTTGTTGCTTGGGAAAGCTTGGATCACGGAGGAGTTGGGTGGCCCATCGTGAAGTCAAGGCCCCTTGGCTAGCTGCAAGGGTGGAAGGCTAAAGGCAGGGGGGTTAGAGGCTTGGCTGAGGCTGCGAGTGCCCCAGCTAGCATCAGCTAGCATCTGTGATCCTTACCGTGCTCTTAATTCTCCTTTCCAGCAGCTGGAGGGCAGGGGTGGGGACAAGGCTTCTCTCTCGAGCGCAGGGTCTCTTTAGTGGTGGTGGGTATTTCTCCAGTGCAAAGCAACTCGGGCCTCCTTGGTGGAATAGACCTTGATTCTGAATGCCTGCCCAGGGGAAGGTTGGAGGTGAAAGGTTAGGCATTACCCAGCAGTAGAGCTGCTGTTGGAGGGGTTAACCATTGAACAGGAAGCACAAAAGCCTTCAGGTTATGGGCTATTGTGTGGAGGAACGCAACGTGGTTGAGCCCCAAGCTGCTTGTTGGATTGGCTACGGGGAACAAATAAGACATTGGTTGGGCTAAAAGTAATGGTCCAAGATGTTTCCACGTGCTTGACTTGACATGCTAGGACACAGTCCTATTGGAAACGCCGGTCACCAATAACGCTCTTGAGGTATTGTGTCTGAAGCGAGGAAATGGCAAGAAACTTTGAACAAATCTTCTACTTTATGACAAGATACTTGCTGCTCTTTGACAGTAGCTGCAGGGCCTTGCCGCTAATGTGTAAACTAACTTATTCTAGGGGCAGTTCTGGAAGCACAGCCCGTAGTGGAGGAAGTGTTTGGAAATGGGCCAGAAAAGGTTCAAGCAAATAAAAATAACGCCCAAGCCTCACTCCTGGATAGTGCTTTCACATAGACATGTCCTGTAGGCCAGCTTAGCTGAGAGGGAAATGACAGCTCAGGAGGATGTGGCAATGAATGGCTTACTAAAGACAGAAGGGGAACCTTCTTGTTTCTGGGGCCATGTTGGCAATTTAAAATGGCCAGTGGGGCTAGACTAGAATTGATGAAGATGGCTACATCACACAATTCTTGTGCTTAATCCAGAGCGCCATGACAGAAGCATTATCTGAGACCGCAATGAGGAGAAAAGTGCCGAGTGGGAGCAAAGGGCTTCAGGTTGGGGACGGCAGGAAGAGATGGGTGTGGCCGAGAGATGGAGGTGGAGATGGAAGGCATGGTTGAGAGGAGGGAGAAGATCTGAATCCTTGTGCACCCTCCTCCTGCTTTCCCCTTGAGCATGCTCCTTCACCACTCCAGGGGAGGGGACTAGATCTAGGAATTGGCTGGAAGCCATCTTTGGCATGGGGGTTCCCATCCCTGGTTTATGATGCTGCCATATCTAGAGTGGCAGGGACTCTGCCATGGCTATAGTAGGCAGCTGTGGTGACATCTGTAGCCTTGGCTGGCTTGCCGCCGCCTCTTGCCCTCCATCTCGAGTCCCTTGACAAAAAAGCCACTGAATTCTTCAAAAGCAGGAATTTCAACCCCAAGTGCCTCCCATTGCCATGATTATTGAGAGTTCAGTAATGCAATAGTTGGAACCCGTTTAGTCACTTCTGTATTGCGTGCGATTGCCTCTGCAGGAAGGGTGTCTAATGCATTATCTCATCTCTTGAAAGATGCATTTCTGGAGCACCTTCTAAGCTTGGGAGCTCCTCCTGTGAAGTAAAGGCACAAGTTCCACAACTGCATTACAAAGCAGCTTGAAGCAAAGCAGGCAACATGGCTTACCTATCCCTGTGCCCTGCTTTTTATGGCCTTAGTAATCCTGGAACCATTGACCAGTCTCATTAAGGCTCTTGGGTTTTGTAAATGATAGCTTTCTACTTGAGGCTTAAATTCCACATCTACTGGGTCCATCTGTTCTGAAACCTAGCTTTGTAGTGTCTGAGAGAAACAGCCTCAGAAAATGGTGCTTCTGATTAAAGCTTCCCCCATCAGTTCAAGGGGTGACTATCCAGTTAATGTAAACGGTAACTATCTAAGCTGAGATTCTGTGAATGACAAGTTGTTTTACTGTAAAGCTTCCTTGAGCTATGGCCTGCCTTGTAAATCTTCAGACACTTCTAAAAGAGCTAAAACAAGACCGCAAACTGGAATTTAAATGGTCTGCTTGTTCAAAGGTGCTGGCTGCTCTGGCAAGTAGAGTGGGATAAAGTGTCCCAAGTAGTACAGCATCCCTCGTATCCCCCAAGCCCAAAGACTTCAGCGTCCTGCTGATGCGCCTAAGCATCAGGCAGCAAAATGGACTAGAAAGGAAATGAGTGTCCATGTGGTCCAGAGACAGCTGGAATTAACAAATTGCTGCTTACCCATGGGAGCTCTATAGATACGCAAAACAGCCGAATGCTTCAAAAACCCAACTTCTCACAGCAATCTGTATCCAAGCCGGCAGTCAGTGACTAGAGAATAACACTGCTTGGGGAAGGCACTGCCCTACATACCGCACCCTTCCAATCCACTAGGAGTATGGGGATGGAATATTACATTTGACTTGACTTTGCTCAATCCTTTCACTTGTTACCTTTGAAGCAGTTCCTCGGCCAGTCCATTTCTTGATGCAGTCAGCCTGGAATTGTCCTCTCACAGCTGATACAGGCTTTAACTACCTAGTTGAGTCCATTGTTGGTCAGACCTAGAACCATTCCTAGCTTTGGTTTCTAGTTGTCGGAGGTATCTTTCCAAACCAGTGGCTGCCAAACGTATTGGAGTATGAGTGGAGAGACAGCCAGTCTGCTTCCATGCTTCGGGAGCCTGGCAAACTAGGCTGATGTGGGCCATTCTCTTGAAAACCGAAGAGATGGGCGCAGTCGTGTTGCCTGAGCACAGCATATTTCATCCAAGAAGTGCCAGGGTCATTGACGAGGTCCATCCCTTAGGTGTGCATCTGAAAAAGGTGGCCAGCAGCTAGAGGCTTGCAGGGATATCTATATTTAAGCTGATGTCCAGAGCCTGCTCTCCCTGAGAAGCAAGCTGTGCTCTGAAGATCCATTTGTTCTGTATTAAATCTTAATTGGGACTGGAGAGAAGCTGATTTTAAAGGCCACTTTGGAGTCAAAGGTTTACAAGATATCTTTGAATTGGGAAGGGCACTCTGCAGAACAGACAGTCTGTAGATTTCTATGAGATGGATCTTCACTTCACAAACGACCTAGCAAAACTTTGACCATTAATTTCTGAACAGTCCTCCCCGTTGCCTCCGTCTTTCATGGCTAGGTGAAAGTTCTGTTCTCCGTATCGATATTTGCACTTAACGGAATGGCCGGTTGTAGTAAACGGTCTCGATGGATGTACCTTTTGGTATGGATGCATCATTAATGAGGTAATGCTGCCATCTTGCCATGGGAAAGCCGTTGGCCTATAAAAGGGTGTAATTAGCACAAGTTGTATGAATAGCCCCCTTGAGAGAGGCGCTGCAACCCTTCTTGCCCAGTAGTCCCTTGAGTGTGGCGCTTTCTCTTAGAACAGTGCTATGATCTGACATGCATGGGCCTCACCTTGTGCCAGACAAGCTTAATGGCAAACGGCGAGGGAGTGGGGGATTTAAATGTCACTCCCCTCTCCTTTCCCTTACTTAAATCTCTTGGGCAGGGCTGGCCTATCCTGGGAGTAGCCTCATGCAAACGTTGATTCTGTAAACTCTTGTCTGGCTCAGGGTTGCAGTTTGACTTTATTGCTCTGGAATAATTTCTTAACACCTTGTCATAAGGAGACACTGGACTACATGTACACTACAGGTCTAACAAATACGTAAAGGTAAAGGTTAAACGTGTATGCAATGTGAAAACTGAGAACTGGAAGCTCACTTCATGCAATGGTGAAATGCAAAGTGATGCCAAATGTGTATTCAGAAAAAGCCTGAACACCTCTGCAGACGCACAGACCGTTGAGTTGCAAATGGATTTCTTCCTGTGGACGTGACTGAAAGCACAGTCACCTGGCGGGAAAATCAAACAAAGGACCCTGGAAAGGTACTTAAGGGGGGAGACAAGACAAAGAAAGGATCTTTCTACCTCTCTCCGTTGCTTGAGATCAGTTTGTTGCGCTTCATCTGTATCATCATCCTATCTTACCAGCCAGAGAAGGGCTGCACCAAAGGAACTATGAAGTAAGGCCTTTTGGAAACTAAGACTGGTACCTGGCCAAGCTTTCATCGCTGGCTGTGACATGAACTGAAATATCCTTGGACCTTGATTAGGGTAAGCCTAAGTCAGGAGAATTCAAGTACAGATAGGAATTTATTATTATTATTTTATTATTAATTATAATAAACATTTATAATGTGGGAGAGACAGGGGAGAAGACAAACAAATATTCAGGCAGATGCAAAGTCTCAGGTGCGTGTGCTTGACTTGGTTACAATCAGGTTGGTGGCAGCAGTCTGCAGAGGAGGGCAGACAGTAAGTATATGGGGAACGACTAGCAGGCATTGGGAAAGGCGGTGAGGAAAAAGTGGGTCTTGAGGAGGGATTTG
>QEPC01008384.1:3864630-3913223 GCA_003113815.1 Sphenodon punctatus | reverse complement strand
AGGAGTTGGCAGAGAGGAGGTCCAGGCAGCGGGAGTAGACAACACGTTCCAGAAGCTTTGAGGCAAAGGGAAGGAGGGAGACTGGCTGGTAACTAGAGGGGTCAGATGGGTCCAGGGTGGGCTTTTTGAGGATGGGGGAGACAGTGGCATGCTTGAAGGCAGAGGGGAAGGAGGCTGTGGAAAGGGAGAGATTGATGACATGTAGAAGTGGGGGGGTGACAGTGGGAGCAAAAGAGGTCAGGAGGCGGGAGGGAATTGGGTCAAGGTGGCAGGTGGAGGGGTTGGATGAAGAGAGCAGAGCGGAGGTTTTCGAGAAAGAGAGAGAGGGGCAGGAGGGAAGGATGTGAGGAGAGAGGGGGCGGTGTGGGAGGAGGAGGGGGTTGGGAGGCAATGTCCCGACCGATCTTGTCAATCTTTGAGGTGAAGAACGATGCACGATCCGGAGCAGCAAGGGAAGAGGGCGGAGGAGGGCAGGGGGGTTTAAGAAGGGAGTCAAAAGTAGAGAAGAGGTGGCGAGGATCGCGGGAGAAAGATTCGATCCTGGAGGCGTAATAGCGTCTAGCTAGGAAGATAGTCGAGGAGTTATTGGTTATGTTTTCATTTCTGCACTCGAGTATAATCTTGTACTGCATGCTTATTCCTGATTTATTCATTAAGCTTCTTACTGAACTTCATATGGTCCAGTGGAATTGCCAATCCTAACATTGGTGAGACACAGTTGGGGTTAATTCTGTGTTTACAAACCACAGACTAACCTAGAGAGAAAGAGTCTGTGCTGGGAAACTCTGGCTAAAAGGGTGACAAGAAGGTTCCCCTGTTGCAGGCGCAATCCGTTCTAGAGAGAGAGAGAGAGAGCGCTGATCCAATGAGTGCTGCAAGCCAGGGAAACTGAGTCAGGACAGCCTAGAGTGGGGCAGTGAACCCCCAATCCCATGACATCCAGTTGGAAGGTTTGTTTTCTAGAATGTGAATAAATCAGTTCTGCATTTCTCAGGGCAAGTCAATCTGCTTGTGAAATCAGTCTAGAAATGGGTTCAATTACTAAAAGATCCTAAAGAGGCCGCTCCAATCCATTTTGCTGCTTGCTTCTTTTGGTACAACTACTACTTTCTGGGGCTATTCATTCTGGAGAAAAGGACCATACAGATCTTCCAAGACAGTTGGAGGTGAGGGTACATATTGGTGCATCTTAGGAAGTCTCAAACAGGATCTGACTTCAGTGTCCTAACTAAGAATTTGTATTTGGCTTTGAACGCCAGGTAAATCTTCACGTGTTTGAATCTTCTTGGCTCAAAGATGATGCTGTCATAAGATGAAAGTAATTTGAATGAAACCCTAAAATCCAGCAAATGTTACAGGTGATGCAATGGCTTGGGAAATCAGCTTTGTCTGTTGGAGAAACGCTGCCATCTTCCTCTCCTTCAGCTGACTTGGCATCAGACAGTGCTTCTCCCATGTCAAAGCTGAAGGTGTGGGAGAGGGCCCAAGTGGAAGAACTGATGGAACCTGTTCCTTTGGCCTTTGTGTTCTCAAGATTATTTGTCACAGGTTTGGCTGTGGCTGCTGCCCACACTCATGGCTTGCAGGCTTAGATCTCTCTGGATGACTTGGCTTCTAATAGCTCTTTCCTGTTCCTGCCTTAGGAGGGCATCTACTTTGGTATCCATATCCCCTCGTTGTAGGTAGATGGGCTAAGGCCTTCAATGTCAAGAGGGCAAATTGCACTTCTCATCGTGTAGGATCTGGCCAAGTCTGATTCAATGGCCGCATTAATTGTGCAGCCCTTGATGGACAACTTGCGTTCTGTGCAAATAGATGCAATGAGAAGTGGCTGAGATCTTACAGGAATAGTAGAATGTGCAAATGAAATAACTTGGAAACAAGGTGGCAAAACTCCATAGACATCCACAATGGAAAATCCCTAAAAAGAAGCTCCACCCTGAAAGACGTCTCCCCTTGCAAATGCGGCTTTGACCAAGAGCCTGTTGGTTCTGCATCAAGGCTGTGGCAGAGTAGGGCAGGGAGACAAAATGTCAGGCACTTGACAAGCAAAAGGACAACATCTCTAGTTTAATAGTCCCTATAGACCAAGGGTGGGGCAGCTTTCCCTCCCAGGGGCCATTTGGAATTTAGTCCCAAGCTCTGATGGCTGCGTAGAAGTTGGGGATGGGGTGCTTCAGGGGTGCACTCAAGGAAAGTAGGATCCAGATAATGCCGCCTCTTGTGCATGGTGTCTGAGCTTGGTCTTGCAGCATGTGGTATAGGAACTTGGCTCGGGGGCCAGATCCAGGATCTGGAAAGGGGCCACCAACTTCCCGTGGCTGTATTTGACCGCCAGGCCTAAGGTTCCCCACCTCAGAGATGAATGCACCCGTTTGTACCGCTTCAAGTTCTTGCTTGGAAATCTGGGTAGGAATCACTCCCTCAGATTATGCCCTGCTTGTGTCTAACCATATGGAAAACGAACTCTCCGCTTTGGTAGTGAGATTCTGTGGTGAATTAACACAAGGCTCTGACATTGAGCTTTTCACCGCTTGTGGAGTCGGAAGAAGTGAAGGTTTTGCACAAGCATGTTGGCGCCAAGGGCCACTGTATTCTCAAAACCGGCATCCCTTCATGCCTCCCAACTTCATGCAAGAGCATTGTGGCCAAAGTGATTGGCATGTATTACTGGCACATGGGTATCGGCCTGGTGGGCTCAGCTCGATGTTTTTGCAACATGAACAGGTCTACATCATGTAATTCAGCTGTTGTTGTCTTCGATTGGAGGAAAGAACTCTTTCCTTAGTTGACCAACCCCAAAGTTCCAAAGCAAATGTCAGGACAAACCAGGGTGGGCCTGAACGGAACTGGTTCTGGGCTTCTAGATGTGCATTAGACAACAAATAGGTGACTGTATCGTATCACACGGGAGTCATGGCACCTCTTATTGCTACATCAGCAGGCCTAGTCCTGTTGCACTTTAGACCATAGTATTGGGCATAGCCCTACCAAAAAAGGTTTGGAGGAGGGGCTTGGGTAGACCTGCTTGTATAGAGAACTGAAGAGCAGCAAAGCTCCGGGATTGAGCCCAGTCTGCTGAAAACAAAGGCCCTTGTCTAGCTAATATCTAGATTTTCATAAGATTGCCAACTCTTATTAAAATACATGAACCATCCAGAAGTGTGTAAAACCTATGCCGTATACTTATCAATAACCTCTTCCTCTTAGAAATGGTTGAGTCGATGAAGAAAGTGGCTGGCATGGATGTGGAGTTGACAGTGGAAGAAAGAAACCTGCTGTCGGTCGCATATAAAAACGTGATCGGAGCTAGAAGAGCTTCTTGGAGAATAATCAGCAGCATTGAACAGAAAGAAGAGAACAAGGGTGGAGAAGATAAATTAAAAATGATTCGAGAGTATCGGCAAATGGTAAGGATTTGGTGATGGGGTGGGGAGTACTTGAGCGTCTCTTGGACAAAGGGAGAAGATTGTTCGTATTGCTAGCTGTGCTTGCGAACCTGAAATCTTGAGTTGTAGAGCTGTTAGCAGGTTCTGAAGGAACAGCCTTTTAGAAAGGAAGCCTTGGTTTCTGGGGGGCCTGCTTCAGCTGGTGGAGAAAGGGTATCTTGAGCATGCTTAGGATAGGAGTTCCGCTGCCCCACCTGGTCTTTCCAGAGTGGCAGGAAGGCGTAAACCACAAGCAGTGCTGCTAGGATGTAGATGGCAGCTGGAGATGATGGGAGCTCCAACAGTGCACTTAATTGAGCCCCCATTAGGAAGCAGGGGTCATGGGATGCTCTTTCCCGGTCTTCCAAGGAGATGGCGTTCTGCTGAGGCAGACCCTTGCATGGGTAATCCTGTGTCTAGGGCACACTGAGATTACTAGTTAACACAGCACTTGGCTACTTAGGAAGAAAGCGATTGCATGAAGGTTCTTCTCCAGCCGTACCTCCTCTTAGATTGTAGTTACCGGTTGACTTTCTGGGTGAAGCGTGAGAATTTTGACCTATAAAACTGTTAAATGGTTTAGGTCCTGGATCATGAGTGGCTCAGTCATCTTTGTAACTGCAACAGTTGACGCTACCTGCTTGCTCGATGTCCAAGGGTTCATAGTAGGGCATCTGGTGGCAGGGTTGATTATTCATAGAAATTGGCATCCCTTTTAGACTGTTAAAGCCCAGTCTTAGCAGCTCAGGTTGGCAACTCCCCTCTGATTCTGTAGTCCCAGGAGGATTCCCTAGCCTTTCCCAGGGCCCTGGTCTCCTCCAGGGCACAGGATAGGAGGCTATGTAGGCAAGGGAAACTGCAAATCGGATGCTTTGAGTGCTAAAGCTGCACGCAAACAGGCTACTAGTGGTAAGAGCTAGAATTCGGGGTGTTGCAGACTCTTCCGGTGTCTGCAGTTCAGGTGAGTGACCAGTTCCTCCTCTTCTTTTTCTTTTGGCTAACCCGTGTCAAGCTGTGCCTTTAGACTAGCTAATGAAATCTTCATCCACCAATGCTCTTGTCCAGATGAGATTATTCTGATTGATTGTTTTGTCGTTGTCGTCCCCCCCGAAATGGAGCATTTCTTGTCTCTTTACACTGTTCATCTTCATGTGTCTTTTCAGGTGGAGACTGAACTGAAACTAATCTGTTGTGACATTCTGGATGTACTGGACAAACACCTCATTCCAGCAGCTAACACTGGCGAGTCCAAGGTTTTCTATTATAAAATGTAAGTGACTGACATGGTGACTTCTCTTTCTTGGAGGGGTGGGGAGGAGAATGAGTGACAACACTAAACTGCTAGCCCCACAATGCTGGGAGCTAGACTTTCCCTCCGTGGGACACATCCTGCACACTGACAAGGCCGTCTTCTTGCTGTTGTCCTGCTAATTGGCACTAGCCTTAAGGTGGATGAGCTAGCTTGTTATCCTGCACAATTAGTCCATAACTCGGTGATAAACTACAGGGAGAGGTTAGTGGACCATTGCAATAGTGCTTTAGGCATTCTGCCTTCCATCCAGAAGTTATATTAAAGCAACCACAGTTCCTGGGCAGAAGCTGCTTGAGACCGCAGAATGTGAAGCCTTGCCCCTGTATTGGTGTCTGCTGGGCTACTTGGTATTCTCGGAATACAAAGTGAGTTGGTAGCATGTCACGCAAGGTGGATGATGCCTCATTTCCATGCTCCTTCCTTGACTTAACCCTTTCTCGACGCATTGCGATCACAACTCTGCTCCAATAAAGAATCGCATGCAACTTTCTGGGACCTTCCAGGCAGGTTAGCGCTCCTCGGACAGCAGCTTTGTAGACAAGGTTGTCAAGCAGCCCTGCTGAACCTTATTTGTACATCTGTAGGAGACAGCACCATGAAATGGAGTGTAATCCGGCTGCTGAAAGAATTTCAGTACATCTCTTTACTACTGCTACTAATGCTTTCTGCATGTTGAGTGGGGACAGCAGTGGGCTAAAAGCCCTTCGGTTACTGGAACAGTTGGCCAAGAGGCGCCTCTAGGACTGCTGAGGCAATCGCCTGGCCCGCTCTGCTGGGGCATGCCGGTTCATGGTATTGAAGACAGCTTGTAGTAACGGGGCCGTCGGAGCCCTTCCCCAGCTTTAGGAAGGATGCAGTCTCTGCCGTAATACCCAGGTATAAAACAATAGGCACAAGGTCGGTAGGGCACTGGTGTAGAGAGCTTTCTGCTTCCAAATTTTCTTCCATAGTTTGTCATCCTGGAGTAAGACTCGATGCTAGTATTGAACAAACTGCAGAGGGCCCTTTTAGAGGCTGTATGTGCTGCTTGCGTCCATCCCTGAAGCAACACACTGACTCTCCCCGCCCAGCAAAGGAGCTGGTATTTCATTGCTAGGTCTTGCTAGCTAGATAACGAAAGCAAGAATTGTTAGCCTGTATTGCTCTCTCCTCTCCCAGGAAAGGGGACTACCACCGGTATCTTGCCGAGTTTGCCACAGGGAATGACCGGAAGGAGGCTGCGGAGAACAGCCTGGTGGCTTACAAAGCGGCTAGCGATATCGCAATGACGGAACTTCCGCCAACACACCCCATCCGCTTAGGGCTTGCTCTCAACTTCTCTGTATTCTACTATGAAATTCTTAATTCCCCTGACCGTGCCTGCAGGTAAGTAAGCCGTGCTTCAAATGAGGAACTTTCTCTCGACTCGCGTAGCATTTGGGGCTGGAAGAATAGCCTTTGCTGCTGTGTGTCTGGCAATGGGAGTTAAACCCACAGTGCAGATGCCCTGACATTTCAGCCCTTTTCTCTGTGCATCTCCAAGGAGTGGGGGCAGGGCATGAAATTTCAGATCGAACTCCAGGAGCCAAAAAGAAATTATCCTAATACTAAACCGTTCTTGCCCCACCACAGCCCTGAACCAGCCTCCATTTCCAAAATTCAGTAGCTGTATTTGAGAACTAGAACTAAATTGCAGTGAACTGGGAAGTAAGAAGTTCTGCTTGTACAGCAGGATACCTGGTGGACTGGTTAGAAGAATTCTCATTATTGAAGTAAAGTTTGTTCAGTGTCTTGGTGAAACTGCCTGCCTTTCAGCACTCTCTCTAGCTCATGCTTGTACTTGCAGGTTGGCAAAAGCAGCTTTTGATGATGCTATTGCAGAACTGGATACACTGAGTGAAGAAAGCTATAAGGACTCGACACTTATCATGCAGTTGTTACGTGATAACCTGACACTATGGACTTCAGACATGCAGGGTGATGGTAAGTAAACCGCCCTCATGCAGGCCTGTCCTCGATTTCTTGAAATAAACGGAAGCTGAAGTCGGTCTGTAAAAGCAGCTCTGGGGGTGGGGAGATGTTCCCTTCTGCAGAGTTCACAAAGTGATCCAGCACAAGGAGCTTTCTTGGCCCTCAATTCAACACTGTGGTATTTCATTTGAGAGGACTTGTCCTCCGTTCAGTAAACTAACCTGATTCTGTGAACTGCAACATTCTGCCCTGTCAAACCTAGATTTCTACCCACCCACCCCAGCTTCCCGCTGCAACCCTCCTTGTATATAATAATTATGAGCCTCTGTGTAGCCCACTCAAAGGCTTAATTTCCCTAAGCATTCCTGTAGCTGAGCTGCATGATTAAGTCGAACTTCAAGATGACCATACAATGAAATTAAGCTGGAACATGTTCCATTTTGACTCCAAATCTGTAATTATCAGGGTTGTAACATGTTAACTTGGGTTCAAGGACTGAATGTCTAGAGTAGATCAGACTGTATAGAAAGAAGAATGATGAACTTGCAATATAGTGGGAAATCCAGCCGAGTCAGGGTCTACAGGAACACACACCTCCATGAAGACCTTGTCCTGTAGTTAGAGCCTTGTTCTCTCATGACTGGGGAGTTTGCATAGCAAACCTGTGCCCTGAGTGCCTTTCCTATGAGATGGGAGTCTGAAGTTGCTTGTACTCCAGGATAAGCATTGTAGTACCCTTGGAGTTCTTGAGGAGGTGTCTGGTGTCCAGCTGTACTCCCTGCCTTCTGCCCTTATTACTGTAATTAGGGTCTAACCTGACTTGCAGAAGCCCTTGAGGAAACTCGACCACCGTTCAGATAATCCAAAGGATGGCAATGGTACCCGGAGGCTTGCACACAGTAGGGGAATGTGACCAAGACTATGGCTCTGTACTGACCGTCTGCTCTCACGACTGCAGTTACAGGCAAGTCTCTGCTTTCCTGCAGCAGAGACCCCTTTTCACTCTGTTAAACCCTACATTCTGCAAGGGCGCTGAGCAGTTGTATACATTCTTTGCATAATTAAGCCGTTTGGATGTACACAGACTTGCTTCCCAGGATAGAATCCCAGCAGAAAATAGTGCCCACAACTCTAATTCCTCCCAAATCTTTGGGATCCGCCCCCCGGGCTTGTGGTCCAGGAACTCTTGGCCAGCTGGACTATCCTGTCTTGTAGCTAAGGTGGCAGCACGCAGGGAGGGGTTGTAGTGAGGCAGCAAACGTGTCTTCCTGCTTAGAGCTGGGCACTAACAACAAACTTAGGATGCCTCTATTGAAATTGATAACGGCATCCAACTGTTCTAATGGAACAAAGTACTGGGGTAGCTTTAAAATGTATGGAGGCCTTGATGTTGGAGAGGTAGCTTAGTCCATTGTCCACATCCTGATAAGTTAGGCTTGCCCAAATGCAAGTAGCATACCCTACTGTGGTTGGTCGTCTCCCTCCAGCCAAATGCAAATGGCTCGTTCCATTATGGTCAGGTCACTTCACTCGAGACCAAAATGAGTCTGTTTTCTGGCTTCTACGTGTTTGTTCCACAGGGACAACTTGCCACCATCTTTCCCTTGCTCAGGCATCTAGTTTCTGGCACTTAGTCGAAGCAGAATAACTGAACAGGTGTTGCGGTTCTGCTCAGTCAGTTCTTTCCCCCCCCCGAATGGTAGTGGGTACGGTCACTCTGAAGGCCTCCACTGCTACACTAGAACTGGAAGGGGTCAGTACAGTCTCCTCTCTTCCCTTAAGCTAGTAACAGCCATATGTCTTCCACTTCAGACAGTGGAACAGGAGAGGGGCCTTCTCTCCAGTCTTTGCATTGTATCGCAGACACTGAATTCAAATGTCTTGGAGATCCTAGCTTGACTTGTATGCTGGGAGTGTAGCTTAGTTAGGGTAACTTGGCTTCCCCATCTGAGAGTCTGTCCTACCATGCCTCGTTAGCCAAAAACACACACTGGGACCGCTTTAATACGCACCCATCGGCACCGCAGGGAAGTCCGGGATTCCATTGGCACACAGCTTCCGCCTTGCGAGAAGGACAAATGTGCATCTTTGCCAGTAAAGATCGGCATTTCTGTCCTTCTCACGGGGCGGCAGCTGTGTGCCATTTGAGTCCTGGACTTGCCCGCGGCACCGAAGGGTACATACTAGAAACACCTGGGGTGCTTAACCTCTCTAGCTGGGACTGAGTTCCTCTATTGGGGAAGAGAGGTTCTCTGCTACGTGTCTGACCCTCACAGGCTTCCAACCCATCTCTTCATTGTTGATCGGCTGGTTTGCCTGGCTGCCTAGATGCTAGGCTTTCTGCCCGCTCTTTCCGAGTTGGGCAGTTGGCTCTTCCCTGCTGGTGTTTGACCTGGAGGGAAGTGTTTCCAGCTGGGCGTTAAGTGGCATACGTTGGCAACACAAGCTGGAGAGAAGCTGAGCTAGCTGGGAAGTATTTTCAATCTTAGTTCTGCTCCTTTTTTAGCCCTGGGGTCCTCTCCATACCTATAGGAGTTGGTCGGTCAGTTGAGTGTTAACATCTAGGTAAACCCTGATTGGGCTTCTACTGACCATGGGCAGTATGTTCTAGTATCCTCTGCGGTTACAGAGCCTGCCATCAGAAAGCAGGCAATAAGAGCCCTTTCATCTCTTTCATTGAGGAAAGGGATCTCTGCTGAGGAGTCCACTCCTTAAACTTGGTCTATTTTTGGAGAGGTAACTCCTCTCAGGAAACTTGCAAGGCATGGGGGAGATGGCTTGGGACAAAGAGTGGGCCGATCTTAAGTTAAGGGCATTTGGGGAAACCAGCAATCCCATGCACGTGTTAAATAAAATGTATAAATTCTTATAAAATAGCCACCTAAACCTGAAACCAGAGACATTTGTAACTTCTAATGGCTCCAGTGAGCTGCAAGGGTTAGGACTGTTAGTGGCAGTTGATGTGGGGAGGTCAGAATTGGGACAGTAGGGATTGCAGGCTGCAGACACTTGGCTTCCCTAGAGTCCACTTTTTTGGTCCTAGTAGGCTTCTGTACTCCATCTCATTCTCCCTTAAACTCCATGTCCTTAAAGCTGTTCAATTTACATCCACGCTTGTAGTGTTGTCTTCATGACTCCTCTTTCCCCTTCTTTCCTGCTGTATAGATTCCTAAAGGAAAATCCAACTGTTCATTTCCTAAATCTCTCTACTTTGTAAGTCCTTGTTACAGCTCAGTGAGTTCTCTTGTCACTAATCATGCCTGCCTACCACTGCTAAACTGCTTGTATCTGACTCATTCCAGGGCTGAGCACTGCTGGACCCTACCCAGCTCCAGTTATGTCTAGCTTAAGAGCCAAAATGTCATAGGCATTTGGTAACAGAACTGGATACCTGGATGGATATTAAGACTACTTGGGCATGAAAGTCCTCGCTGTGGCCTGTCGTAAAGGATTTGCTTAAGTGTGTGGGCTAGAGCATGCTCTGATCTTGGACAATCTAATCTTTCAGCCTCCTCTCTCAAGGTACCAGGCAGCTCTATTAAACCTGCATTTGCTATGGACTACCTCTTCCAAACCTGCCACGTGGGAGATCTGTACCTGGAAATGCTCTCGGCAGATAGTCTGTTGGAATGCCCAAATTCACCCTCTCTTCTCCCCCCCCCCCCCCCCAAGTGACTGGATTTTACTGCAGACTGGGATTGAATAATCCTGTTTCTATGGTGAAAGTTGTCCTGGAACAATTCACCTTGTCTGTTCTTTTTGTATAGAAAAACCTAGGTTCTTTCACCATCAGATTGGATCCTTGCACGTGCTACGCTAGCTGAGTTATGGGTTTTGCATTTAATGCCCCTGGTTGGATTTGGGGATCAGAGCTAGCTATACAGTGTGCATGCTTCTTGGGGGGTGACTGGGCTAAAGCTCTTCACTAGAAGAGCTCCCAAACAAACATGCTGGCTTCTTGCTGCATGGGGCTGCCCAGTTAGATAGCTCCGAAGTGTGTGGGGAGTTTGAATAACCTCAAGTCCAGGACTCTGGGGTCTATTTTCTGAATGTTGCAAAGCATCAGAGCTCAGTCCTCCCAGCCTTGAAGACTCAATCACCGTGCATCTCGGGGAGAGGGGGGGGTGGCATCTTACCATCCGTTTTGAACACACTTGTACCTCTGAGGCAACAGTCCTCGGCCCTGTCCTGGTGAGTTCATAGACAGCATTGAGGACTTCAGTTGGATTGAGGTGCATAGGTGAAAGGCCGCTTCTCTTTTTAGCTTTGGGTTGTGCTGACGAGCTGTTCTGGTCAACTTTTGGCTACTAAGAAACCAACAGAAACTAAGTTGATAGTCTGCCAATTGTTAACTCTTCAAGCCGAGAAGCTGGCCTCGTAGCCTAGCCTCTGGCCCAGTCCATGCCAGGCTCAGCCGTATCCCACTGGGTTGTGTGTGTTTGTCTGGTTGAATTGCATGAAAGCAATGCTAACAGCCACTTCCCTGGTCTCTGGCAGCAATAAAGCAGCTGACTCTTTTCTTGCCCTCTTGCAGGTGAAGAACAGAATAAAGAAGCACTGCAGGATGTGGAAGATGAGAACCAGTGAGACCCCAAGGCCAATCAGAGACCCCATCTCTGACCACCCCCACCCCACCCCCCAAACCCCCTCAGTGTCACTCTGAGAGCCATCCAATCTGACTTTTACATTGGCGCTCAGAATTTAGGGTCCTGCCCTGATGGGTTTCTGGTTTTGTTTTGTTTTTTTGTTTTTTTTTCTTTGTTTTTTTTTACACAGTTTAAAAATTCTTTAAAGGCAAGAGTGAATTTCTGTGGATTTTACTGGTGCCAGCTTTGGGTTTCTTTAAGACACTAACAGGACTGCCTAGAGGATGGCTTTTTTCAGCATGACTGTAGTGTCTCCTGCCCGCTGTGGCACGGGAAGACTAGGCGTGGCTCTCGCATCTGCAAGCCACTAGACTTCTAGGGGCAAGACTGGGTGTTGCACTGGGAGGGGCATGTGGTGGCATCTTTCCTCTTTTCTTTTTCTTTTTTTTTTCCTTTTTTATAACTGTTTAAACTGAATTTTATACCAATGTTTAAACTTAATTGGGTGTTTAGCTTGAAGTTACAGGTTGCATTGGAACGTTTCTTGTAGTGGTTTTGCTGTAAAAAGTTTCCAAATGGTGCTGGTAACAGTTCAACAATCCGTGGCTGCTCATTCTTGCCTACTTCTTTTTTTTCCTCCAAGCAGGTTAGCATTGAAGGTGGCATTGAAAAGCCTGCATGCGTGTTCAATATTTTTTCTTTCCTCCCTTCCTGCCCCCCTCCCTCCCAGCCCTCTTCGCTCGCTCAACCTCTTTTGTTCAGTATGTGTAACTTGAAGCTAATTTGTACTACTGGATATCTGACTGGAGCCACAGATACAGAATCTGTATTGTTCTTACTGAAACACAGCATGGAATTAACATTAAACTTCAATAAAACAAACCTAAATTAAAAATGCCAAACATCCCTGCTACTGTATCCTTTCTGCTGACAGCTGTTGGAGCAGCTCACGTAGCAGGCAAATAGGAAGGCTTTGCAAACAAAACTGGGTTCCCAGATAAGCTCAGAACCAAAGTCTCATCTCCCCAGCTGTCAAAATTTGATTGGAAACCAAATGGCCTCTCTTCTCTAGGCAGTAGCGTCTTAGCCATCGCACCCCCTGTGCTTCAACAAGGCAAGGCGGTTACAGCAGGGGGTGCTTACAGGGCCTCTGCTGCAGCACTTGGTAACAAATGCTGGATTTTCTGTAGAGCCCAAAAGGGCGTGCCACCCCAATTCCTGTACCCAATGCAGTCAGGCTCCGGTCCCTGAGGAATTTGGCCTATGCAAGGCCCTGTCTGCTTCAGCAGAGTTCATGCTGGTGGAGCACAGCTGAGGATCTGCCTGCAAGTGAGCAAGACTCTCCATCCTGCGTTACTCCAATGGTAAATTCCTCTCCACTCTAAAATCTGCACCTTGCTTTTCGTCTGAATCTCTTAAACTTTCTGTCCCCTGATCATGTGCCACATTCTGCTAGCAGGAAGAGCCTGCTCTTAGTCTCCCACTATCGGTGCTTAATGCCTGACCTAGTTACCTTTTGACCTTCTCTTGGATTGATCGCCAGTCTTTCACTGAGCTTCCATGAGCTAAACAGAGTCTTTACTCAGCTCTTAACCCTTCCTAATTTCCCCCCCACTCCTTTCTTTGTGTATGAAACCAGGAGATGGTTTATCAGTACTGGAGGTGCTTTTCCTGCTCGCCCTCTAGTTAGAAATCCAAGGATTGCCTCTGCTCTTGCGCTCAGTTGGCTGGTCACCAGGAGCCTTAAGTCCTCTCCAAAGTCCGACCCTGGCAAGCAGCATCCAAGAACAAAGGCTATATAAATCCATGGACCATAGCCTTTTTGGCTGTCTCGCTCTTTAAAAATGTGATTGACCAAACCTCTCTAGCTCTAACTGCCCTTGCTATGAGTGGCACTCTGCCAATGTCTCTCACTATCAGAGAATGGGCTGGGTCCTAAAGGGATCACAGCAGGACCCCACTAGGAAGACTCTCTGAATCCCTGTATGCAGGTTTTGGGATCTTCTGGCCCCATGTGATTTTAAATACAACTAGCTCTGTACAAAATCAATGTAGTGTGTATTAAATGCCTTACAAAACAGCTTGTGTATCAATCGCCTAACTTGTCAAACGGACTTGAACCTGTAATAACAGTGGCTTCTGCTTTCCATAAAACCATGTCGGTCCTCGATTCTCCGCCTCTCATTGGTTTCCTCTGGCAGCGCTGTCCCTATCTTATCTTCTCTCAAACATGGAGATGTTCAACTTTCTTTCATCCGTCTCCATTTAAAAATGGCTGTTTGGGTTAGAGCGGAAGAAAAGGCAGTGTGAATCCGATGGCTGTTGCTTTGCAAGCACTAAGATGGCTTGTGCTAGAACTCCAAGGGGGTGTCGCTGCCTTAACTCTGCAGTTTGGGATGATACGATGGAATTTCTTGAGGCTAACCAGTCCCCTGAATTTCCTGTAGTTACTATGTTATGATTGGGAGTAACTGCAGCATCCTTGACTACTACTCTGGTTATTAACACGCTGTACCTCCATCTTGACTCTGCTGCTGTACTAGTTGGCTCCTAGTTATTGGGTGGTTATGGGGATCCCATCGGTGCGGTGGCAGCGTAGGCTCTAGCAGAGCCAGACTCATGCCTGAGCCCAACGGCCGGGTACGCTCTTCCAGGTGTGAGCCAGCCCTACCGTCGCAGGGTACCGGGGACTGCTTCATGCTGCTACTGAGAGCTGGGCAGCTTGTTCGGGGGACCCCTGGCTCCTTGGCACGGAGGGTTCCTGGATTCTCCCATGGGGCGTGGTTGTAGAGCAAGAGCTGAGTTCTGTGGCCAGCTGGGGCAGACCTGAGCGTGCCACCCTGTGGGAGTTGCACGATTGTGCCCCAATGAGACCCAGCCCCACTCCGTGACCACCGCTATTGCAGTCTTTCCCTGCTGCTTCACCCAGCAGCCCTTGGTCCGGTTCAGACTTAATGGAATGGCAGTTGCCCTCTAGGCTAGTGAAGCATCTCAGGCCCGGGCATCAGATGTGGCCTACGTCTTTCAACGTCGTAAATGGATGTTAGCGTTACAAGTTCCTGTCTAGCAAGATCAGCACAAACCTTAGTGAGAAAACAGCTCCCGCTAGCTCGGTTAAGGCTTTGTGTGGGGGGAGGTAGGGGCTGTTACTGGGGTAAACAACAGGGCCTTCAGAGATGGGGGGGGGCGCGTGGCTCTAGAAGCAAATCTGTTATCTGCAGCTTTTATGTTTTGGGGAGTGTGTGTCCGGGACAATGTGCAGCAGCAGCTCTCCGTAAGCTGGCTAAACACTGAAATATCCAAACAGCAGCCATCTCCTTTTGGCACTGGCCTTGACATAGGCTGAAGTCAAGATAAAGCAATGGGGGGAGATCCACAAGCCATGCCTGTATGCATACCCCTTTACCCCATCTCCCCGGAGGAGCCTGCCTCCCTCCCTCAGGAACAGCTGCTGAGCTGTAGCTGCAAGGAAGTACGGCCTGCTCACGGAGCATAGGAGCCGCATGTGAACTGCCTGAGCCCCAGCTCCGTGCCCGTAAGCCTGCTGTACGGCCAGGACTCCATTTTAACAAGGGCCCTAGCTGCTCCTACAAGCCACCTCCCCTGCTCAATAGCAAACCGGTGATTTAATGTATAGTAGAGATTAAATACTTGTGATTTAAAATGTTAACCACTTAAACACTTGTGATCTAATCTATACTAGAGCTGTGTTTTCAGCACTGAATGCATTGGGTGGCCTTGGGCAAGTCCATTAGCCTGACTTGACAGTGTCTGCTGGAAGGGATGCTCGCTCATTTGGGGCATTATTTGTTGAGCCACGCGTTTCTTTGGCTGAGTGGCTGCTCCTGGATGGGGGTAAGGCGATGGGATTAGTATTCTGCTGCTGTGTGGGTTTTCCCCATAACTAAGAAAGCTGGGAGACTAATTCTGCTCTGCAGTTTCCATCTGCTTGGTTTCAGCATGGAAACGGAGCGTGCACAAAAGTGGCCCATCAGTTGACGACAGAATGAGCACAAAAGCTCCGGATTCTGGCTTCCTGCACGTCTCTCGTTCAGCCTGTCCCTCTGGCAGGGCGGCCACCTATGCAAATGTTTAAGGAACACTTGTGAAAAATACATGTTGCAGGGTCTGTATTGGTGCCCAACCCTACTCTGGAGGGGGAGAGCTATCCCTACTAGATAAAGGAACAACATTCAACACTAGCAATCCCAGCTGAGACCAGTAATTGCACCTGATTAACAGTGCTGGGTCCTGCCCACAGCAGGTGTAATGCTAAATCAGCTGATTAGGTTCACAAGGCACTAATTGCTGAGAGCCAGGTGCCCAGGCTAGAGCGAGGGTCAGGCTGTTGACTACTCAGCAGGGGCATTTCCTGGGAGAATACTCTCCCTGTGAGTTTCAGTGTCCAGTTGGACTTCCCGTTGAAGAGAGATGGCTCTCTGCCCGGAGGGAGGGGGAGCAGCGAGTGACAAGGCCAGCGCCAAACAGAGGAAGAGTTCTGGGGCTCGATTTCCGGTGAGAGGAATGCAGCTACTGCAGAGGAGGTATGTTTACTGGGGTTAGAGCTCCTGTGGGCACTTTGGTGTTTCTGCTGCAGCTTACCCAGGGACCTGAGTTGACTCCACCAAAAAAGCTTAAATTCTGCAAATTCACTGTGAGCATTAATATTTGCATAATGTAACTTCATAACTATGCATGCTGGGAAGCAAATTTGCAATAGGTTTGACATAGAATCACAACTTTGCTAATCAAACAACTTAAATCCTCTGGAATTTCAGCACCCCAGAATTCCCACCTCATATTAAAACCCCAGCCCTCCCTCACCCAAACATCGGGCCTTCAGACCACACCCACCCACCCACAATTCATCTCCCAGGGGCCTATTTACCCTCGGGTCATGGTCAGGATTGGCTGATTCTGCGACAATCACTGCAAATTGCAGCAACACAGTCAACTCAGGTTCTTGAACTTAACACACCCTCCCTCTTCCTGATACTGACTCCCCTGCCCTGGGCTTCTACCCATGGGAAGAGAGCTCAGCCTCCCTTAACGTGGGGGATATCTCTGAAAGAGGGCGTGCTGCTCCCTAGTCTCTGTTACTGTCCCAGACAAATTCCTGAGTGACTTGAGAATTGGTGATAGGATTTTCAAACGTCCCAGTTTAGCTGACCTGCTGCCTGCTTCCCGGGAGCATGGAGGCTTGCGTGTCGCTGGAGGCTTGGCAACCCTTGTGGGGCTGTTCCCTTTCTCCCTCTGCAGGAGAGGTAAAGCACACACTTGCCTTCCAGGCACACACTTCCCTGCCCGCTTTCTGGGTTGGTAGTGGGGAGGGAAATGGTTACCCCAGACCAGATGGTTATGGATACATTTTAGGAGGATAGGTTCATTAATGGCTGTTAGCCAAGCAGGTTTTGGGAATGTAACCTCTTGCTGTTGGGGGGGCTGGAACAACAGGGAATGAATGGATTGCCCATTGTGACCTGTTGGGTACTTCTCCCAAGAAACCGAGATTGGCCACTGTTGGAGACAGGATGACTGGTTCAATGAACCATTGGCCTGACCCAGTCCGGCACTATCTTCTTATGGGCTATTGGGAAACTCCTGTTGGATCAGTTGAGCTCCATTCATAGAAACCGTGCGGGGTGGCTGCCCAGCGTATGCTCCCAATATCCATTTAGCGCTATTCTGAAACTGTTGCTCACACCTGGGCCTTGTTCTAACCTTCCTGGGGATTGTACCTAACCCAGTCAAGCCACACAACTGCCTCTACCCAGACTATCAGAGTCTTACAGGGTTGCTGCTCTTCTCTCCCAGGAAAGGACTGGGGCAGGCAGGACAAGAGCAGAGGCAGGGAAGATGCTGGGGGATTAGGGTGGAAGGCCTCACGTGGCTTGTTGGGAAACGCTTGTCCCGCCCCCTGCACTAAGAGGTCTGTATAGTATTGTGTGTTTTGATTTTGTTTAAGATGTGAGGCTTCTGAAGTCAATGCAGTGGCATGCTGTTGGGATGCATTTGCTTTCAAAATCTGCATAATTCTTGCAGAATCTGGATTTTCTACTTGCCAGATTTGGGTTTTGTGATGGGAGAAAAATATTTTCAGAATGGGGGGGCTCCTTGCCCCTGGGTATGGAGTTCTTTTGTGTAAATGGACATTCCCTCCCTCTCACCTCAGTTTTCACTTTATTCTAGTCCTTTTTCTCTTGGCTTTGTGGCCATAGATTTTTAAGAGACATTTTAATACAAGATGATGGAAGACGTGTTGGTCATTTGGCTGCCAAGGGCGTGCACCAGTGGTGTCTCAGGGGTCAGATCTGGTGCCTTCCTGGTTCCTGGAAGCACTGATACTGGGAGACCAGTATCCCCTGAATCCCTTGGATTCAGTCCTTACCCCCCTCCCCCCCAACAAAAAAACCCCCTGAAAGATGGAGCTCAGGGGAAGGGAGCAGAGCTGAGAGGAGACAGAGCCATGATCTGGGCCCCCTGTTTCTTGAGTGCACCCGATTCCCAATTCTGTGGCCCTTGCAGCTTAGATTAATTTTCAAGGTGGCCCCCTGGGATGGAAAAGGTTCCCCCACCCCTAATGTACACTAGCCTCTAGGGGGAGCCATATTTATACTCATTTACTAGTGTCCTAAAGGAGGAGCGGGGAACCTGGGGCTCGGGAGGTCAAATTCAGTTAGTTTTTTATGTGACCCTTTTCCAGTTCTGCATCTGTCCCCTGGATCTAGTTCCTCCCTGCAAGCACTGAAGGACTGAGCTCAGGGGAAGGGAGCAGAGATGAGGGCATGCACACGAGAGGGGAGACAGAGCCATGATCCTAGAGTTGGAAGGTCATCTATTCCAACCCCCTGCTCAATGCAGGAAATCCACAGCTACAGCATCCCCGACAGATGGCCGTCCGGCCTCTGAAAGCCTCCAGTGAAGGAGAGCCCACCCCCGCCCTAGGCAGTGTCTGTTCGCTGTCTAGAAAGTGGAGCCTCCTCTTCCTGAGCGCTGGAACCTCTTCTTTCTGAGCACTCCTCTTAAGCGCCCCCCCCCCCCCAAGCTTCTGTGGGGCGTGCACTAATTCTCAAAGCGACCTGTGGGAAGGAAAAGGTTCCCAACCCGTCCAGCCAGCACAAGGGGATGCACCTTTTGCTAAGGCACCTAGACTTGCACGACAGAAGCAGCAGGAAACAAACGCGTCTCCTTCCCCAATCTCTCTGCCCCTCAAGATGCTTAGCCTTTAACTTCGTGTAGCCCCGGATGCAGCAGAAACACAAGGAGCAACTGAGATTTTTGTAAAAATTTATTGAGCATATTTCTGGGGTTATATAATCTAGCGTATACAGCATTAAATAGTATATACACTATAGCATAGTATATACACTACAGTGTATACAGCATTCCAGGCCTGGTGCAATGTTTATCAAATATCACAAGAAAGTAGAAAAATCAAACTGTTGGGAGTGATGAGTTTATTGGCTGGGGCAGGGAGCAAGGGGTGGAGAATAGAGATTCTTTTGGGGAGAGAAACTGCTTCTGCCCCATGAGTACATGTGGAAAAATCATTGTAAAAGAGCTTTCCACCCCCCACCCCACCCCAGATGCCTAGTACAAGGTGCCCCCCAAAGCACCCTGTCCTGGCTCCTCTTGCAGGCCGGAGCCATGGAATGGGGAACCATGCAAAGCAGTTTCATCTCAAAAGCTTCTCTTAATTCTTTTTGTATAAAAATATTTCTCAGCTCTTTTCTCATTAAGGCTCTCATAAACAAGATGCCGTCTGGGCACAGAGTGCATTCCCATCTCGATCCTAGCATGAATCTGCCAGCGGGGGGGGGGCTTCACAATGCCCAGCCCTGCTCAAAATGCAACGTGCGGGGGCAGGATGGGAATCGGCTACATCAGCTACCACTTCTTTAAAAGAGACGTTGTATTTCTAAACTCCAGGAGCTCGGATTCCCAGCTACCTCCAAAGACACAAGATGGGAACAGAAACTGGTCTCATTCCTGGCAGGAAACTGCAGCCGAGAAGAGACCATATGAACCTGTCTGGGGGCAGAAGATGGTGGTGGTTAATGGAGGTCACTTAGAAATCGCCCCAGGAAGACGATAAGGCAGGGGAACTGGGAGGGAGAGCAGAGTCTGCTGGGAAGAGGGTAGCGAGGGGTGTGGTGGAAAAAGGCAAGGGGCATCTTTGGAAGGCAGGGTCCCCATGTCTCCTAGCAGGAGAGTGGGGCTCTTGAAAACAAAAGGCCTAATATGGATTTCTTGGACTGACATGATCCCATCTCTCATTGTGTAAAACCCAACCCCCCTCAGTGTTTCCAAGGAGACTGGATTTTGTAGTGCAACTCTCCCTCCACTGAGCTAGAAACTATTTACAGGAGTCTACTACTCATTTACACAATATGGCTTTTCAATATTTTTATACAAAGTGTCAAAAAAAGTCTTGGAGCAAAATTCCTCACAAAACATTCTTTCTGAATATATAAAGCTTGGCATTTGACTGATTTTTTTATTTCTTTTGGCCAACACTGATCTGCGAGCTTCTAGCTTTCTTGAAATCGTGCTTTTCTGTCCACGACGTTAGCCCAGAAGTGGGGGCTCAGTCTGCGCTGAAGCCACAAAGCCTGCTGGAACACATGTGGAGAAGCAAATCGAACCCATGCAGTTGCCAAGAGGGCGAAGAAAGAGAAGGCTTTTTCGGTTGCTTCAGGTTTAAGACACCAACCCAAGAGGATGTACTTAATGTATGGTTTTGGGTTTCTTTTGGAAGTGCAGGTCTTTGGTAACTATAAAAGAAATGGGCAAAGCAGCAAAGAAGATCGCAAGGAAGGGATGTCCAGCCAGCAGTATAGGATGCAATCGAATTGCTGAAGGAACAGGTCCCCTTCGTGGTGGCAGTTCTTATCATCGGGAATTCAAACGAGGAGCAACCTGAGGGGAGAGAGAGCAAAAGCTTGAATGATGAGCAGGAAACGCTGAGCAGTGCTCCCCAACTCAACATCCTAGAACGGAACAGGACTTCGCCTGGTCTAGCTGGCACCCACCCAGTGTCAAACTCTGCACATTCCAGGCAGACGTCTCATTTACGGTTGGGAAGAGGGGAGACTTAGTTCAGCCGGACACCAGTAAACTTCACCTCAACCAGACTCAGTCATGCAGGAGAATCTGTCCCAATTGCTCCAGGTGGCAGAAACCTAGTTTTAGCTGGTGCCAGGCGATAGGAGGATTTGGTAGCGGACAGTCCTGGGTGCTAGGACTCCTAGTGTGAAGTCTAAGGCCACGCAGGATTAACCAAATATCTTCCTGGCGGACAGTGCTGATGCTAAGCACTTAGCGCAGGCCTGTACTCTTGATAGGACTTGTGTCAGCACGTCCATGGTGCAGGGACTGGGAGTAAATTGCAGGGAATGGATCACTCCAGGATGCCCTGTTGGGAGACAGGCTGCTGGGCTGGATGGACCACGGGTCTGACACCAAATGTTAGCACCATGATCAACTCCTCATTCTCTTAGTAAAGCAGCTCCTCGCGCTGCTGCTGGTTTAAATTGTTCCACAGACGGTGAAGCCACTAAGGCTGGGGGCAAAAGGGAGAGTGTTCTGCTTCCCTTTTTGTGTCTGGAACAGACTCTCTGGAGTTTCTCTTCCTAGAAAGGGGAGTGGAGTAGGGATCAAAGAAGCAGCATTTTAGCTTCATGAGAAATACCAAGAATCGGAGAACGAGGACCAACATCTCAGCCCGGTACAAATTCTCAATATTGCTCAGAGTTAAATCAATCGGCGCATGCGCAGACCTTTTCCAAAACAGCAGCACCACCATTCTGGGAAAGGGCAGCTGGTCTGTGCATGCTGTCAGTGGCTGGGTAGCCATTTGGGCATGCAATGATTTTTTTAAAATGATCATTTTTTGCTCTTGTCGAGAATTAAGCCAAGACGCTGCCTGGTCTCGGTTCCCCGAATGACCCAAGATGCGGCATTCTCAGCGAGACACCCCGACCCCTCCCCACAAAGGCCCTGCATGCTTTAGAGGAGCTGCCTCATGAGCTCCGCTGGTGCTGGCAGTGAGTGGCACAGAAGGGAACTGCGAGGGGCTTGGTGAGTTATTCCTGCTCCACCCTGATAGGAGAGCGTGGAATAAATCCAAAGGCGCTTGGCTGGGGGAGCCTTGCTCCAGAGCTAAAGTCCTGTTTAATCTCCGAGGGAAGAGGGGTTTTACAAGCCACTCCAGATGCTGTGATTGAAAGAGGCCCCGGTGCTGGGCGTTGGCACAACACCATTTACAAAGAGAGGGTCTCTGCTGGGGCCAGAGGTCACTTACCACGGCGAGGTGGCCGTTTTTGGCTTTAGCGATCAGCAGCTCAGACCCGGACGTGAAGTCAATGATTCCTTCTTTCCCTTGCCCAGTTGTGAATTTGATGCTGCAAGGAGAAAAATGGGGGAGGTCACAGAGGCCGGGGGAGGAAGGGAGACCGCGCATCTCTAGCCACCAGTACGGTCGCAGTAGGTCCGTGTCTCGGGGCCCAAGGCAAGAGACCCAGGAGGGGAGGCGGCTGGGGAGGAGTTTCCTTGAAAGAGGCCATGGTCCAGGCTGACCGGACTCCCCTGTAGCTGGGTCCACTGAGGGGGGACAAGCAGACTGGCCCAGGATCGACCCTCTCCCTCTCCGCACAGCTCAGCGATGCTCAAGGAGGAAGGGGCCAAGAAGAGAGGAGGCGTGAGCAGAAGCAGCCGGTTCCTGGAGCGCGTCTCTCACCTGCCCTGGTTGATGTTGACATTGTTGACTCTGTCCGCACTCATGGCAATTTTGGTTAGCGTCTCGATCACGTGATCACTTTGTAATACCACATCTCCCTGTCGGGCACAGCCGAGAAAAAAAATCACAAAGGGCCTTTGCCACAGGCAGGAGGTTTAAGCCTGTATTGGCACGGGAGCAAAGCTCACTGGAGGAGCCCGAGATGCACAGGCCTATGTACAAATCCACGCTTGGGCACAGTTGCTGGGAAATGCAGCTCAACAGCAGGGAAATCAATATGGGGAGAGGAAAGCCACCCACCGGGTAAGGGGAAATGGGACAAGAGTTGCCCGGAGCTACGCTCCCCCCAGAGCTCCAAGCCCCACAGCCCTTTGCCATTCCCCATCCACCCACCCAAGAGCCCTGCAGGGGAGTGGCAGAGAAGCCGTTCTGTTACCTTCTGCTTGTTATCCTCGCAGCGCACGTGGAGCACAAACAGACTGTCACTCAGGCTACTGACAGAGATTCCTGCAAGACAAAAACCAAACCCGGTGGGCCCCTACTTGCTGCATGGAATCGCTGTTGCTTGTGCTCCCGGCAGCATTCTCTGCAAGGGCAACCCCTGGGCTCCGAACTAAGCAGCCGCCTCCCTGGGCTTCTGCCCCCTTCTTTCCCAAACTGGGACTGTTTAATCATTCAACACAAGCTTGGGCCAAAATCTGAACTGAGTGCAGCTCCTGCAGCCTCCCTACGGAGAACCCAAGTCAGGACCCCAAAGGGATTGCCAAGGATGACCGAGAGGGGCCAGAGAGAGCACGTGGAGGTTGGCACGGATGGGCTCCGGGAGGTGGAATGGGGTCTCCATCTTAAAGACGGAATCCAGAATTTCACACCCAACCCTTGGGGAAGCAAGACAGCAACGCTCTCTTGTAGCCGGTGAAAGCTCTGCACCTTCCCCGAATGGCATACCATTTATGGGGCTTTGTACCCAGAGATGTGATCCCCCTGCTCACCCATTAGGTTGGCATAGTCGATCCGCTGCTTCATTTTGGCTTCTTCCACTATGACGACTGCGTTGGGGGTGAGGAGCAGCTGCCGGGCTCTAGCCTTGTACCCTTTCCGATCGTACTTGACCACGGGAACTGCGTACTGAAACAAGCGTTATCAATTCCAAAAGCACAGCCTGGGGGCAGCACAACCCCCCTGCCCTCCATGATGGGCTCCCTTTGCTGTTCTGTGCCTCACTCTCTCCAGCTCGAATGCACATGGGGCTGTGTCCCTGCAAGGGTTTGCTACTCTGCCCTTTTCTAACCCCTTTCAAAGCCTCTGTGCGACTGCCACCCACTGCAAGAGCAAAACCGCTTCCAGTTGCTGCCTCCTGCTTCTCTCGGCAAGGCTGTGGTTCGGCTCTGACACAGCTCCCCCTAAGCTGGCGCAGGACTCTAGTTCCCCTGGCCAAGAGCTCCCTACAGCCAGGAAGGGAAGCCTCACCTTGATGGCCTCGTTTCCTAAGCCCTGAAGGACTTTGGTGTTGATCTCTTCATTGCCTAAAAGAGAAGCCAAGGTGTAGGTCAGTATTGGCTTTCCAGCAAGACGACCCATTCTCCGCTTGGTCTCCAGAGCAGCACTTACCAAGGCGGGTGTTTATGAACAGCCTGGGGACACTCTGTGGATAATTGTCCTTTTTATCCTTAAAGATTTCACTGGCTACGACTTTCTGCTCCAGCTGCAGGGAGAACAAGGGGGGGGGGGGGGTGAGAGCTCACAGTCTCGTGCAGCTCTGTGAAGTTCTCTCTCAAGGGGGAGGAATAGCAGCTAGCCCCTGGGAGATGAGCAAGCCCGTGGAAACGGTCAACAGCAATCGCCCTGCCCCACAGACTGTACGTATCTTCTAGCTGAAAGGAACACGCACCCAGTGTGGAGGAAGGGCCAGTGCCCATGCTAGCTAGCAAACAGCATCCGCTGGGAAGCAGCAACACGGGGATCACTGAGCACAGACAGCAGCATTTGGTTCCCTGACTCGGGGCTTCTGATGCAAATGGTCAAAAAGGCCAAGTGTCTACATGAGAGGATCTTCCTCTTGGCTAGGGCCTATCGGCGTCCCGGCAAGCTGGCAGAGTCTGGCACAGATCATTCCTCAAACGCTTCCCAGGACTGTTGGCAGACACCTTGCCTCCCAGGTTCACCCCTGACCATCGCTGGCCCCTCTCTCTCAAGCTTCCCTGCATGCGCTGGATGTTCGGAGGCCAAGTACACACAGCCACAGAATGCCACGCTTCCTCTCACACATCCAATCCCTGCTGCTGCTTTAATACCTCTGTGACTCAGAGATGCCAGTATCCTTTCAAATAGGGGCTTGATCTTGAGAACACTGCTCCCTTCCCTGGCTCCTCCGCTTTGCCTGGGGACAGCTGTGCGGAGGGAAGATGACTAACCGGTACCGCACGCCTGAGGCCTTGACTGCTTGACGCAAGGCTAGCAAATGCCTGGCATCCTTCAGAGTTTTGACCCTTGCGAGCACTGGTAGCAGCCGCCGTAGAACGGATGTGCCCACACTCGCTCTCCTGCTTGTGCTGGCTGCTCCTGCTCTCTTCCAGATTCTCTCCTGGGGCCCCTAGCTGCTCCTATCCACCAGTTCCTACCTGGCTGAGCTGCTGCCTCCAGCCTTCGCTCTGCCTCGCGTCCTCTCACTCCAGTTACCCTCCGAACACTTCTCTGACTTGGTCAAATCAAGCTCCAAGGGCTGGGGAATTTGTTGCCCTCCTGTGAGTCGCTTTGAAAATGAGCACAAGCTCCACAGGTCGCATAGGAGTCAGGGGAAGGGACCAGGCAATGGATGGGAGCCATGGATCCGTCCTGTGTCTGCTCACTCTGCAGCGCTTGAGGGGAGGGACTGGATCCACGGGTCAGATGCAGGAAGTGGAAAGGGGCCAAATAAAACCCAGCTGAGTGCCAGACCGGCGGCTCTGCACCGCTTTAAGCAGGGGCATTTTCTCCATTGGCGGCAATAAACGCAGGTCCCTGGCTTTAAGTCAAGCCGGACTCTGTCCTCCTTCTCAGCTTCCTGCTTAACTGGCTGTGTTGACGGGCTGTCTCCTCTCACATGCTCTGTAACACATTGCTCTGCGTTTAGCTGCCCTTTCTCATCCATCCCTGACCTGGAGTTTGTCCCCTTTTAGATTGTAAGCTTCTAGGGGCAGAGAGCTTGTCAGACATAAGGACCTAGCACATGTTTGCTGTTGTATTAAATGCATAACCATGTTCAATGAGACCCCTTCCCTGGCCCTTGGCTGTGACTTGCAGACTGCTTATTCGAGGGCTTCAAAGGGGGCTGCTCTGGAGGAAGCAGTTTGCAGATGGGAGGCTGGCTTAGCAGTGTGAGGGCCAGGTACCTGCTGTTTCCATTCTGGGCTGATCCTCTTGCAGTAGCTCCAGACCATGTTTTGCATGCAGAGCGCTCGGAGGAGCTGCGATGCCTGCAAGGGCAGATGATAAGAGAAGTTGGCTCCGAGTTAATGGGAAGCGCCTGTCGTCCCAGCCCCCTTGTTCATTGCAAAGCTATTCCTGAGAGTTTTTCTTTAAAAACCTCTTTGGGTTACTGAGTTGTACTGCAGAGAAACTCGCGCCTCCACGCCCCCCCCCCCCCAAAGGATGCTAGAGGGGGAAACTTGACACCCTTTTCCGGGCACCTTTGCCCAGCAGCAAGAGGACGTAAAGGACATTGTAAAAGGAGAGAGACAGAATCTTGGGGGCCAGGATCCTTGCCCAGGAATGTTGGGTTTGAGTGGGGCAAGAAAAACGGTGCCTTGGTTTGTGAGCGAGAATGTGGCTGTACTGGGGGGCGGGAGCGGGAGCTCTTCCATGGACCAAAGCGTTATTTTCTAGGGTTGGGCATTGGGGCAAGTATTTGTATTCATGTGTTTAGTGTTTTCACTTTAGTATTTGTATCTTTTCCTGCGTTCACTGCATTTTCCCCATCGCTGCCCATATGGGAAATGTAGTGAACCAAGGTCCCTGCCTAAGGGTTATTTTGGCACAAGTGCAGTGAGGCTCTGCCAGTTTCACAGGCCTATAAGGAAAGGAAAATGCAATCAAAGTTGTTGCTAAGTCTGCTACCAGTATAAAAAGGGGAGCGCTGGTTTGGGGGAGGGTGGAGAATACAGCTAGCTTACCAGGGAGGTTGTAACAGGGCCTGGGTCTGGCTCACTGACTTGAGGGAGAGGGGAGAATAGAACATGGGGCTGGCTTGTGGGGGGGGAGTTGCTGGCTTGGGGATGGAGCTGGCTCAGGGAGGGGAAGTGAAGCATGTTTCTGGCTTGTGGAAAGTGGAATCCCTAAGTGTGACTGGGATATGTGGCTGGAGAGGGGCGGGGGGGAGAATGAGGCTGCCAAGGGCTCTTAATTTCTCCCTGCCTGGGCTAAGCCTGACTGCAGTTCTGAGACAGCCCCAGCAAATAGGAGAGCTCGCTATAGCTTCCCCATGCAGGAGGCTATGCTGAGAGCCAGAGAGCAGCCCAGCTTCAAGCTGGATGTGTGCTGCAGCTTTGGGGGCCCAGTTCAATACATTGGATATTACATTATTATTTTTCTTCGATTACCCAAATGTAAATGTATTTGGCCCTTCAATTTTCCTTTCCAGTTTAGCATAACTCTGTGCACTCGCTGCCTGTGGGCCCCTTGCAGGAGCAAAGTGACCCTTGCCAGGGGCCAGAGGCACAATTCCCAAAGCGCTTAGGTGGCACGGGGGCTCGAAGTCCTCCAAAAAGTAAAAATTCCCCTGCAGACTGGTCTCGTTCTATGGGACATGAGCTCCTAGCAGCTGCCCTACAATTGCTGAAAGCATTAAGCTCCACACAAGAAGCTCTGCTCTGCAAAGGAACTCGCATGGAAGTTCAGCACCAAGAGGCTCGGTACGCCAGTAAAATCTCTTCTGGCTGTTCATGCTGGGCCTGCTAAGGGCGTTCTCACTCTGGGGCATCGCCACCCGTTCGCCTACAGCTCCCATGCAAAACAGCCTACCTCGACCAGCGACGGGGGAGGGATCGGCCAGGACTTGTCCAAAACATTCTTTGGCAAATTTCTCTTGAGGTTCATCAGGAAGGAGTAGCGGATGTAATCGAGGAAGTACTCATTCTCTGAGCAGCGAGGGTGGTTCCGGTAAATAAAGCCTTTAATAAACCTGCAGGGCGGGGGGGAGAAGGGACTCGCGTCACAGGGCTGGACTAGCAGCTCTGTTGGGGAGGGAGAGGCTCCCTGTCGCCTCACAATGAACCTGGGTAACATCCAGATTTCCTCTCTTTTAAGCTAGTGACAGCAAGAGGCTGGGCGCTCCGGGGGGGACACTCCACTCCCCCCCAGCTGGCAGACCTTGCAAAGAAAGGGAACTGCAGATCCCCAGCCAAACTTCTGAAAAGGACCAAAGCCCCTAAGGGCAAAAGTGTAAGAAGAGAAGTGTCAATGGACGTGAGGAGGACCCAGCCAGTGCCACATATTCCTCTTCTAACGGGTGGGGAACCTCAGACCCATGGCACGGCCTTCTGTTATAGGGTCCCTTTCCAAATGATGGCTCAGCCCCTGCCCTTGGCAGCACATCTCGGCACCTCCCGCTCCCCACCAAGATCCCTCGACCCCTAGCCAGCCTGAGAAGGGGAAAGCGTTCCCTTCCCTGACGTGTAGGTTCTGCCCCGGGGCGGGGGTTTGTGTTGAGCTTTCAAAGAACCTCCCAGGGGTTGAGCACTGCAGATTTGCCAGGCAGACTTTTCCATGCCCCACCCCAAGGCCCAGAATTTATTTATTTAATGACTTGTATCTTGCTCCCTACGGCAGCTCACAAAATATTTTAAAACAATATATAAAAACAATACATAGAAGGATTACTAAAACAAACAACAAAAAAAGAGGTAAAACCACTGGTAAAAACCCCACCCTTATTCCCCCCAAAGGCCCGGACAAACAGCCAGGTCTGACAGGCCTGACGAAAGGTCAACAGGCTGGGAACCAGGCGAGCCTCCTCCGGGAGGGAGTTCCACAGCCACAGTGCGACCATCGAGAACATCCTCTCCATCGTGGCCCCCCAGTTCACCCAGGGGACCTCCAAGAAGGTGCCCCCGGCAGAGCGCAGAGGCCGCCCCATGGCCCGGGGAGTGAGAGTCTCAGAATCTCTTGTGTTGTCTGAACTGGAGGGTCCCACGAGCTTCTGGGGTGTGGTCAGCACAAGGCCTAGCCACCGCTGCTGCTCCTGGGCCCAGAGCACTCATCCTCTTCCTCCCCCTCCCATTGTCAGAGGCAGGATCAGAGATTCCTAAACCGCGGGCTGTGATCCCAATTGCTAAATACCCAAATAGGGTCTTGCACAACATTTGGGAGCCTCTGTGATAGATTCTACACAAACAAGGACTCCGGCATCTGCTCACCGCCTTATAGTTTCCACGGCCCTCCTCTTCTTGGCAGCTTTCCGGCGCCCCAGCGTCCCACGCCACCACGACTGGATAGTTATGGCTGGAGGCAGGGGGAGAAAAAAAATCCCAAATTCGCATTGTGCCAAGCTCCCTACTCCCCCCACCAACCATCACACTCCCCTGCAGGATTTCTGGATTTTCACTCTGCATCTCAGAGTGATCGACGCTGTGCCTTTTGCCTGTTCTAAACCTGCTCCCTTACCTGAGTGCTTCATCTGCCGGAATTTCTTTCGCTTATAGAAACCCCTCCAGGCAGCCTGCATCTTTGTAGCTGAAGAGACAGAAGTAAACAGTGGGGCACGTAAGGGTGGGACTGGGGAGAAGTCTGCTCTAGACAGCGAGACGCACAGGGCTCCATCGGTCTGGTCGGTGCATTTGACTCACCCAGACTCTGCTTCCGGATTTCCAAAGCATCTTCGGTGGCAAACAAAGTCTTGGGGAAACGGATAAAAATCTTTGTCCTTGAAATGGAAATGATTAAATTACAACTAGGTCAGCGGGGCCCTGTTCCCTGACCTAAATAATCTCCTGGGGAAGAGGGAGAGGGCTCGCTTCTGCTCTCCAGGGGTGGAGAGCTTGCAGCTTGGAGGACAAAATCGGACCTGGGGCTGTCATTTTATTTGGCCCTCTCGATCCAGCCCCTACCCTCGAACACTACAAGAGGGAGCTTAGGGGAAGGGAGTGCAGAGAGGTTGCGTACAAGGAGAGGGGATGGATTCATGGCACCTGAGCAGCCTTGGCCCCAACTCCAATCCAGCCCCCAGAGCTTGGACTAACTTTCTAAGTGGCCCCAGAGAGGGAAAAGGTTCCCTGGCCGCCGAACAGCCCCGCCTCCCAGGGCCCCCACTCGCCTGCCCATCTTGTACTCCTCTGGCTTGTAGCCGAGATGTTTCACCAGCACGGCCACACCGTCGTGGGGCCGCCCGTCCCAGGTGGGCCACGTCTCGGGACACAACGATTTGTACCTGGAGAGGGCGGGAGCAGAGACTAAGCAGGAGACCCCAGCCCCTCTGCTGCATGCGGCAGTGAGGGAGACGTGTCCCAGCTGCAGTCAACGGGCAGCCATGCTGAGGAGGCAGCGGGTGCTAATCCTACCTCTGCAGGAAGACTTCGTATTTTCGGCGGTAAGCAAAGCCAGCTCTGCGCACCCGCAGGTTCTCCATCAGCCCCAAGTATTTCACTTGGTGTCGGATCAGAACTTCATCAAAGCGCCCTAGAGGTCATGAGAGCAGAGGAAGAGTAACTCGCGATGGCCTGGGTCTCCCCCCGCGGTCGGCGCAATGCCACACACATGCAGCTAACTGTGCCCTCGCGGACTCCACCGCTGAGAGCCCCGCAGCACCCCTCCAGAGCACGGTGATTTCCAGAGCCTTGAGACCAAGGGTAGGGAATCTTTTTCCCAAGGGCCGCCTAGATGTTGGGGGCAGGGGTGCACGCCGGATAGGAGGGTCCAAACCCTGGCTCTCTGCCCCATGGCTCACTCCTCTGGATGGCTTGCTTATCCTTGGGAAGGGCTGGGAACCCTTTTAGTTACAGTAGACATTCCAGATTTGTATTTGTAGACATTCCAGGTCAGGGGACACACAAACCCTGCTTGTAAGTTTGGAAGCCAATTCCCTGTGCACGGGGGAGCAGCACCAATGGGGAAAGTAGCCACCGAAGTCCTACCTGACTGCTTAGCATCATTCGGTTTAATGCAGCGAATGTAGGACGGCTCCTTGGACATGAGGATTTCCATCAGCTTGGACAGGCTATTCTTAAACTGCGTCGCTACCTGCGAGAGAGAGAGAAGATGGAAGGACTGAAAGGAGTGGCCGAGAACGGCCGGCTGTGACTCTGCGCCAGATGCACATGGAAGTGGAAGGACTCGCTCCTAGCTGAGCATGACCTGGAGCAAACGCCCCTTTTTCCAGCAAGGAGAAACCCCTGTAGCAGGTTGGCCCTAGCTGCCTGCAGGATTAGGCCCAAGGGAGCACATGACACTGGGACTTGTGGAGTCTGCACTGGTTGCCAGTCGTGTTCCAGGCAGGATTCAAGGTGCTGGTTCTGACCTACCAAGCCCTCAATAGCTTTGGCCCTATGTATCAAATGGACCGCCTCCCTGGCGGTCTCTACGTTGGCGAAGAGTGCCCTCCTGCAAGTTCCAGCGCTGCAGTGCATTCACATAGGGAGGGCACGCAGAGGCCTTCGCGGTGGCTCTCTCGTCCCCTGGAAGCTCTCCTGAGCCTTAGGGTGAAAACAGACATGACGCTAACCAGCCTTTAACCCCCCTTGGGGGTCATTGATGCATGTTTCAGGGCTGCATAGGGCACCAAAACAGCCCTGTAATATGCATAAATAACCACCAAGGGTGGTTAGCGTCATGTCTGTTTTCACCCTTAGTCCAAACATCTTCCAGAGGTGAGGCAAGACTTTTTTTACTGGGCCAAGCATTTTAACAGGCAGAATTAATCTGGTTTTATGTTTTTGATATCTTTGTTGCTGTTAGCTGCCTGAGTCTTTGGGGAGTGGGGGAGGAGGACTAGAACAGTCTACAAACATCTACCATGCAGAAAGTGAAGAACAGTTGTTCTCTTGCTCTGGAGGGTGGGACAAGAGGCCACAGACACAAGCTGCAGAACGAGGGATTTACTGAACCTCTGGGGGAAACTTCCTGCCTGTAAGGGCAGCCAAGCGGTGCAGAGATTGGGGATTCGCCATTATTGGAGGCTTTTAACGGGGACGTCACTCTGGGATACTCTAGGTCTGGCAGATGCTGCCCCAAGCAGGGGCGGGACTTGATGGCCCTCCCAGCCCCTTCTAGTGTGAGAACTCCCCTGGGGAGCGGCCAGCGAGCAGGTGGAGGGCAGTAACCAGCTAGGCCAGGAGGCAGAAGGTCGCCATGGCCTGGAGAAGGTGGCAGCTTTGTGCCAACAGGGATGGCAGGCAGAAGGCAGGGGGGTGGGGTGGGGGCAGAGAAACCCAGACACTGAGTGGCAGCAGAGGAAGGGCGCAGTGTAAACAACAGGGTGGTTGGGAGCCCGCCGGGGACCAGCTACTAACCGTACGGCGCTGGGATCCAAATGAAGGGGCTTGGCCGTAGAGACTGACTGTTGCTGTGTAGTGACGTGGGAGACCGCCGTACAGTACATTGCCACTGGGAGGAACACGGCCAGGAGACAGCGTCCACCCCCACCCAACCCTCCCACGAGCTCACCGTTTCGGGTCTCTTTTTGTCCGTCAGCTCAGTCCTATCGAAGCACTGGTTGATGATAGGATTCTCCGAGTTGCACATGGCCTAGAAAGAGGAAGGCGGGGACTTGGGTACAAAAAAGGGGTAGAGTGGGACTGGCTCGACTGAACTATGCAATTTAGGGAGCTGGTAGGGAAGCCTTTGGCCTAGGGTGCCTTCAGCCCCACAACTTTGAAGGCACCCTTGGGCTAGGGGTGCTGTATATGTAAATTTCCCCAGGACACTTATGAAAAATGCATGTTGCACCTAAGGCGCCCTGCAACGTGTATTTTTCATAAGTGTTCTGGAAAAACATCCCTAGACGGCAACCCCACCTTGGGCCCTGTAGACCGGAGCTGCTGGAGCGATGGCACTCCCCACCACAACCCTGCTTCACGCCCCAGGCTCTCCCTGCTCGCACTCACCTCCTTCAGGTTCCGAAACAGGAGGTCATTGTTCTTATCCAGAAACCCTAGGAGAAGGCAAAACGGGCACCGTTCAACATGCAGCGGCGCTGTCTGCTCCCCACTGGGGTGCGGAGGTGGAAAGGCAGCCGGCTCGCCGAAGGCCACAGCTGGATATTGGCCAGGAGTGTTAATCTAGACCAGCCAGCGATCCTGGATGGCACGGGGGAAGGAATGGAGGGCACCCAGCTGGGCCAGGGAGGAGGCTTGCTGGCTGAGCTCTCTTTACCTGTGACGCTGTAGGTGACCTCCCCAGCGTAGTGTAAGAGGCGGAACTCCTCTCGGCCCATCGATTTCCGAGTCTTCTGGTCTGCCAGCTTGTGTCTGGGGAGAGAAAAAAAGAGGCCCCCGCTACATTGTTATTTCTATAGCACTTTCAGTGTTCAAAGTGCTTTACAATCATTAATCTCACTCGCCCTCACAACAACCCAGGGAGGTATGTCACTATTCCCATTTTACAGATGGGAAAACGGAGGCTGAGTCAGTGACTTGGCCAAGGCCAAAGCCACCCAGTATCCATGGCTAAAGATGGGATTTGAACCCTGGTCTCCCAGGGCCAAGTCTAACCTCTTCCCCACTAGGTTAAGCTGGCTCACCAGCCCTGTCAGTCGAGTGACACAGTGGCTCTGGGATGGGAGCGGAGGAATGCAGACCACTGGACTTGGTACCAGTTTCCAAGAATAGCAACTGAAAGGAAAATGGGTGCAGCAGCCCAGCAAGTCCAGAGCCACTACAAAGTAACAAGCCACTTGACTCCTTCAAGTAAAGAGGAACAAGGGAACAGACGCTAGAGCAATCTGCAGGCCCAAGCAGGGAGCACTGCGATTTTAAGCTACAATTTTGGATTCTTTTTAGTTCAGAGAGCGGTGAGGCTACGGGTGTGATTTGTGAGAGGCCTTCAAAGAGGCCTAGCTACGGGGAGGTCCCTTTCATTTGCCTTCTGGTTTCCAAGCTTCTGGCACATGCTGCAGTCGTGTCTGCAAGCTTTTCTTTCAACAAGGAGGGCTAGAAACTTCCTTTTTGCAGCGTCTCACAACTTCAGCTGCCAGACTCTGCGGGGAAAAAACACCTGAAATGGCGGCGCTTTGATAAAACGGCAAGAACGGGGCCGCCTTCCTCCTGCAATGCAAGTACCAGTGGGCACGGCAGCAACGGAGAACAGCTGAAACCCACAGGGGCTGCTTGGGCCTTGGCTCCTGGGATCGTCGGCCTCCTACCCAACTGCCCACACTCACGTGAGGAAGTGGGGGTGGTTCTTCACTGTATCCTCCAGCTTCTCCAGGAATGTCATGTCTGTGGCATCCCCCGGCCTCAGGCACTCCTCATCCTGCAGAGAACGGAACAGTTGCTGCACGCTACTCCTGGCTGCCTGCTCTCCCCCTGCCCTGCTAGACACCGACCGCGGTGCACGCCCGCAGTAGCTGCTTCCCCTCTCCAGGGGAATGGCTCTGCACTTGGGGTGGCATGGGGATTTCTCCGACAAGCTGGTTTATGTTGTAAAGCGCTCCCGAGTGCTTTTATTTTCCATCATTCGCATCTGCTGGCCTCGTTGGGGTACGTTACTGGTCAACTGCATGCAAGTTTATTTGCACATGTGGCTACCAATATTGAATGAGTATCATTTCTTTCTATTGTGCTTTCAATGCTCTGAGTGCTGTACGGTTCTTATCTAGCTACCCCTCACAACAGCCCTGTGTGGTAGGAAATTAATATTCCTATTTGACAGATGGGAAACTGAGGCTGAGAGTAACTTGTCGAAGGCCACCCATGGCTTAAACAAGATTTGAATCCAAGCCAGCACCTTATCCGCTAGGCGATGCAGGGTCAGAGATGTCTCATTATCCCAGCCAAAACATTTACATGTGGAAAAGCCACTTGTAGTTTATTCTGCCAAGGACTCTGCAAAACACAGGGGTTGTCCCGTGGCCAAAGATTTCAGTACATGCAAATGGGTAAATTGCCATGGTAAGAATTGTAGATTAGCATCCTAATGCTCCCTCCTCTGACTGTCCAGAGGCACTGCTCCCTCCCTCCACACCTAGTCCCGCCGCTCCCCTTGGCAAAACAGAATGGTGAACTCACCAAAATGGAGATGATGCCTTTGAATTTCTCTTCCACCAGGTCACAGATGATTTTGTTGTTGAAATAGTGGATGGATTCCCACTGCCAGTCACAGTGGGAGACAAGAAAGCAATGTCTGAGTGACAGGGACTTGGCAAAGGTGGGGAAGTGCACTGCAGTGCTTTCCCAAGCCACATGACTGGTCTGGAAGCCCCACACCTCGGGGGGGGGGGGGCAGTTTCCTTTTTGGCATTAACCAGACTTTGGCTGCTCAGTTGCTGCAGGTTTCGCAAGGCCACTTACTCCACCTGCCTAGCTGTAAGTGCCCAGGAAATTCTCGCTGCTGCTTTAGAGCCGTGGTTCTCAGCCTTTCTATGGGCAAAATCCAACCAAGAATATTTTTTTTTTTAAAAAGCCAAGACCCACTTGAATAAATCCAGATCCCCCCCTGGGCTGGGAGCACACAGCACAGATGGGGCCAAGAGCTCTCCAGGGTCCTGAGCAGTTCCAAGCCTGGGGAGCAGCCACTGCTGAGCCTGGCTGCAACAGGTGCGGGAGGCCAAGAGAAACACTTAAATCCACCTCCCGCTCCTGCACAGGCTGGGAGGGGCAGGAGGTAGGGACGGCCCCACCCAAGTGCTGGGGAGGGGCTGAGCACAAGACTGCCTGAGTGAGCTTTGTTGGGCCATGGCCCCATCCCTGCTGCTTCCCGTAACTTTGCTCCTGCCTTGATGACTCTCCCAGAATCCAACAGTGGGCCCAGTTCAGACTCCTAGCTCTGCAGGCACTTGAATTACTGATCCACCCAAGCAGCGTTTCCCGGGAGCAACCCCTGTTGCGGCTGGGCAGTTTCTCAGGCAAATACTTGAGAGGTTAGAGAGCCTCCCAACCAGTGTAAAATCCCACTGACTCCTGCACAGGCAAAGGGAGTCTGGAGGAGGCACTAAGAAAACTCTGCAGGACTCGGCTTCCAAATGATACCCTCCACCTCCTGGGAGCTGTGCCCGCCCGCCCGCCTGCCCTTCCCAGCATAGAAAGCGGGTGGCTGGGGGTTCTTACCGCGATGCCTTCCGACTCGTACTCCTCCTGTTCTGACTTCAGGGTGAGCTCGATGAAGAGCTGTTGCAGTTTCTCGTTGCAGTAATTGATGCAGAACTGCTCAAAGCTGCGAACGAACAAAAACCCAGAGCCTGTCGGGCCAAGGCAGCGCCATTTGCAGACAGGCAGAATAGGTACAGGCAGGGGACCTAATAAGCAAGTTGCCAGGTAGAAGAGCGGCCTAGCGTCTATAGCAGGAAGAATCCCAGGGGGACGCAGCAGCGGCTGTCTAAGCCATGGGCCACAGCCGAGGGAAGACAGCTGTGTATGTTTTGACTGGCAGAGCCCAAGCTCTAGCAACCAGGGTGGGGAAACCTCGCATCCAGGGGCCAAATGCAGCCCGCAGCAAGTTAGAATTTGGCCCCTGGATCTCATTCCCGTCCCAACACCCCACCCCACCCCGCTCAGGATAAGAGTGCAGAAATGAGGACATGCAAGGGACACTCATGGTCTGGCCTCTTCCTGGGTCCGCCCCTCAAACATCCCCTTCCCCTAACTTTTAGGAGGCCCTCGGGGCTTGGACTCCTTTTCAGAGTAACCCCAGAAGGGAAAGATTTCCCCAGCTCTGCTCTAGGCGAACGCTATTTAATAGCGGTGTTGTCCCAACCGCGCTGGAACGCGCGCACACACACACACCCCCCAGAGCCACGGCAGGGTTCACAAATGGGAAAATGCAGCCAGCGCTGCTCTCTGACAACAGGGAAGTTGGCGCTCAGGCCACGTTGAAAAAAACAACTTTCCAATTCTGCTAAAGCAGACTGGCCCACAGCTCTGCCAGCCTGTTAGCTGAGACCAGGGGCTTGCGGGGGGGCGCTGCAGGCAGAGGAATGTCAGGCTCAGGCAATGAAAGTGAGACTCAGCCCCAGATTCCTCTGTCTGCAGCAGCCCTCCCACCCCCTCAAGCTGTCGGCAAGTGAACACACAGTCCAGCCGCGCTGATGGCGAAGCCCATGGGCAGCACGTGGGACAAACTGCAGACAGGGATCTGGGGTTCAAGCTTCCTTTCTGAGCCCCACATTTGTGTTAAGCAAGTTTCAATTATCTAGCTCCCTGCCCCGGTACAGCTTTTGTGCAGAGAGGTAAAATCGGCTTTGAACCTTGAAAGAGGAGGATGAGTAGACCCAGGCCCTCCATTCTATGTGGCTGCTGCCCGCCCCCACCCCACCCCTTGTCTCTCACCCCGTTGATTTGTCTGAAATCAAGATGGCATTTCACCCATTGCTGGGGCAGGTGGCTCTTTAGCTTCAGCCATGAAGAGGATAAAACGTAGAAAGCCGGCTGTCCAAAGAGAAAACAAACCTGTTGTGCTGGAAAACCTCAAAGCCGTAAATGTCAAGCAGCCCTAGCACCGTCGTACTGCTCCTCCAACTGGGGTACTCTGCCTCCTGTAGCCGAGACATGGGAGAAGGAGATGTTAAAAGAGCAGGGGCACCCCACCCCACTGCCTGCACCCCTGCCTATAGGGTTCCCTCTCACAAGACAAACCGGTGGATTCTGTCTCCCCTGCATAGTTTTTAAACTGTGTGACTAGATTAGTTCACAGAATGCCTGGCTTCGGATTGGCAAATAACCACAAGGGTTAGGGTTCAAACCAAGGTTTAAAGTGGTACCAATTCCTTCCTGGGCGTTCTTTGTAACGTAGGAAGGGACGCTTCCCGCTGCAGTCTGCCTTGCGCATGATGCACCAGAAAAAAAACCAGCCATGCAGCATTATGGGATTGTAGCAGCAGCCGTGACCATACACAGGGCAACGCTGACAGTGGGGGAAGCACTGTATGAACCACAATAAGGCAGAACGGTGATCTCCTGTTGCAAATTAAAAATGTCAGAGAAGAGTGCTGCGAATGCGCCCTTGGTGTAGTCCAGATTAGAGTCCAAATCCTCCTTTAACCTCCGTACAGAGCTGACTCATTCCCTGCTGACTCATTCCCTGTGCCATGATGCTGCACCCTCCCCATTTCTCAGTACTGCTCCCCCGCAGGGCCCTGGGGGTACAAGTGAGAGTCAGACGTACCTTATAAGCAAGAGACCTGTTAATCTTATTCACCAGCCAGGAGAAGGTGCGCCCGTAGACCGCCTTGGCTAGAGCATCCCGGGCGTAGGCTGCCTGCTCCAGGTTCAGAGGACTGACCAGCTGCGTGTGGAAAAAGAAGAGGATTTGGGTGTTCCCAGATGTAACCACTGCCACCCATGTGCAGAAACGGATGTCGTCTTGTGCCCGTGCCTGGCTTTACAGACGTTTCCACAGCAACCTGATCCCTCCCACCAGCCATTGGGTGGAAGCTGTTCTTTGATGCGAAGGATCCCTTTGGTGACTTGGACAAACGAGGTAGCGGACTTGGCTACGTGTAACAGCGGGTACGTGCTGTTTGCAACCAGGCTTTCTATTAAGGCCACAGAGAAAAGCATGTTTGCACGAGCGAACGTGTGTGTCGAACATCCTAGTGAGTGGCCAATGTTTATGTCTGGTGCTGCAACGTCTAGGATAGTTAAGATCCAGTTAATCCCCTGACTATTGCCTATACTGCCCCGCCCCCTCCCCCAAATGTCCAGTTTCCATTCAGCACCACCAGAAATGTGCAACCAGAATTGGAACCCCGAAGAGACTGGACAGGGACGCCGCCCGGTTTCCCAACGCGTACTCTCACCTCTTCCCCTTTTGCTATGATCTTCTTGTTGATCAGCGCCTCCCGGAGCACCGAGGCCTCGGCGCCAAGGAGCTGCAAACCAGCAGAAGGAAAACACAGTTAAAGGCCCTTACTCACGGCACCAACATCTGCTTTAGAAACATCCAAATGCTCCTCCCCTCAGGCTCTGCTCTTGCTTCCTGAGACGCCCTGGTTCCCGAGGAGCCGAGCGTATACTGACTCATTCCAATAGTCATGTGCCCATCACTCATTCTACCGCAGAGGCTGGGGAGCTGGCCTCTGAGCAGCTCTCTCTAAGCTGCTCACCTTAGCAGACTCAGAGCTGTGACTCGGGGGAGGGGTGTTGAGTGTGACTCAGGGGTGTATCTTGGGTGTGGCTTGGCGGGTGTTGAGTATAGTTCAAGGTGGGACTCAGGGATGTCTCTTGGCTATGAGCCTGGGGGCGTGTCTTGGGTGTGGCTCCGTGGGTGTATAATGGGTGTGACTCAGGGGTGTACCTCGTTGACCAGACATTTGTGAAAACAGCTATCCTTTCAAATGCACCCTCCTAACTTAAGGCTAAGGCTCAATAAGCTTGGCTTATTTAGCCCATCAAAAAAAAGAAGGCTGAGGGGAGCTATGATTACATTGTAGAACTCTATCAGGGGAGTTAACACAACAGAAGGGGAAGATTTGTTCAAACTAAAAGGGAGCGTGGGTACAAGAACTAATGGATACAAGCTGGTTGTTAGTAAGTCTAAAAGGGATCATGGGTACACCCCCAAGCCACACTCAAGATACACCCTTGAGTAACAGTTACCACCTTGTATCCAACAACTGGATATTGCAGTATCCGATATGTGCTTGGATAGTGACAATATTTGTGGTTAATAGCCGGTATTCCATTTCGTTTGACAGTTATTCAATAACCTCCACGCCGGCAACCTGTTAGTTAACTGCCACACCCAGCTGCCACACCCAATTACATAACTACTAGGGATGAAACAATCAACATGATTCTTGTGAGAATCTTGCGAGAATCGTGAACTGGCAGTGAGATATCGAGTAGATCTCGTGAGATATCTCAGTGGGGGAGGGGAATTGCAAAAAAATTGCCTTGGGCCATTTGTTATCTGCCGTCTCTGCAGGTGCCCCAGCAAGAGTGGCACTCCCATAGAGAGTGCGCTGGTGGGAGCATACTCACCCTGGCTAGGTATTTAATCTGATTCTCCGTGGTCACCTGGGCATTGCCCTGCTCATCGGCAGCAAACTGCACGTTCCCCAAATGCAAGACACTCGCAACAATGCTCAGCAGATCCTAGCCAGAGAAAAGGGCAGAAATAAGGGTGAGGGAGGTAGGGACAGACCTGGAATTACAGAATTACCAAGAAGGGGATGCATGCAAAGCTATCATCCATCAGCAGGAAACATTTTCACATTTTGCTCCCCAGACTCTGCACAGTACATAAGCGGACATGTGATGAACTAACATGAGGGAGGTGTGGGGAGCTGGAGGCCAAAGGTGGCCCGGAGCTAGTTTTTATTCGGTCCTTTTGTGGTTCTCGGATCTGGCCCCCTAGATCCACTTCCCACCCCTAAACACTGAAAGACTGAGCTCAGGGGAAGGGAGCAGAGATAAGGGACAGAGCCATGATCTGGACCCTCCTCTTGCTGAGCCCACCCCTGCCCCCAACTTCTGTGGGGCCCTGGGAGCTTGTACTAATTTTCCCCGTGGCCCCTGGGAAGGAAAAGGTTTTCCCCCCCCCCCCACCTCCGCCAAAGGTTCTGGCAGAAAGTGTCTCTTACCTCCACGTCATTGTCACTGAAGTTAATGACCGACAGGGCCTTGCGCACGACTTTCCAGTCATTTTTATCATTGATGGAGCTGACCTTTGCGCACTGACCCTAGGGAGCACATCGAATGGGAAAGGAAGAGATTAAACCCAGCGCAGGAGGGAGGAGAAGCACCTGGTCCCCAGGGCTGCAACGACATACTGGCTCTTTGCTGAAGCAACCCTCTCCCTCTGAGGCCACTTATGAATGGACACGTTTCTGTGAAGTAGTTAACGATGGTGATATCGGATCACAGCTACCTACTACTCCGGAGAATGTTTACATGAGATGAAATACATTTCCCTAGCAGTGACTCGCTGGGCATCGAGGGATAGGCGGGGGAGCGAATGCAGAAAGCCAGTGCAGCCTAGTGGATAAGGTGTTGGGCCTGGAAGAATTGTCTTCAAATCCTGTCTTCGACATGAACTCGCTGCACGGCCTTGGCAAGTCATTCTCTCTCTCTCTCCGCCTCAGAAGAGCAGAATAAGTGCAGAGAGGCCCTATGTAGGCTCTGTGGGCCTGTATCTTACACTAGTATTTCTCACGCTCCTATTGTCTTTTCAGGCTTATTCGTGGACTTTGTGTTGTTGGGGGTCCCTGATGCCTTCCCCTCGTCGCTGGCTCTGGACTTGCCTGCATCCAATCTTGCTTCGAAGATTCCCATCCCACTCTTATCAATCCAATCCCCTCCCCCCTTTTTTTTTTTGCAGTCTGTCTGGACAGAAAGCTTTCCCCGTGAGCTCACTGCTATAGGAGGAGCTCAGCGCTTATTTTTGGAAGCAAGGGAAAGAAGCCGGAAAGAAGGTAAGAAACACAGCATAATGGCCATTGCTCCTGGCCTTTCCAGCCATGCTAGCCCACTGGAAGAAGTGTCTCAGCCAAGCAGGGAGCTGCTTTAGCATCGCCGCCCCCGGTCCGCGCCGCCGCCTCCCTGTCCTCACCTTGATCAGATAATGGTACTGCTGGGGGTTCTTCTCCAAGCCCAGCCTCCGCAACAGCTCCTCTTCCCCTCCTTCCAACAGCTGGTAGAAGATGTGGAAGTTCCTCTCTCCGTGATTCTGGTGGACCACCCTTGACTTCTCTAGCAGGTAGTTGAGGATGTGACCCCCAACGGGCGCCCCCTAAGCCAAGAACAGAATCATTCGCACAGGGGCAAAGAAGAACCTCATGAACAGACAAGAGAGATTTGGGATACAAAAATCGGGAGTAATTTGTGTCAATCCTCGACGTCCGTTTCCACCCTACTGTTCCGTGTCGCGGAGTCACTCAGAGCTGGAAGGAAGCTCAGTTCAATCCCCCCCTCATCAGGCTTAGAAAGGGAACAAAGCGGCTCCCAGGCTTTGCACAGTACGTGCGCTACCCCTGACAGATAGGGAGGTGTTGTTGCCTCTCTATAAGTCTCTGGTAAAACCGCATCAGGAGTACTGTGTTCCGTTCCGGTCACCTAAGAAGGATGAACTTAAACTGGAACAAGAGGATTAGAGGGATGGAGGACTTACTCTACGAGATGAGGCTGAAAGAGCTTGACTTGAAAAAGAAGGCTGGGGGGAGCTATGATTACATTGTATAAATACATCAGGGGAATTAATGCAATAGAAGGGGAAACATTGTTCACACTAAAAGGGAGCGTGGGTACAAGAACTAATGGATACAAGCTGGTTATCAATAAGTTTAGTCTGGAATTTAGAAGAAGGTTTTTAACAATGCAGAGCAGTGAACGACTGGAATAAGCTTCTAGGGGCGATTGTGGGAGAAAAAATCTGAATAGCTTCAAAATGGAGTTGGATTAACTTAGGAGCCGTTTTTATTATTAGATGTTGTAGGAGAAGGTGTTCTGGGTTCCCGCCTCCCCCTCCTCTCTTTCGTCCTGTAGCATCAGAGTTGTCTGCAGCTGGAGGTGGGACTTGGCGGGGCGTTGGGAAGCCTGGGGACTCGATTGTAGATCGGGTGTCTGGCTGGTGGGGCCTGCACGCAGGCTCAGGGTCTACTCTAACTGATCGCCGTATTTGGAGTCGGGAAGGAATTTCCCATCTGGCCAGATTGGCAGTTGACTCTGAGGGTTTTTCGCCTTCCCCTGCAGCGTCGGTGCGGTTCACCTGTTTGGGATATCTGGATCTTTCTTTTTCTAAGATGGTTCCCTGTTATTTCAGGCACTGGTGCACTCTGGTTGCTCCCAGTCTCTACTTGTAGCTATTGGTGCTTACCCGGTGTTTGACGGCTGTGGGGGATTGGATGACGGCAAGCCGCCTGAGGCTTAATCCTGACAAGACAGAGGTGACGGTTGTGGGGAAGGCCGAGGGAGTGGTGGCCCCCATCATTGATGGGTTCCGCCCTCCCCTGGTTTCTCGGGTCCGGAGTCTGGGGGTGCTCCTGGACCCGCAGCTTTGCCTGGATGTCAGGTGGCGGCTGTGGCGAAGGGGGCATTTCGCCAGTTGCATCTGGTGCGTCGGTTTAGGCCGTATGTCTCGGACTCGGATCTGGCCACAGTCATCCATGCTTTTATTACCTTGAGACTGGATTACTGCAATGACCTCTACATGAGGCTACCCTTGGTGCTGGTTCGGAAGCTGCAGCTGGTGCAGAATGCGGCGGCCCGTCTCTTGACGGGGAGGAGCCGATGCGAGCACATCACACCGGTGCTTCGGTCTCTGCACTGGCTGCCGGTAGGCTTCCGGGCTCAATTCAAGGTGTTGGTGTTGACCTTTAAAGTCCTAAACAGCTTGGGCCCCGCCTACCTGCAGGACCGCCTCACCTGCCGGGTCCTGAATCGGTCCCTGCAGCCGGCTGGGGGCGCCCTCCTCGAGGTCCCCCGGGTTTCGACCTTGTGGAGGACGTTCTCCATGGCCGCGCCGCAGCTGTGGAACTCCCTCCCGTCAGAGATCCACTTGGCTGTCGACCTCCCCTCTTTCCGCAGACAACGTAAGACCTGGCTGTTCCGCCAGGCCTTTCCCGAGGGAGACGGGGTGGGTGGGTTGGGTTGGGGTTTTATATTGTTTTAATTGAATCATTAATGTTTATTTTAATGTGTTAAAATGTTTTTAATATGTTGTGAGCCGCCCCGAGATGCCTGGAGGCAGGAGGGGGTGGCATGTACATTTTAATATAAATAAATTTCTCTGTGCGGAAGGTTGGGGTGTGGCAGGTCCTGCAGTGGTGCAGGGGGTTGGGGAGTAGATGACCATTATGACTCTATGAGACACAACGGGCCCAATGCAGTTGGAATTGGGCCCAAAATTCTGGCCTGGGCAGAACCCAAATCTCTTGAGGAGTTCTCCACAAACTGCATACGCTAGAGTAGCAGTCCCACTGAAGCCCAAAGGGACTCCTCTAGAGCAAGTGTATTTGGTACAAAATCTTTGGGGCCCATTGACGTAGATCATTGTGTATTGAATGGGAGCCTGAGCCCTCCATCTTGCCCAGACAGAATCAAGACCAGAAACACCCCTTGGCTCCCAAGCCTTTCTGAAGTTTCCACCTCCTTTCCTAGAGCGCGGTTGGGACTTGTCATTCGCTCGGACTCTTACATGCAGACCTCCACGTCCCTGTTCTGGCGTTCCAGAAGGGGCCGTTCTGCACGCACCTACCTTGTAATCAAACTGGACGTCCATGTACTTCCCGAAGCGGCTGGAGTTGTCATTGCGGAGGGTTTTTGCATTCCCAAATGCCTGCTCAAAGAGGAAAACAAGCTCCAGGTTTGGGCACAATGCACTGGGACAGTTAGCTGTGGGGCCTATTGCAAGCATAAGCCTGTCACGCCATGCAAAATTTACCAGGACACTTATGAAAAACACATGTTCCAGGGCCTGCAACAGGTTTTTCATAAGTGTCTTGGAAAAATTTGCATCTATGGCCACCCTTCTATCCTCCTAGTGGCTGATACGTAATTCCTTTCACCCAGACGTGTCCTGTCCATGCTTCCTGCCCCCAGCTCCACTATGGCTAGCCTCTCCCCATTAGAGCTACTACCCCCTTGCCCCAGCTACACTGTGAAGAAGAGACCAGACTGGCCACCAGGGGTCAGCACGGCACCAGAAAAACACAGCCGGGAACGCTGCTCCAAGCTCCGCTGCTCCATTACCTCTAGGACCGGGTTGGACTGCAGCAGCCGGTCTTTCACCGTCTCCACTTGGTCGCTGACCGGGCAGGTCACGGCATAATACTGCAGGATCTTCTTAGTCGCTTCTGTTTTGCCCGCCCCGCTCTCCCCCGATATCAGGATGCACTGATCCTTCCTCTCTGTGCGCAGCGCGCGGTAAGAGTTGTCGGCAATAGCATAACTGAGGAGAAACGAGAGTCTGGAATTAAAGCAGCACTTCCCAAGTGGCAAAGGCTGCCAGAGCAACCCCCCCTTGGCACAGCCTTCAGAGAATCCACATCATCACAGTCAGCAGAGGACGTCTGGTCCAGAGGCTGCAGCGACAGGGCCCCCTGCATACCTCGCTTCCCAGAGCCCCCAGCCAGGGCTGGCCTTGCCATAGGGGGACCCAAGAGCAATCGCCGTGGGCCTGCTCTTTCTGGGGGCTCATCAGGGGCCCTTGTTTTCACCAGGGCCCACCCAGCAGGATCCCAAACCCTATCCACGTATTCCCCCCTCCCCCCGCTGAAATTACACAACTGTTTGTGCGAAGGCTGTAGAGCACTTAGAAGTGTGGCTGGATAGCTATGCTCTGGAATCTTCCTTAGCCTGTCCTTGGGGTTAACACATTTCATTTCCTTGTAGTGCAGGGAATCATTGGCTTGGGTCCAAAACAAATGTGCTAACAAGCAGGTTTCCAAACTCTGCAAACAGGAAACCCAAATTCTGCGAGCAAAGCTCTGCTCATTTCTCTTTAGCAGACAGCTCTTCTCCCCAGTAGGGGTCAGGACGGAGCTGCTCTTCACTGGAAGCTGCGAGGGGACCTCCATGGCCCATCGGCTCCCAGTAGCACCAGCATCGGTCACTATCCAAGCAGATATCGGATACTGCGAGATCCAATTGGATCCCAGATGGTAGCTGTGTGTCTGCGTGGCTTGGGGGTGTACCCACGATCCATTTTCAGACTTATTGACAAGCAGCTTGTATCCATTCGTTCTTGTACCCACGCTCCCTTTTAGTTTGAATAAATCTTCCCCTTCTGTTGTGGTGGTGGTGTTGATAAGTTTATTGTTTCGACAATAAGTCATAACAAAAACATACACAGTAAAACAGCACCATAGACCAAGAACACCAACACTAAATCAGAATCCAAATAAAATTGTCAATAAAAACTGCGGCCTGCTGTCCCCAACTAGAACAACTAAAAATCAAAATTTAACAATTAAAATGTTTCGAATAAAGTAAGTCATCTAGGATTCTCACCAGCGGCCCTGTAACCCCTGGGTTATAAAGTGGCAAAAAAATGCTATTCGATACTCTGTTGTGTTAACTCCTCTACAATGTAATCATAGCTCCCCTCAGCCTTCTTTTTTGCTAGGCTAAATGAGCCAAGCTCTTTCAGCCTCATCTCCTAGGGTAAGTCCGCCATCCCTCCAATCCTCTTGTTCCAGTTTGAGTTCATCCTTCTTAGGTGACCAGAACTGAACCCAGTACTCCAGATGTGGTCTTACCAGAGCCCTATACAGAGGCAACACCCAAGACACACCCCCGAGTCACACCCTTGAGCCTCTTTACCCTTAAGTTAGGAGGATGCTTGTGAACAGTTGTTTTCACAGATGTCCAGTCATATTCAAGGCACACCCTCGAGCCATGCTCAATAAACACCCCACAGTCACACTCATTAAACACTCCCTAGGCTACATTACACTCGACACACTCCCTGAGTCGCACCCCCAGGTCACACTCAAGACACACACGTCTGAGTCTGCTAAGGTGAGCAGCTTTGACCGCTGCTAAGAGAGAGGCCAGCTCACTAGCCTCTGCGTTTGAATGAGTGATGGGCACAGGACTATTAGAATGAATCAGTATACGGCTCCTCGGGGACCAGGGCGTCTTTGGAACAAAGAGAAGAAGCTGAGTGGAGGAGCATTTGGATGTTTCTAAAGCAGATGTTGGTGCCATGAGTAAGGGCCTTTAACTGCTGTCCTAGCCCACAAGGCTCCCCACCCTGGCTGCAATTTCGTGTTGCTGGAGGCAATTTCTGAAAGAACTTGCCAAAATGCCAAATTCTGCACAAATGGCTGCAACTCCATCAGCACTGAATTCTCCTGCTCCTGGGTTTGAGGCTTGGCCCCCGGAAGGCCCCAGTTTCTCCTCTCTCACGGCCCTTAAACAACAGTCCCCTTAAACAAGATGCTAACAGGTACACCTGGCTTACTCACTGCCTCAGCCCATGCAGGAACTGGACTCTCTCCCACTGCCAGCTCTCCTTTCCCCTCTTTGCAACTGCCTTTTTATTCCTAACCTCTCATCAGCTGATCAGCCACCCAGCTGAGCAGCCAGGCTGAAGCTGTGCATTGTCCATTAAAAGGACCGTGACCCTGCTCTCCCATGCCTCTCATGGCTACAACCATATTATTCCCATAGCCAAAACTATGAGCTCATGGACCGGGACACGGACCCAGTGCTTCTACCACATCCCGTACCAGGTTTCTAGAGCCCTGTTTTAAAATAGCGAGCTCCCAGTTCAAACACCTTTACTGCGAAGCAACCACTTCTCTCGCCACTTAAACTAGAGTAACTCGCACTTTGGAAATGAAACCAGAGCAAACCCTTCGCCCCTGCCCCCACAAATCCTGCTTCTGGCCATTTTCAGATTAACACACAATTGAAGAAATGCAAGCTTCATCTTATTTTTAGAATTTGTCTCGGGGCTGCGTGCTTCTCCATAGGCATTTTAAAATCCCTTTTGAAGGTGCAAGGGAAATGCTGACCGCTTCCACTGCACATACTTTGCAAAGCTCTTCTTTTATTTGGGGATGCTTGCTGTTCTCATCGGGGCTGGGAAAACAGTGCGGGAGAGACAGAGGGGACATGTTCCTCCCAACTATGGGCACAGAGGACCATCCCCTGGCAGTGGTGGAAACAGCCGTCATTACACCTTCAGCCGTTGGATTTCAAAATGGCTGCTGTCCTGTTGACTTCTGTGACATGGAACTCCCTGACTGGAAGGTTGTGCGATGACGTGTGAAAGAAAGTGTGGGTGCTTGATTTAACTTGGACGTATGACACCTGATTTAACCTGGGGGCATGTGATGGCATATGAAGATGAGTGACAGGGGGTAAGTCTTGGAGGCTGAGGAGACCGAATCATCCCTTCCTCAGTTTGCACTGCTGTGACTCCACTGGTTCCCATTAATAATCACCTCTTCTCTGTGAACCCCATAAGCACACCTGAATGTGTATTATCGTCATCCTCTCTATAGCACTTTCAGAGTTCCAAATGCTTTCGTTCTTACCTAAATCACCCTGGCAACAACCCTGCGAGGTAGGTCATCATTATTCCCATTTAACAGACAGAGAATTGAGGCTAAGAGAGAATGACTTGCCCAAAGCCACTCAGAGCAAGCAATTTGTGGATATCGTGGACACTGTCTCCTAGGTCCAAGTCCAACACCTTATCTATCCACTAGGCTCCCAATTCACAGTACTGAATGAGACGAAACTGTTTTTCAAGCCAATTACGTGCATCCTGTTTTTCCACTGAATGGCGAGTTACTACCTTGCGAGTGCCCAGTTAGTTTTTTTTTTTTTTAAAAGAACTTGGACAGCAAAACCCAACTGTCTCCACATTGCAGAGCAAGTTTTAACCAAAAAAATGCACAAAGGGTGGCATGCACTGGTGTTGACTCTAACAGCCCGAAGCAACAGCACACTGCAAAGTTCTCATCAGCAGAAACGCAGCAGGCAACACAAATCCCTGCTCCTAAGTGAGCCTGGCCACTCTCAAGACCAGCCAGCCAACAAAAATGCAAAATATTTCTCTCTATTGATCATTCACAGTCCGGTGAGTTAGTCTGGAAAGACCACTGCCCAGATCAGAGCGGGGCTAGTTAGTTAGTCTCTGCCCTTAAGGTGTTTATGTTGGAGCTACACATCCCTTTCCAGCTCCCTGGCCACGGAGAAGGGCAGGGATTTGATGTCGTCATGGGGCCTCTCTTCCATGATGCAGTGTAGACTTGGAAGCTTGCCTACCCTCCCCAACAGAAGTTGGTGCAATCAAAGAGATCACCTGTTACTTTTTATACCAGGTATCACCCTCCCTCTCTCGATATCCTGGTCTGTAGCTACAGCAGCAGCCACAGTAATGCTCAGAGTTGTTTCAGTGCTAATGCCATGCTTGGCGTGGGATGCTGCATATGGGTACAGACAGCCCCTCTGCCAAGGAGCTTGCACCAGGGCTGGGGAAACTCAGGCCCGGGGGCCCAATGCAGTGTGAGTCTAGTTTTTACATAGCCTCTTTTCCATTCCCGGATCTGAGCCCTGGATCCAGTGCCTACCCCCAAGCACTGACAAAGGGAACTCAGGGGAAAGGAGCAGAGAGGAGGGGACAGATCCAGACTCTGGAGCCTCCTCCTTCTGAGCCTTCCCAGCTGCTCCAGAGACATCGCCTAGAACTCTTCAAGACCAAGCATTGCTGGAACTGGTCTCCAACTAGCGCATACAGTGGGTGGGGATCTGCTGACACCACATGACTACTGTCTAAGGCAGGGGCGAGGAATCTCTGGCCCAAATCTGTGGCTGTTTTTATTTATTTATTTATTTTTCAGATTTATATCCCGCCCCCTCCTGCAATGCAGCTCGGGGCGGCTAACAACAACAATAAAAACAATTAAAATTCAGTTAAAATATAAATATAAAATACATCAAAAAACAGGGCTAGAAAACAGTAATAAATAGATAAATGGGCGGGGGATTAAAATCACCCCCCCC
>QEPC01008384.1:3795577-3853829 GCA_003113815.1 Sphenodon punctatus | reverse complement strand
CATGCAATTCTCCTTCACACACGCATGTAGTTCTACAGAACGCCTGCAATTCTCCTTTGCACACGCATACAATTCTACAGCGCATGCAATTCTCCTTCGCACACGCATGCAATTCTACAGCGTGCATGCAATTCTCCTTCGCACACGCATGCAATTCTCCTTCACACACGCATGTAGTTCTACAGAACGCCTGCAATTCTCCTTTGCACATGCATACAATTCTACAGCGCGCATGCAATCTCCTTCATACACGCATGCCATTCTACAGCGCGCATGCAATCTCCTTCATACATGCATGCAATTCTACAGCGCGCATGCAATCTCCTTCATACATGCATGCAATTCTACAGCGCGCATGCAATCTCCTTCACACACGCATGCAATTCTACAACGCGCATGCAATCTCCTTCACACACGCATGCAATTCTACAACGCGCATGCAAATCTCCTTCGCACACGCATGCAATTCTACAGCGCGCATGCAATTCTCCTTCGCACACACATGCAATTCTACAGCGCGCATGCAATTCTCCTTTGCGCACACATGCAATTCTACAGCATGCCTGCAATTCTCCTTTGCACACGCATACAATTCTACAGCGTGCATGCAATTCGCCTTCGCACACAATTCTACAGATTCTTCGCACACAATTCTAGATAGCACGTGCAATTCTACAGCGTGCATGCAATTCTCCTTCGCACACGCATGCAATTCTCCAGCGAGCAGGCAAGTCTCCTTTGCACACACATGCAATTCTTCACACACGCATGCAATTCTCCTTCACACACAATTCTACAGACGGCACGTACAATTCTACAGCGCACGTGCAATTCTCCTTCGCACACGATTGCAATTCTAGAGCCTGGCCGCAATGCAAGAGAGAGAGGGAATGAAGAGAAAGGGCAGTGATAGTGGAGGCTGTTCCAGACACTCATTAACTCATCCCTAGTGATATCGCTCCCTTGCATGTATCGCGCATGGGGAATTCTTAGCAGGGATGTTGAGTTTCTAAACGATGACAATTCTGTTAAGACACTGATGTCCCATCTGCCTCTTGGCCAGGCTGCCCCCTCAGCTAGGGGGTCTGCTTCCTGCCATTGGACTGCGAGTCTTGGGGTCAAGGCATGCAAGAAAGGTGGCAACACTATTGGCCATTGACTGCCTCCGTGAGGCACGAAAGAACAGTTTTGTCTGCTCCCCTGCCAGGCCTAGGAGCCATAAGGAAAGTGGGACAGCAGCTCAACTAGCTCTGCTTCAGACTAGGCCTATGTTCACACAAAGAGGCTAACCTCCACTCCCCGGGCTATGGTGATGAAAATCCACTCGGCAAGTGTTCATACTTTGCAGGGCGATTATGTGAATACAGGTGACATAATGCACTTTAGTTAATCCCCTTTCCTTGTTTACAAGATCACTTACCCTTTGGAGTAATTTACTCCAAAGTACGTTCTCTTTAATCAGGAGCATGGAGCCACTCCCAGCACGGAGGCACTCTCACTTCACTTTAAACACGGTTTTCATGTGAACAAAAGCAGAGTTAGGGAACTTCATACATAACAAAAATTGGGTGTTTGCGCCCCTAATCACATTTGGCTTTTGTGTGTATACACCGTAACACTCCTGAACACACATCTGGCCACCTGTTATCCCATTTTGAAAGTGCAAAGTAAACACGTTTGGACCGAGAGGTCATTTGCCACAGGTTCGACGTTGCATCTAAACACAACACTAGTGCGTTTGCATCTGCCTCCCGCCCCAAATCAACTGCTGGGCACTCTACACCCTATTTATTTTTCATTTGATGGACAGGAGGATCCCCGCAGGGGCTGGCTTTGGCTGGCCAAGAGGTCCAGCCCAGTCCGGCTTAACACCCCAAGCAGCAGTGACTCCCCGCAGTCCCCGGTTCCACATGGCTCCAGCATCAGGCTGGGATTGCATGCCGGAGCCTCTTGGAGGCTGCGCGTGCATATTAGAAACGGGTGGAAGAGATGGGGGTCGAACATAGGCCTAGTCTGAAGCAGAGCTAGTTGAGCTCCTGTCCCACTTGCCTTATGGCTCCTAGGCCTGGCAGGGAAGCAGACAAAACTGCTCTTTCGTGCCTCACGGGGCCGTCGGTGGCCAATAATGTTGCCACCTCCCTCGCACGCCTTGACCCTGAGACTCACAGAGGCCAACATGGCAGTCTCAAGAGTCAAACGGCAGGAAGTGGACCAAGATTAGCCCTGAGATGGGCTGTACGGCTGCAGCATGGCACCTAGTCACGGCTTGTGGCCCTTCAAAAGTTAGCACTGAGTTCAGCGCTGGCGCAATCCTGGCCGTAGCATCACGCTCAGGCTGGCATTACAGTGCTGGTGCAATTGTGGTTGTAGGCTCCTGTAATCAGCCAATCGCAGGACAGTGTCACTAAGACTTCTGGGAGATACAAGGAGGCCGGTCAGTCTGGCAGAGGAGGCCAACAGAGAAGGAGTTTTCTGGAGGGCCCTCCCTTCTCTATGGGAGAAACCAGAAGCCTCAAGGGGTTGTGAGCAGACCTGGCTTCCGCATCCCGTCAAGAGGGACTCTCACGGTGGGATTATTGTTGCAGAAGGCCCAAAGACTCTAGGATGACACAGCTAGTAGCTGTAGACCCTGTCTGGTGGCATAGGCCTGGGTTTAGGGGTGGCTGGAGCCCAGGAATCCTCAACCCTGTTGGGCTGAGGCTTAGACCAAATGCTACTTCCTGCGTGCAGGACCAGGCCTATGAATTGGTACTTTACACACATTATTAATCTCTGAGTTGAGTAGAGAATTCGCGTGTGCCAGCGATCCTGCCAAATTCCCCAAGGTGCCCCACTGCCCCTGCCGTGCATACTGGACACCCAGCAATGATGATAACCTGGCAAACGCAGAACAAATCCAGGGTTTCTATCAAGGACAGAACCAAGATAGAGCCCTGCATTGCTGTCCTATGTAAAAGTGCCCTTAAAGTGAGTAAAGAGGTAATTACTTCAGAGTAAGTGTTCATGTGAACAGCCCAGAGGGAGGCCCTTGCCCACCACAACCACTCGTGCAGCCAAGAAACAGGGGAAAAGAAGAGAGGGGCAGAGCTAACTACGAGTTGTATAACCTGACTTCTCTTCCCCGGCAGTGGAAGCTGCTCTAGGGGGCCGGACAAAGACCCCAACCAGAGCTATAGGGTAAGCTCTGGGAATGGGATGGGACTGACGCACATCTGGGCTGCATACCAAAGCATTCCCATCCTGGGCCAGCCCCAGCTTTAATGGACGCTAGCTCTCGGCGACGCTTGCTCTCCCCATTGATCCAAGTTTACATAACGCTAAAGACTTTACCAGAAAAGTTTCCTGCCTAGTTTCAATGGCTCTTTCATCAGCCACTCCCTCGGCTCTGGACAAACCAGCCTGGGCTGAACACGTCCAGCCATTAAGGAAGCGGGAGTCTAGCCTCTCCAAGAAATGAAACACTTTTCTTTAAACCTCTGAGGCTGGCATTTGAAGTCTCCTCTGAGTTCCCTCTCTCCCCCCAATGCATTCCTCACTCACTCACTCTGCTCCTGGGCCTCTGGCTCAGCAAGACAGAAGTAGCCATATTCCATTTTCAGAGACTTTAAAGGCGTTCAGATGAGATCTCTTATTGAACCAACTTCTGCTGGGAAGAGTCTACAAGCTTCCCAGCCAGCCAGGGCCCTGCCTCAGGCAGCATGGGAGCAACATGCAGGCCAGGAAGTTTGCATACCTTCCCCAATCAAAGATCTCATCTGAACGACTCTGTCTCCATCTCTTGCATTTCAAACTAACACAGGAACCACGCTCTCGCCCTCTCTGTCTCTCAAGACCAGTAGTTCTGAACCTTTTGGAGGGCAAGACTCACCACAACATATTTAGGAAACCTAGAACCCACCTTTAGAAATATCCAGAATTAGGAGTGGCTGGGTGGCAGGAGCAGCAAGGGCCCCAATCCTGGCACCGGCAGCAGCGGGGAACTGGCATGAGGTGGCCAGAAGCAGCCTGAGGTCACGGTGGGGATCAGGGAGGCAGGAAGCCATGTTTCTCTTTTTATTCTACACCCCCCCACCCCACCCCCGAGCAGCACAGGTGGCCAGAACAAGCAGCGAGTGGGGACATGGCAGGGGACACAATGCAGCTGCACTACGACCTGAGGCCCACTCAGGATCCAATCCCAACTCACTTGTTGAGAACCTCTACTCCGTTCTAGATTGACCTGAATGTAAGTCAGCTATGGGACGTGGCTTCACAAAAGATGAATGCAATTTTAGGCTGCATTAACAGAAGCGTTACGTCCAAGTCGGCGGAGGTAATCATTCCACTCCATCCGGTGCTGGTCAGATCCAACCTGGAATATCCTGTCCAGTTTGGGGCATTTTGAGAAGGACGTTGGCAAAGCGGAGCAGGTTCAGAGGAGGCAGCAAAGATAAATAAAGGATCTGGAAAGCAAATCTTATGAGGAAAATTTGAAAAAAATGGGTTTAGCCTAGCGAAGAGAAGATTAAGAGGAGGCTTGATAGCAGCCTTCAACTATCTAAAGGGCTGCCATCAAGAAGGTGGCAGGGAACTGTTCTGCGTCTCTACAGAGGGAAGGACTAGAAAGAAAGGACTCAAATTACAGGAAAAGCTTCCTAACAGTCAGAGCTGTGCGGCACCGGGAGAAGCTGTTTAGGGAGGTCGTAGGCGTTCTTGCCATCGCTGGAGATTTTCAAAAAGAGGCTGGACAGCTTGATGACCCTCAGGGTTGGGGATGTTGTAGCTGTCGTCATCTTGTGTCCGAGCCGGGGGTAGGACTAGATATCAAAGTTTCTTCTAACTCAATCATTCTGGCCTACAATTTAAAACGTTGTAAAAAAAAACCTGATTTGTATCTTTTTTCACAATAGTTTGATGTGGCTAGATTGGCTCCGGAAGTGGATGCACTTCCCACAGATCTGTGTGATGTAGATTGGGTTCTGCAGAAGCTAAGTTTTCATAAACGCAGTGCAACTCAGGTAAGCAAACTGTCTTGAGACAATGGCCAGGCAGAGCGAATTCGCAGAGCTGTTAATTCCCAAACCTACAAAGCGTCTGCAATGTCAGCATTCACTACTTCCCTGCGGATCGTTTTCACAGAGACGGGACGCAGAAAGGATCGTTCGGAGGGAACAGAGAGGGCAGAGAAAGAAAGGGGAAGGGCCGAAATAGCCATGTTCATGAAGCTGAGCGTCCCCTAGAGAAAGCACATGGAACTCACGCTTTAGCTACTACTACAGAAGAGCATGGTCCCACTCTGGAGTTTTTTGTGCAAACTTCCTACACCACCCATGAACATGCTGCTGCAAGCAAGAGTGGAGCCAAAACCTATACCCAGCCCATGGGCCCTAGTCAGAAATAGCATTTGCTATAGGGCTTGCTCCTAGGAGTTCCACCCACTAACGTTTGCTCCTCCTCTGCCATCATCCTCACCCACCCAAGTTCCCTGCTCCCTAAGCCATCTTTGCCTCTTCACCCATGCTGTCCCTACACCTTGAACACCTAAGTTCTGCTCCCTTCCTCTGACCTTCAGATCCCTCCTAAAAATCTACCGCTTCCTTGCACATGAACTCTCCCACTGCCCCTCAGCAACTAGTCTCAACAGTAGAGAGGAGCATTTCCCTTTAGAGAGAGCCTTCCCTGCTGCACTGGAGGAACTCTCCTAGCCCATCTCCTCTCTGGAAACACTCCTGAGGCACTGGTCCTGTTCTCCTGCCAAGACCATCTCTGAGAGGCTGGTTTCCCCCTCCCCACATTGTGACCTACTGGACTGGTGACTAGCTCATCACTGGATCGCAATCTTCTTGGCCTCCCCTGCCCTAGTCCCTCACCCCCACAGCCTGGTCGCTGAGGCCGTTCCCTTCCAGGTTATCCTTCTTCCACTATAACTAAGCTGAGCGACTTCTCAACTTCATGGGTGTATACCCCTGTCTCCCTACATGCCTCTCCTCTCCCCTGTCCATCTTAGACGGTAAATGCCTTAGGACAGGAACATAGAGGGACAGGGAGACATTCAACAAATCACAGGGGCATGTGCTTAGTTTGGTTACAGAGAAAGGGAGTCTGAGTGAAAGGCAGTAAAGGAAGCATCGGGGATTCTGCATTTGAAATGCCAGGCTACAGCCGTGCTTCAACACCAAGTGAAAAAGCAACATTGTACAGATGTGGAATTCCGGTGCCTGGCTACAGTGACCCTAACTCTGCTGTTGAGTACCATCACATCCCATGGTTCCTATCCAAACTGGCTTTGCAAGAAGGTCTAGCAAACCGGCACAGCCAGAGATGCTGCTGAGACTGCCCCAGAGGTGGTGCTCTCATGATGGCACTGGCCTCGCTCCTGCTGCAATGGATGCAATTCTCTGAGTAAGCATCTTACAAGCCGTGGGGAGCGGCTTGTTACCACAGGAAGGGCCAATACTCCCAAGGATCTAGAGAGCTCCAATTCAGGGCATTCCTTGATGCGGTGGGAGAAGCGGAGGTTATGGAAGCCCCATCGTGCCCAGTTTTATGGGATCAGTTTCAGTGGGTGTCACCCGCTGATGCAGTGGATGTCCTTGGGGCAGTTAGAGCTACCTTTTGCAAACTGGATCCATGCCCGTCCTGGCTGGTTACAGGTAGCTGGGAGACACTGGGGCTGTTGCTGGTGGGGTGTGGTCAATGCCTCCCTTAGGGAGGGCAGAGTTCTGGGATACCTTAAGGAGGCGGTGATGCGGCCTCTGCTCAAGAAACCATCACTTGACATTGACTCCCCGGCCAGTATCGGCCGGCCTCTAACCTTCCCTTTTTAGGGAAGGTTTGGTGGCTCAGCAGCTTCAGGGGCATCTGGACCGTGTCCGTTTTCTAGATCCCTCACAGTCCAGCTTTTGCCCACATTATGGCACTGAGACTGTGCTTGTGGCTTTGGTCGATGACCTTCATCGCAAGTTGGACCAGGGTCATTTGACCATTTTGATCCTGTTGGGTCTATCCACTGCATTTGACACTGTTGATCATGAGATGTTGGTGACCCCGCTTGTGGGACCGAGCCGGGTGGGCAGAATTGTTCTTGAATGCTTCTGTTCCTTCCTGGCTGGGAGGACTCAGCAGAGGGTACTGGGGGACTGTTCTTTGTCTCCCTGGAGTTCCACAAGGTTCTAGTCTGTCCCCTCTTCTGTTCAACGTGTACATGCAGCCTCTGGGTGAGGTCGTGGGGGGGTTCAGTGTCATCAGTACGCTGATGATACCCAACTTTCATTTTCAGCTGACCCAGACCCAGAAGTCTCGGCGCTTACCCCGGTGTTTGCAGCTGCGGGGGGCTGGATGCGGACGAGCCGACTGAAGCTGAATCCCGACAAGATGGGACGTGATGCTGAGGGATTGGTGGCCCCCATCATTGATGGAGTTTGCCCCCCGTTGGTGCCTCAGGTTCGGAGGCTGGCGGTGCTCCTCAATTCGCAGCTCCGCCTGGATGCTCAGGTGGGGGCTGTGGTGAGGAGCATGTTCTGCAAATTACATCTGGTGCGGCAGCTTCAGCCAAACGTCTCGGACTCCAGCCTTGCCGCTATTGCCCATGCTTTCATCACCTCTAGACTGGACTACTGCAACACGCTCTATGTGGGGCTACCCTTGGGGATGGTTTGGAGACTCCAGTTGGTGCAGAACACGGCGGCCCATCCCCTTACAGGGACGGGTTGTTATGAGCACATTACGCCAGTGCTCCGCTCATTGCATTGGCTGCCTAGAGCCTTCAAAGTGTTGGTTCTTACCTATAAAGCCCTATAGCCTGGGTCCTGCTCACACACACACACACACACACACACCGGGTCCTGGATCGGCCCCTGCGGTCAACTGGGACCGCCCTTCTCAAGGCCCCCCAAGTTTCTCGGGTGGCAACTCTAGGGAGGGCATTCTCGGCGGCTGCATCACGGCTGTAGAATTCCCTCCCGGCGGAGGTCTGCACCTTTCCTTCTGCCAGAGAAGGAAGGAAGCATGTTTCACCAGGCTTTTGGTGAGGGTGATGGGTGGGGGGTTGGGGTGGGAGGGGAAGGGTCTTTAGCTCCAGCATTGTGTTTTCTGTTTTATACTGCTGAATTTTTATATCTCTATATTATATTTATACTGTATTTTATGCTTTTATGATACATTGTGAGCCGCCATCAGCTGCTAATAGCGGGAGGGTGCAGGATACGAAATTTGATTAAATAAATAAAAATATATTCTTTTAAAACAACAACAAACCATGAAGCCAGCTACTCGCCTAAGCCTCGGCTGGTATCCTGACAAGCAGGATGGGAGGGCGACATACTAGCCTGGGAAGGTACCAAGGTGATACCTCACCGATACCCAGGCAAATGGCTGGTGGTTTCCAGAAGCCTAAGCAATCTCTGTCCCAACTAGTCATCCGTGCACATTTAATAACAAGGCTCCTGCCCTGCAGAAGCCGCTTCCAGCGTGCTTATCAAACGTCGCCTTCCTCTGGCGGGCCTGCAGAGACCCACCCCTACAGGCTGGACCTCCTTGAGCCAGGGGCTGGGTATGGGAGTCAGTCTCGGGGGAGTTGGGCTCTCGGTTTTCCTTACCCTCCCCCCACTCTCTGCTTCTAATCTCTTCCCCAGAGCCAGCAGCACAACAGTGGCTCCCAGCCAGGAAAGCAAGAGCCGTTGTTACCGACGAAAGATGGGCTTCAGCCAGTGCAATTACTGAAGCAGCACCTCCGCCATGGCCCTTTCTGCCTTGTAATTACACGCTGGGCCAGACTCTTCGCTGGGGCAAACCGGTGTCGTTCCATTGCAGCCAGCCCCCAGTCTCCAGCAGCCAAGGATCTGGTTCCTTGCTGCTGCTCACGACTGACTGAAAGGGATCAAAATTTGCCTCCTCTGAGCTCAGTTCCTTTGAATACAATGAGGCTAGAGGAGAGAGCCCAGCCTGTCACCAGCTGATAAAGCTGCCCTTTTAGCTTCTCTAAGTCCTTTGCACTCAGCTTGGGGGGGGGGGGGGTGAAAACAGCTTCCTATCTATTCATTTTAAATGATTAAACACGCCCAGGTCCTAGTACCCTTCACCCCCCATGCAGAACCTGCCCCTGTCTCTCCCACTGTCCCCTCTCCGTCTCCCTCTCCTTGTCTTTTAGATTGTAAGCCACAGGCAGGGACTGCGTCTATTTCTATGTTCTGTACAGCACCAGGCACATGGCTGGCACTATATAAATGTTTATAATAATAATAATAATAATAATAAATAATCTCAGTGGGCACAGGTTCCCATGTGTCAGTCCAGGATTTCGTGGCTTTTCTTTCTTTTCAGCTCACCCCACCCAGCCAACGACCTACTATTTCTCAGTAGATATCACATCAAAAGTTGTAACAGATGCCCCCCAGGGGCGCTCCTAGTAACCCTGATTCCTAGGGATGCCCCCAACCCTATGGAGCATCATGACACTCCCTAAGGGGCAAAGTTTCCATCAGAAAGAGGGAATGACAGCCCATTTTCCACGCCCCCTTTCCAACATGGCCCTGAGTTGGTAACCCTTGGCCCAGTTAGTAAGGGGTTAATAGGCTGGGCGGTAGCCGTTATATCATGTGACCGAAAGTGGGGCTGGTCACATGGCCAGGTTGGCTGGGATATAAGGCAGGAGAGGACAGTCAGCAAGGAGACCGTGAGACAGTTCCATCAAACGCCAGGGTACTGAGGACCATCAGTTGAGAGGTGCGGGACATGTTAGCAGAATGGAGAAGCAGAGCAAAGAAAGAACCAGAGGCCTGGGAGCCACAGAGCAGTACTAGGCCAGGAGCCAAGCAAGTCTTGTAATGAAAGGAAGAAGCCGTTGTTTTGGGGGGATTGCACGCGGTCCGTAAACCAGCACGGGGGGGTGGAAACAGAATGGTGCTTTGGGTCTGGATCCTGAACAAAATTGGAGAAAGACATCCACCATGGTTACAGGAAACTAAAGCAAAACTGGGCAGGGGAGGAGTGCGATAATTCCAGGAATAAAGAGACTATGGGGGAATTACAGATAATAATACCTATTGACTGAGCTTCTGGCTTGTTGGCGCAGGTGGCAGCATGACAGTAACACGAACAAACACACTCCTCCCAATTGCTCCCCTCTCCAAGAATCAGCTCATCCCTCCCAAGAGGCCTCCTCTCTAGGAAGAGGAGAGGGGCTCAGCTGGCTGTTGCTACTGGGCGAATGGGTGGCCCCCTGCCTGGTCTCCAATCCAATCCAGAGTTTGGGGGGAGTCCTCCTGGAGCTAGGCTGCTGCCCAACCAGCTGGAAGGTGCCAAGCAGGAAGCAGCTGAGAGTGGAGCTGGGACCACCCAGGGTGCTTTCTCAGCCCGCTGATGGAGGGGCAGGGGGCTTGCAGCAACTCTGTTGCGGAGCGTGCTAGGCGGGGTGTGCGAATTATTTTATTTATTTAAATGTGTACCCTGGAGTCGCAGGGAAGTGAACAGCACAGAAAAAGTTAGAAGATTAAAAATACATACAAATATATACGTTTTTAAAAAAAGCAAAACAAGCCACCCCTAGCCCTGCCTACCAAATGTGTGGCCAAATAAAAAGGTCTTACATTGCCACTTGAAAACACTTGGACTTTGGCAACGCACCAGGGGAAGGGAGTTTCCCAGCAGAGGGGCAGTCACCAAATACGTCTCTCTACACGCCCTTGAGGGTTGCCACCGATGTATATTTTTTCAGGCCACTTATGAAACATACATGTTGCAGGGCCTGCAATGGCACCAATGCAAGCCCTGCAACATGTACATTTCATATGTGGCCTGGAAAAATATACATCGGTGGCAACCCTAGCACCAAACAGACAGATGATACCAGCAAGAGGGCGCTCTTGGGGGTCACGATGAAACACGGGGGAAGAGGCGGTGTGACCCGGGGCCACTTAGGGCTTTATAGGGTCAAAACCAGCACCTTGAATTAGGCCTGGAAAACTATTATCTGTGTAAGGAGGGTTGGCTATCTGGTATGCAAAGATCACTGATTAGTACAGCTTTGACATTCCCAGGATGCCTGCTATCTGCTCCACCTGGTCTCTCTTGTCAAGTGCTTAGGTTCTGAGCTCTCTGGGGAAGCAACTGGTCTTTGTTTTGCGTGTGTACAGTGGCAGGTGCGATGTTGCCTAATGACTGTGATTCCTAGGCGCTGCAACAATAAAAGTCTGCCCAGGTACTGCTCGAGACTCACCCAGGGAACAAGCTTAATGCCAGGGCCTTGAATGGGGGTGATTAACCTAGCAACAAAAAAAAGAGAGTCCAATGGGGGACATGATGGCACTTTTCAAATAGCTAAAAGGAGGCCACAATAAAGATGGTGAATATTTGTTCTCTATAGTCAAAACCGATACAATAGGAGGGAATGAGTGTTAAATTGCAACCATGTAGATTTGAGTTCAGTGTTAGGAAATACTTCCTAACTGTCAGAACTATTGATCAATGGAATCAGCTGTTCAGAGAGGTTGGGGAATCTTCCTTGTCTGTCTAAGGGTGGTTTTACATGAGCGCCGTGGGGAGGGGAGGGCACAGTGGGTGCAGGGGCGGGGACGTGATGCATGGGGGTGCGCTTCAAACAAGTGACCCCACACATGACTGGCCTGGCCACGCAGTGCCCCATGCATGGACAGGGTGGCTGGGTCACAGGAGCGCGCGCCCTCACGCACTGAACTCACACAAGCACTCCCCAACGGGGACGGTGGGTGTCCATGCGTGGGGGGCGTCTTGTGTATAAAAATACCCGGAGAGGCTGGAGGCAGAGGATATCCGGCCTTGGAGCAGAAGGTTGGACTAGCTGAGCCGAGGTCCCGTCGACATCTACCGTTCTGTGATCCTATGCACAGTGACTTCTACACAATCCCAGTAGTCAGAGCCACCTTGCACGGAGCGTGCGGACAGAAAACAGGAACCACTGACACACAACAGGCTCTGATCCTCAAAGGGCTTCCCTGCCACAAGCCCCATTTAATTTAATGGGGCTCACGCCAGTGGGGTGCTTTTGCGGACTGGGTTCTCTGCCACTATAAATCAGTGAGGGGAGTATTTGAGAGGCCACCTCATTGCTGGGCTCCGCATTTGGCCCCCACCAGGCTTGAGGTTCCCCATCTCTGTGTTAAAGCACTCGTCTCCCCTGATCCTACCCGCTCTCTGGCTGGCCCTTGGGCTTCCCACTCCTGATCTTGAAGCTGTGCGGCTACGGTGGCCACCTACGCACATTTTTAAGGAACACTTACAAAAAAATACATGGTGCAGGGCCTGGCGCTAATGCAGGGCCTGCAACATGTATTTTTCATAAGTGTTTCTTTAAATTTGCATAGGTGGCGGCAACCGTATGTGCATCACACTCGGAATCTGGTTTTTCCCTTCTGATTCATCCACCACGTAGCTAGAATTTACTCCTGAAATGCACTATTATTCTGGGGGAAAAAATGTCTGAGTGGGAGAGGAATGCCAGTCCCTTGACTCCCATCGAGCGATTTCATTTGAAGGGCCCTTCATACTTTGCATCTGAACCAAAGAAGCCACAAACTGGAACACGTTTGAAATACAAACTGCCGAGGAGAGGGGGAAATGGCTTTATACATTTTGCCTTCCTCTCATATCCTTGTTGGCGACTTTTTATGTTTTGAAGCTGGAGACGTGAAACTGCCAACACCCGAGCTACGCAGGCTTCGTATTCATTCAGATCCCTACAGTGCAGTGCAAAACAGAGAGCTATTGGCAATGCAAACCTAGTGTGTGTGTTTATATAATCCTAATCCTGAAACCACTGCCCATGGGCAGCCTGACCCTAAATGTGTGCATCACACACGTCGTACATGTCCCAAACATCCACATGGCGTGTACGCGACACATGAACAATGCACGCGTGATGTTTTGGGTTGTACACATGTATGTTGCATGTACATTACACACAGGTTTAGGATCGGAATGTCCCTGGGCAACTGTTTTAGGATGAGAGGCAAGTGATGGGAGACTGCATTCTACCACGTCGGAACATCAAGCAGTGGAAAGGTGCTATTCGTAGATACAGGCACTATGGGTGAAAACAGACATGACGCTAACCACCCTTGGTGGTTATTTATGTATGTTGCAGGGCTGTTTTGGTGCCCTATGCAGTCCTGAAACATGCATAAATGACCCCCAAGGGTGGTTAGCGTCATGTCTGTTTTCACCCTATGTGGGAAAACAGGTATGTGTGTTCAGCAAAGATGTACAAATTTTTCCATATTATTTTAGAAAGATCAAACTTTCTATTTAGCTGAGAGAGAAAAAAAGAGGCATTACTGTCATCTTGCCCCTCGTACTTCTCTACGGCAGGGAGCTTGGGAAGGGGACCAGGAGGAATTCAGAGTTGGAAGGAAGACAGGAATCAGGCGACCGAGGGGAGGGAAAACAATCTCTGCGGGATCTTGGAGGCGGCGGCAATGAATGACTGCTGTTTATAGCAACACCAGAGGTGTATTTGGGCACTGGAAAGATTTAAGACAAGAAGAAGCCTGAGCCCTAAGGCGTTTGCAATGTAAATGAGGGAGATAAAAGCTAATGGCAGGCCAAGGAACAAGGTTAACACGATACTGCTCTGAAGGGAGAAGCGGATGGGATCTATTTGTTCTGTGTTGTTTTTATTGCCTTTCATAAAGCTGATGGGGGGGGTGGAAGCACAGGAACCACTGAGCCACGGGAAGCAAAAGTCATTTTTCGGGAAGCATTTGGGTGGAGGCAGGGGTGGCTGTTTGGTGCAAATTCTTGGGGAGGTGGGGAACATTGATATTTCAAGTTGACAAACTGAGGAGAAAACCAGCAGGGAGGCAATCGAATCGGCATGAGAGAGAGGAGGCCAAGGGAGGGTGGGAGCGTGCGGGATTGCTATATTTAGGGAGCTGGCACAGAAATACTGAGGCTACCCGCGGGCCTAGGGCGGCCACCCATGCACACTTGTAAGGAACACTTATGAAAAATACATGGTGCAGGGCCCGGCAACATGCCGTTTTCAGAAGTGTTGCTTACAAATTGCCCTCGGTGGCTCCAAAGCTATGTGGGCCCCAGGGCTCTCAGCCACAGCATTGCTGAGGGCGTAACAGGGGAGGGGTGAGGAGGCTGCACGTCCGGGGCCGGCGGGGAAGGCTCTCAGCAAGGTCTCCAGCATGGGGGGCAGGATGCCACGCTGCCAGCTGGGGGAGTCCACTGAGCCCCACACTGTCACTCTGGAGGGACCGCCATTAAAGGGGGCTAACAGGCTGCTGCTACTGCTGACGTGGCGTGGGGAAGCCAGGAGCCCCACCATAGGCCATCGCCACTCTCCGGCACCGAGCTTCCCGGGCAACCTCCACCTAAGGCTGCCACCTAGGTCTATTTTTCCAGGCCACTTATGAAAAATACATGTTGCAGGGCCTACATTGGCCCCTATGGCACCACTGCAGGCCCTGCAACATGTATGTTTCATAAGTGGTCTGGAAAAATAGACCTAGGTGGCAGCCCTCCACCCCCCTGAGCCGCAGTCATTTCAACTGCTCTAGTCACTGGCCCCAAACACTGCTGTATCTGCCCCCCCCATCCCAAATACCAGTGCATCCAGCCTTATTGTTATTAGCTTCAGCGCCCCGCTCCCCCCAGTCTGACACTACAGCTCTCCCCACCTCCCAGGGCCCCAAACCACTGGGCAATGAGGGACAAATCCAGGCCTTTTCAATTCCTGGGTCGGTCTGGCTACCTCAGGAGTGAGGAACCTTTCCCTCCCAAGGGGCCAGTCTGCAAATCACTAAAAGCACCGAGGGCTGCAGAGAGGTTGGGGGCAGGAGTGTGTAAGGGATGCGCTCAGGAGGAGGAAGGCCCAGTTCACGGTCCTGTCCCCTCTCTTTGTGGGCAGGCCCTCGTCAATGCTCCCTTGCCCTGACCTCAGTCTTTCAGTGCTTGGGGGGTAGGAACTGGATCCATGGGCCAGGGCCAGGAACCGGAAAGAGGCCCAAGTAAAAACTAGCCACAGGCTACATTTGGCCCCTGGGCCTGTGGTTCCCCACCTCTGGTCTACCCGAAAGCACAAAACCAGCAAGCTCGGGAGAAAAGAGCAGAGCATGGACACGAGCACAGGGGGGGATGGATCCATGATCTGGACCTTCCTCTTCCTGAGAGCACCCGTTAAGCACCTCCATTCCCAACGTCTACCCAAACAACCCAGCTTGCACTCCTGTGCCAAGTGGCCTTCAGAAGGGAAAGGCTTCCCACACAGAGAGCTTCTCATGGGCTGCCATGGATTCCTCAGACAGACCAGCGCTACAAATGGCTCCTCTACATCCCCCTTCTCCTAGGAGGGATGATTGTCAACACCAGCGCACTGACGAATGCTAGGCCAGTCACCCTCCCCTTCAACACCGCTCGCTCATTGCTAAGAGCTGCCTCTTAGTGATCCCGATGCGTCCACTGCTGGGGACACACATGTGCCCCTCCAAACCTCTCACTTGGACAGCTCAGCCTAATTCACACGGAAGGGAAGGCCAGCAGTGCCACCATTCAGCACACTCTCCCGGGAGTCCCTCCGCCCTCCACTGTGCCCATAACCAAGTAAAATGGCCCCGGTAAGCATGGTTGTGCTTCTGTGCCAGCAACAATACCATCGCTAGAGCAGGCAAGGGCTTCTGCAGCTTTGCCACCAGGGCGAAAGAGCATCTTGCGGGTGAGCTGGACATCACAGCTCTCCAAACTCCCATCTTGGTCTACCCTCTTGCTCCTTCCACTGAGACAAGAGCAACATGGAGATTTGACAAGGCTGCCCCAAGTGCAGCCTCGTTGGCTGGCTGCTGCAATCCAAAGTGAAGGCTTTCAGCCTCCGGGAGAAGAGAGGGAAAGAAGCCCACAAAGGTATTTCCTGCCGGGCGACAGCCACACAGAGAAAAGCCAGAGGGAACGGCATCAAACACACCCAGAAAGCCATGACATGCTCACCCAATAGAGGCGTCCGCCCTCATCCCCACCCTTCCCAACACAAGCCTGCCTTGGTCTCTCCTCCAGGCCCACACCCTCTCGACAAGAGCCACCCCCCCACCCTACTCCTCCTGTCCCCCTCTGGAGTGCTCAGAAAGTTTTTTCCACTTGGAATTCTGTCTGGCAACACTCAGGACTTCCTACTGGAAGCTGGAGGAATTCTATCTGTTCCTCCCCACTTAGAACGATCAAGCGATGAAGCAAAGTTCAAGTGCAAATCTTACCGCAGCCCTGAACTTCATTGTCGACCCTTCCCAGCCGCCGCAGCCCCTCCGGAGTCGCTTTGGCTGCTCTGGAAAGCAGGAATCCCAGCACAACTTGGTTCCTCTGTCACTTGCCTTTTCTTTCTCTCTTTTTTTCCCCCTATGACATTTTTGATGCAGCCAGGATTCGCTCCCGCCCCCCACGGCTCCTACTTGAGTCTCCTAGAGTGGGCGTTTGACAGCACGGAGAGCGACTCTCCTCCCCTTCCAAGCAGATCCAAACACACATACACAGATCCCAAGATAAAAGCAGCCAGCTGACTGGTGCCTGCAGCCTGGGTTGCCTAATGTCAGAAAGAAATGGAAAGAGAAGGAATCAACGACGCTGGAAAGCTTGGACCGTCGCCCAAAAGTTCCTATAAACCACAGAACGAAGTCGGGAAAGCAGCCATATGGGCTGCTCTGGCAAGTCTGCTCAGAGAGGAAGCTGCAAAGCAGGGAAGCCTCCAGCAAGCTGCACAGAACCAGTGTAACTCGGAAAGTCCAAAGCAAATCCCACACCTCGTGCTGCAGCTCCACCGAATCACAGGAGCTGCTGCAGGAAACTGCCAGCCACCGCCTTGCTCACCCAGGCAAAGCTTAAATGTTCATGCAGAGAAGCTTGCTGCCAAGGCTGGGCCACTAAGCTCGGTGACACCCAAAGCACTCAGTGCCATAAAGATGGGAGACGTTCCATTATGAACAAGGCCCCGTATATTCTGCAATTTTTTTCCAGAATTCTGCAATCAGAAAATGTAGATTCTGCAAGCAGTATTAGGCGAATTAACTAAATCCAGCCAACCCTGCAAATTATCAGTGCAAATGAATTTCCCAGCATGCCATTCCATTGGTCCTTAACATCTTGTATCTTTTTTAAAAACAACAGCTGACAAAACCCCATAACAACCTATCATTTGGGAAGTTCTTCTCTCCCCAAGGGGGTTATGGGTTGCTCCTCTTCAACAGCTGTGACTATTGGCTCTGAAACGTATACCAGCAGCTAAGTGTGTCAGCAGCTCATTGCCTGGCTCTCAGTTCGGACATTCCATTGGTTAGCTCACGATGCTCCCCATTCAGGCTGTGATTCTGCGCTGCCAGAAGCAATTTATTATAAATAAATTAAATAAATAATTTCTGCAAATGTTTGGCCAAATGCAAAATTCTGCAAAAACGAGTTCGCATGGCCCTGATTTTTTTAAAGTCCATCTTGTTTCAAATCAAGCCCGGTCAAGTCTTGGTGGGAGGGTTCTTCAAATCCTAATCTGGTTCTTCATCAAGTTGGTATTTTCTGACCAAGGTCAGACTAGGTGACAAGATCGATGGTCCATTTAGCCCAGTATCCTGACTCTGAGAGTGGTCAGTACAGGAAGGGCACAAGAAACAAGACAACGATGGAGTTTCCCATCCCCTGTCAACCACCCCTAGGTTCAAGCTTCCATCTGCTGATCATGTAGGCTAATAGTTATTGATGGATCCACCCTCTGTGCATTTGCCCCAATGCCCTAAGAAGCTGGGAGGCTCCATCCTGCCACAAAGGAGCTGGAAACCCAAAAGCCCATACCATTTACTGATAAAAGATTTTGCATCACTTTTCGAAAGAGCTGGGCTGTAACTCAGAGACAGCCTTAGAACTGGAGAGGTCACTAGGGAGGCCCACTCCTGCAGCTCATGAGAAGTCCCGGGGCCCTGTCCCCCATTAGCCTCAGGCAGCAAGGCAGGTCTCCCAAGACCCCACTGTGCCGCTCCTGGGGTTCCCAACAAATGCTTCTCGCACAATGCAGGGCCAGTACCGACGGCACTGTTTGTCCTCCCCTAAGGTTGCCCTGGTGCCAGCCCTTACATGCTGGCCAAATTCTGCTCTGATAATTACCCTCTGCCTCCCTCCTGCCTAGACAGATGCACGTTGTGTCCTCCCTTCTGTGCAGAGCGACTGTGAACTGCGAAACAGTTTCCCCGTGGCTGCATTTCAGCGGTGGGTGAAAGGATTCTTAGAGAGGGATCCATCTGGATGAAAGGCACTCATCTCAAGCTTCCCCGCCGCTGCCCTCTTGCCGCACTGAACTGCATTAGGCCGCACTGTCCTGTTGACGCAACCCACACCCTGTCTCACAAGCTGCCCCTGCTGGAAAGGGAGTCACTTATTACATCCTGTGTCACATATAATGTCCCCCCCAAGTTACCGCTGATAACTGTTAATGTGACCAACTCTCTCATTTTGCTACAAGCAATGGGAGGTCATTTAATCCACCAAGTAGCCGCAGTTGCACAATTGGCTTTACCCCCCCAGGTAAACCAATCCGGGGCAGCCTTACCTGGAATCACAGAGTTGGAAGGGAACTCAAAGGTCATTTAGTCCAGCCCCTGGCTTGGATGCCGGATGACTACAGCTGCAACGTCCCTGGCAGATGGCTGCCCAGCCTCTACTTTAAAACCTTGAGCAACAGACAGCCAATGACTTCCCTAGGCAGTTTGCTCCATTGCTGAATAACTCCTATCATTAGGGAAAAAATCCTGATATCTGACTAGCAGGGTGCCTAGCGGAGGCTTTGTAGTCCTTTAAGAGTTAGCGCTGGGTTCAGTGTTGGTGCAGTCCTGGCCGCAGGATTGCACTCAGGCTGGTGCTATGGTGCTGGTGCAATGGCGGCTGTAGGATCATGTAATCAGCCAATCACATGACACCGCTTCTAAGACTTTTGGGAGATATAAGGAGACTGGTCAGTCTGGCTGAGGAGGAGGAGCTTGCTAGAGGGCTCTGTCTTCTCTATGGGAGGCACCAGAAATCTCAGGGGATTGCGAGCAAACCTGGCTCCCGCCCCCAGGTCCTGTTGTAGGGACTGAGGATTCAGAGACCGTGGGATTCACAAGGTGGGACTCTCCTTGCTATTGGCCCAGGGAGCCTAAAGAATCTAAATGTAGCTGTAAGCCCTCTCTGCGTTACGGGTGGCTGGAGTCCAGGAACCCTCAACTCTGTTGGGCTGAGGGTTAGACCAAATGCTACTTACCGCGTGCAGGACCAGGGCTATGAATTGGTTCTTTACATATATTATTGCTATATCTGAGTTGTGTAGAGCACTTGTGCGTGCTGTCGATCCTGCCAAATTCCCCTGGTGCCCCTGTAGTACATGCTGAACACCCGGCAACACTGACCAAAACTTACCTTCCTGTATTTGGAGCCTATTGTTTCTAGCCTTGTCCTCTGTAGCAACACATAACCGCTCCTTGCCAGCTTTGTTACAGCCCTTTAAATATTTGAAGACTGCTATCCTGTCTTCCCCCTTAATCTTCTCTTTGCTGGGCTAAACACATACCCCATTCCCTCAACCTTTCCTCATAAGGTGTGCTTTCCAGACCTTTTTATCATCTTGGTTGCTGTCCTCTGAACATGCTTGAATATGTTATGCCCTACTTTGAAATGAGGTGCCCAAAACCTATGGGAGGTAGGGATTGTACCAGGGCCCCAAATTTCTCTCAATGTGCCTGGGCTGAGGGACCTCCTACCAAAATGCCACATGGGGTCAAAGGAAGCAGGGGTGTTGAAAAGCTGTCTGCTGCCCAGAAGTCCCAGGGATGCTGGTCTGAAACCTCATCTCCTCTTAAACACTGAACCCTATTCTAGAATCTCTTTCTATCGCAGATCCTTCCACAAAAGACAATTCTGCTCCAATCAGCCTGGATCGGCCCCTGCGGTCAGCTGGGGGCTCCCTCCTCGAAGTCCCCTGAGTGACAGTGAGGAGGGTGTTCTCCTTGGCTGTGGCACTCTCTCCCGATGGAGGCTTGCTTGGCCCCTGACCGCCCCGCTTTCCGAAGACCATGTAAGACCTGGCTGTTCCACCAGGCTTTTGGCGAGGGTGATGGTTTTGAGGGGGGGGATGTTTCATAAACTCTGCCTGAGGTGTTTTGTTGATATATTATAGTGTTGACATTTTTTTTAATTCTGTTGTACACTGCCCTGAGCTGCTTTTGCAGGCGGGGTGGCTAACCAATCTAATGAAATAAATTTTTTAAAAAACTTTAAGTATAGGGGCCATCCATGAACCAAAGTGGGGAGGGTTGTGCCCACCCAGCCCACCCCCAATGTCCTGATGGAGACCTGCTGCTGTCCACCACCACTTCAACAATCTCAGCAAGGGAATGACACCACCTCAAGTATGACTCTCAGCATCATATTTATTTTATTTTGTAGATTTTTATACCGCCCCATCCTGCAAAGCAGCTCGGGGCGGCATGTTCATTGGTAATTATTATTTGCATCACAGTACAGACTCAGCAAGCTGTAGTTCCATTGTGCTAGGTGCTGTTCGTACAAACAAGGAGGCACAATCTACAGAAACTAGAGTTGAAATATGTTGTTTGTTTGTTTATAGTTTCAGCAACGTACATGGCTCTGAACGATCATCAGTCAGAGACAGGTCCCTGCCCCAAGGGGCTTACAATCAGAGAGAGACAGGGAGACATTCATGAAGTTGAGAAGATGCAGATGCACATGCTTAGCTTAGTTAAAGGAGACGGGGAACCTGAATAAAAGGACAGGAGAGGGAGCATGAGTGAGCCGTTTGTGGGGATGAGGAACTGGGAAAAGGCTGGTGGAAGGGGCAGGCTTTCAGGAGGGATTTATGGGTCTATAATCCCCATATTACATGTTGGGAGCTGAGACACAAAGCAAGTGACTGTGTGTGACTTGCCTACGCTAGTTTGTGACCATGCTGAATCGCAGCTGCCTTAACCAACAACCCACCTTCCAAGAGGCTTGGTCTTCCGTACACGATGCAGCCTGAGAGTTCTTAGGGCAGCAAGGCGGATTCTTCCTACACGTTTGGGCAGTGCCCAAAACACCAGGAGCTCGCAAACAATTAACCGTCACCGCCACACCTGCCTGTAACCTGCTCTCTCTGCCTTTGGGGGCAAGGAGACTGGAGGAGGGAACAGGGACACGGTGCTAACAGGTGGCCTGAGTGAGAGGGAAATAACTTGGCAGGTAGGGCTGAGCCAAAACCCCGCCTCCCCCCGTATTCAGGTGCTGAAGATAAATGCCCTCCTGGGTCTGAAGGCTGGTGCCCATGGGATGGTGACATAGCAGCCTAGTGGGGCATCACACTCCTTGGCTGTTCCCAGCCCCGTGTTTCTGGCCCGATGGGGAGCATTGTTCCTTGGCTGCTGGCAGCTGCAAAACTCTGCCACAGCTAGGACACACAATCCCAGTCTTGTGCGTACTGGCAGTGCAGTGGCCCAACAGCCGTCTCCTGGATCTAGGCACCCCCGCTTCTAAAAGCAGCCAGTCCCCCAGGACCTGTTTTCCAAGACAGATTCCACCTTATCCAAGCTGGAGACTTCCCTCCTGGCCTGTTCCTCTTCTCGTCTCTCTAAGACATTGGTCCTCCAGGGAACTGGCTGAGAGCTTGCCCTGGCAGGACCCTCTCTCCATGCCCCACAATGACCACTGGTTCAATACGCTAACTCTGAAGAGGGTGCAATTTCTATTGAGTTAAACCAGAGTCCCTGTGTCACCTGGGCAGCTTGTGCTCCCATTGCAATCTCTGGCAGTGTTGGCAAGGGTAGATTTGTGGGATGCTCTCCTGCTGTACAGGCCCTGGCATTACCCTGGAAATCTGCCACTCTCACTTCGTCAGACCAACGTATCCAAGTTGCGGTCTTTGGTTCTAGGACACTCCTTTGAGGGCATGTGCTAGTTCCAGTTTTAGGGGCAGATGATACCTTTTTCAAAGTTCATCTAGTACATCCCCCCCAAGCCTTCATCAAGACCAGTTATACCAAAATCACTCATGCCAGATGCTTACCTAAGTTATCTTTAAAAACTTCCGCAGCCTCCCTCTGTTCTGCTGCCCAGCTATCAGTCTTTCTGATAATTATTATTTCTCATTTATGTGACGTTTTCAGTGTTCAAAGTGCTTTACAATCCGTATCCAGTTCACCCACACAACTACCCTTTGAGCTAGGTGGTTCCCATTTTACAGATGGGGAACTGAGGCCGAGAGAGAGTGTGATTTATCCAAGGCCACCAAGTGAATTCATGACTTGGACAGGATTTGAACCCTGATCTCCCAGGTCTAAGTTATCCACTAAGCTGCATCCTAAGCTTTCTTCTTTCCTTTTATTAAACCCCTTTTCTCTTTTTGAACCTCAGTGGCTATAAAGAACAATTGGTTTCCAGCCTGCTTACAGCAGTCTTATTGGTAAACTCCTGTTTTCTTCAGCCCAGTCCTTTCAGCCTTTCCAGACCCTTAATCCTCTTCTTTGCTCCCTTAACTTTTCTCAAGTGCGTCAACGTCTTTCTTACAGCGGAGAGACCAGATTGGATGCTGTATAGAAGCTGAAGGTTGCATTCCCAAGAGAGCTAATGCATCCCGAAAAATGGCATTGATCCTTTTTAAGGCAACCGATCAAAGGGAGTGCATCCCAACGGGTAGGGCCACGCCCCTCTATAGAGCAACCCGGACCGGGGCACTCAGCTGGCAAGCTCTCTGGGGCATTCCTTCCTAGTGCCAGACTGGATCTATTGCAGAATGCGGTCTCTGCACGTAAATACTAGAGAGGACACCCTGTCTGGGAGGGAAGACAATGCTCTAACCAGTGGCTGAGCCAAGCATCTGGAACGAGGTGAATGTAATGACAGAGTTGCTGCTTCGGCAGGGATTACGCTATAGCTACAGGGATAACTACCATGAGAAGCAGTAGCATTTATCATTTATCATCTTTTTTTCTCTACCATGAGAAGCAGGAGCAGCTACAGGGCTAGCAAGGCACAGTGACCGGATGAAAGTGATAGAGATGAGACCGCAGAAATGAGTTCCATCAAACTAACGACCACGCACTCTTGCTGCTCTTTGACCACATTCTCGGTGGGGGGACCACATACCTCCAGGGGGGGGACTCGGAGGTAAATGCTGCCCATGTTTTGTCTCCTGGAAAAGAAAAGCCACGCGGCTTTGCCTCTGATCACACGGAAGTTACAGAGCTGAAATTGTGCTCTGTAGCCTCTGCATGATTGGAGGCAAAGCCACATGCCTTTGCCTTCCCACCGGGCAAAACATGAGCAGCATTTGCCTCCCAGAGCCGCCCGCCCCCCGCCCCCCCCCGAGGTAAATGCTGCGCATCTTGCCCAGTGAGAATGTGGTCTCCCAGACGCAAGCGTCTTCCCAAAACCTTTTCATATAGTCACTCAAACAGCAGCCAGGACAGAACAGGCAATATTCCTGCTTTCAAGAGTCTCTCAACTTTTCCATACCAGATGAGTGTCCTAGTGCAAGTGTGGGTGGCTTGGGAGCCAAATGCAGCCCATGGCTAGTTTTTATTTGACCCCTTTCCGGTGCCTGAATCTGATCCCTGGATCCAGTGCCTACCCCCAAGCACTGGAAGACTGAGCTCATGGGAAGGGAGCAAAGATGAGGGCACGTACACAAGGACAGGGGACAAATCCAGGGACAGATCCATGATCTGGACCCTATTCTTCCCCTACACCCCTTCAACATCCTCACTCCCAACTTCCATGCAGCCTTTGAAGCTTGGACTAATTGTCAAAGGCCCCCCCCAGGGGGACAAAGGTTCCCCACACCCACCCTAGAGGGTTTCAGGCCAAACAGTTTCTCAGAAGCGGAAGATTCCAAAGGGATGTGCAAAACTCCTAAAAGGCGGGGGAGAGCTCTCTTGTTTGGGAGCCTTGTCTGAGTTACAAGAGACTCCAGCCGTAGGGAGATGGGGAGGGGGATTGGAAAGTACATGCAATGATACTGACCCCAGGGGATGAGAATCCAAGGCAGTCCAAACAGCGCCTTCCTTTGCAGTTCTGCTGTGGCCAGAGCCGGTCTTGGTGCCCCATGCTAAGGACGGATGGCTGGTTCCATTACTACTATGGGTAAATATCTGAATCAAGTTTTCCAGGCCCCCCAAAGCCAGCAGTGACTCACTGAAGCCTCCAACGAGAGCACTGGGACCTCTGCTCGCTACTGATAAGCAGCTGGTTCCCTGCACGCCTATTTGCATACAAAGCAAAGAACAGGAAACGCTCCCCATTGTCTCTGTGCCCTGACAGGCTCGGAGAGATGGGAGTGTGACCCACCAAGCTGCACCAGTAACCACTGCCTTGGTTTGGAGAATACCAGCCCAGCCCTGGGAAATTGACTCCTTCAAACTATCCATCTCCTTCTAAATTCTGTAGCTCCAGTTCCACTGAGCTGTATGAAACCTTTTGAGCCACTTAAGTCACGACTTAACTGGTATAACTACGATTTTCTGGTTTTAAGTCCAAGAAACAGGTTTTCCTCCAGCTCCAGATCTGGCAAATGTATTACACTTCTTGAACTGGAGAAGTCCAATTCTGTCCCATGCAAATTCAGTTTTCAGGTGTATAAAGTCTACCCACCTAGTTCCAAATCTCAGGGCCTTTGAGTGAATTAATGATTTCTTGGTAGCAAGTGGCTAAAACACTGGAATATCTACCCCCCAAGCTTGCAATGCGAGGCAGCAGTGCCCCCACCCCCACCTGCATTGCAGGCTCTGCTCTCAGGTAAGTGACGGGGAACAAGAATATTGCTACATTGCACTGCAAGCTTGGAGGGTATCTATTATACTATTTTAAGCACAAGTCATCAAGAAACCATTAATTTACCCCCACCCCCCCAAAAAAATGCTGATATTTTTACATGGGAGGGTAAATTAAAACTTATACTTTAACCCATTTTTTTCTAACTGCATAAGCTGAATTTTCGATAAACTGAACTTTTATAGAGGCCCCACAAAATTCAGCTTGACACGGCTCTGCTGCATATTCTACTATGCAGGGAGCAGCAGAGCAGTAAGGCTTCATATTAAACGCTTCAAGGCAGAAGCCAAACGCCAGCCACTTGGAGCCCTGGACCGTTTCTCAACAAATCCAGTTTTATTTCTTCCTTGCAACCTTTTCCGCTGCCTCGACAAATGTTGCAAAGACAGGCCAATGTGTGTAATCTGGAAACATCCTGACTAGATGCCGAGGATACCTTTCCGCCCCACGTGGGCTAAGAGGTCTGGGAGGGATGATGCTCCCTACTTCACACCCTAGGAATTCTTCAGCCAAAGAAGATACCAGGAGCCTCCTCCAGCTAAAGAATTCCTAAAATGCACCACAATAGCCCCATGACTTGCACCCTTTAGCGAGGAAAGGAGCTGTGATTTCCTAAGCTGTCCCACAGCAGGGCTACTCAGACAGACCAAGAACTTATTTATGATTAAAACTTATATGCCGCCGCCCCCTCCTGCTACAAGCATCTTGGGGCGGCTAACAACATTTTAAAATACCATTTAAAAGCAACCTAAAATCCCCAGATTAAAATAACCCCTGCACCCATTATAATTTCTGGAAATAACCCCTGCACCCATAGCGAGGGTGGAAGCCAGCGTAGAACACCTGACCTACATGGCAATCCAAACCACCAATTCCTCTTTCATGAAAGCAGCTGCCCAGTCACCCTAAAGAATGAAAATGTCTAGCCAGCCCATAAGAATCCCACACCGACGGGATGCCAATGACCTTGTTAATCATCGTCTGGTTCCAGCTTCCTTTCACTTAAAGAAGCTATTTCAGTGATGGGCACCATGATCCCATCCAGACAGCTGTGCTTCATGGGGACGAGGTAGTTCCATAAGGCTGGATTTAGAGGCTATCGAGCCCTGTGACCAGAATATTTCAGTTCTATTTCTAGCTATGGAGCTGCTGAGTTGCAGAGATCCACTGGCACGCTCAGAATGGAAAGGTGGGCCCTGTGTTTCAGTCAAACCTTCCCCAGTAGTGCCCCAAACCCCCATCTTACCAACCTGCTTCTCCTTGGAGCCCTGGGCACCATACTGGGTGGTTTCAGACAAACGGCGACCGCTCCCAAGTGACTGGTTACCGTAATGCAATGTCTAAGTACCGCCACCAATTGAGCAGGTCCTTGGCCTGAGCAGGAAGCTCTTGGACATAGCTGTTGAGAGGACTAATTAGGGAAGCCGTACGCTCACCGTAACCACACCCAAGGAAAAGGGGAAGGAAGCAGCACTGGTGAGCAGGAGAGGACTGCTCTTTGCTGCCATTACTCTCCTTTGATTTGTGTCCACCGCTGCTGCTGTTCGTGGTGGCCGCAGCTGAAGCACAACGGGCAGCAGAACAGGGTTGGTGCTGCCAGGAAAGTGGCAGCAGGGTGGCTGGTCCAGGGCAGGCCACTGGTTTTAAAGCATCACAAAGCAACGACCAGGAACAGAATGGAGACTTTCCCCAGACCTGCCCCCCTGTCACGTTCTCTTGCTTCCCCCCAGAAGCACCAAGCAGCACCAGGTGCTCTGTTGCTTCTCCTGGCTTCACTGCCCCATGTTCCCTGGCCAAGTGAGCCCCACAGAGACACCAGCTTGCAGGTAGCGGCTGGCTACCTACCCATAAGTAATTATGTATAAATATTGCCAAAAAACCAGCTACGTATTCAGGATTGACTGTGTTGGCCATCCCAAACACATAGCTGGCATGAGGTCTAAAACCACCCCCACTAGGTCAAACCAATGGTCCATCCATCCCAGCATCCTGTCTCCAACAATAGCCAGCTTCATCTGCTTCAGAGAGATGCACCCTTTGTTGGGATTCCAGATAATTTCATGTCATTCAGCCATAGACACGGGGTGTGATTCATACTGAGGTGACAGTCACCTTTGAGGAACCACAGATCAGACGGGACAAGCTGTATCCAGATTCAAACCAAGCTGCTATTCAGTGGAGCAACTCTGGGCGTTTATACATGACACTACAACACAGGTGACCTCAGTGGACACGTGTGGTAGCACCCATGTAAAAGGGTAAGGGAGCACATGCTCCTGCAACCCACACACACACACACACCTACCTCCACCCATCTCCCCACATGAGCAACCCAGAAAATCCCAGGTTGCACTGTGCGAGGACATGGGTGGGTGTGCACACCCATCCGCCGCTGTTTCAACCCTCCCCCACCCACTGGAACTGCATGCATGTGTGCTCTGCTGAGCGCACACAAACCCGCCTGTTTAATAACAGCCTTTGTCCCCAGGAAGCTTGCACCGGAATGCAGAAGCTGCAAGTAGTTCAATAAGATTTTACAACAAGCTTCACAAATCACAGGAGCTCTGCACGAGTCCCTTCCTAGACCCTTGCAATTATTTCCCCCCACCCCCCGGTAGAAACTGGCCCTTTCTCTCTCTGTCTGTCACTCACTGGCTATGGGGTCATTAAGAAGGTATTGGTTCCTTCATTCGCTGTCAAGTATCACCCGTAATAATGTATAAAATTGCCACCTGCCACTTGTTGACTTCCAGACCTCCAGAGACCATAGAGATGTGGTGAAAACAGAATGGAAAGGTCCCAACAAGGATGTCTTCCACTGCCTTCTAGACAGGGAAAATGCATAGTGGGATATGTCACAAAATACAAGGGTGGCAGGGCTACAAGAGTAGCTGCTTATCACGCATGCCCCACTGATTAAACACACATTCATGAAACCCTTGCTACTCAACTGCTTGCTATTCGATGCACTGCCACTTTTAAAAGCTTGCGTATAACAGTATAGGAATTGTATAAGAAGCTGCCATGTTGAACAAGAGTGCAGGGCAAACAGTCCATCCCGCGTGTGGCCAAATCACTGCTACATACACAGCTGTTGCATCCCACGGGCCACTAATTTGTGCTCGAGGATAACGATCAGACTGCAGACCAATCAATCACCTGTTGAGAGAACTTGACAGAAATAAATGTCCCACATCCTTTATTCTGACTTGCACTTGCCCTGGTAATGAAATTAACCCTGTAAATCAATAGAATGAATTTTCTGCAGCTGCGTTGCTGCAATTATTTTGGGTGGCTTCCCTGCTGAGTCTGAGACAGGAAGAAGAGACCAGCTCTTGAGCAGTCGTTAATACTAATGGAGTCTGACTCAGTTCAGCTGGTGTGCATTCCTCCTGACTGACTTTCTAAACAGTCCCTCCCAGTGGCAGGACCTATATCTTCCTTTTAAGGGGAAAAAATGTTTTCACAGGAAAATCAAAGTGTCCAGGGTGTGTGGCTGCTGAAATGGTTGAGGGATTACAAATCTCTCTTCTCTGAAAATAGGCGCAAAGCAGAATCTACTCTCCCATTACAATAAAGCTGTCCCTCTTTGACCGACTGCAATAATAATCCTTGCTTGCTTCTTGCCTGTGGCAAAGGCACAAGAGGAAGGAACCTTGCAATCTTGAAGAGAAGAGCCTGCACTTTTCTGAAACCGAGCAAACTCTGATGCCCAAAGAGTACTCGCAGTTGGGTGGGCAAAGTATATATTATAACAGGGTGCACGCTCTCCTTTGCATTTCAGTAAGTCCCCTGGGGGTAGGGACCCGTCTACAACGATTGACTGCACAGCACCAGGCACATTGCGAGCGCTATATAAATAATGTCTCACAAGAGTCTCTGCTTCCAGAAACAGGCATGGTTGCCCTGTGTAACCTCCATGTCCTGAGAACACTGGACATGAAGTGTGTGAAAGTGCTGCTACCCCTGCATTTTAGATGAAGGAAACAGGATTTCTCCAGGCTACTCCCCCAACCAAATCCCAGGGAAACATTGTTTCTAATAATAGGAAATGACTATATAAGGCCAGATCAGCACTGGAAATCTTTGCAATCAGGAAGAGAAGAGCAAACGAACAAGTGAGAAGGAAGGGGGGAAACTTTCAGACCAGGGTTCCCGCTACCCACACACCAGCTCTGAAAGGAGACTTCCCCCATATCGCCCCGGGCAGGGGGTGGGGAATGGAGCTGCCTGTGCTCCAGTTGCAAATGCAATCAAAACTCCTCTCCTGATCCCAAGGGCACTCGCAAGGCTGCCTGGGCAGAGGGCAGTAAATTGAAGGGAGCTGCTGTGACCCCTCCCTGCCCATTCATGTAGCAAGAAGGGGGAGAGAGCTGGAATCAAAGTTTCAAAACAATCTTTGCACTATGTCCTGATCCCACACTGCACATCTCTCTCAACTCCCACGAGAGCAGCGGGGGGAGGGGGGGTTGTCTCTCTCCAGCAAAGCATAAATACTCTGCAGCACCTCCAGCTGGGAGAAGCTGGTATCGGCGTGCAGAGCAGAGAACCTCTTTTTCCCCAAGCCAGCGCACTGTGTATCATTGCAAATGATGTACACTTCACATAATATCGCCCAACCCAGGGGCATCAATCTCAGAAAGTCACTCAAACAGCTGTAAAGTCTCAGAAAGATTTTCCCTGGGTTCCCACAAATTAAAGGGAGTTCCTACAATAAATGCCACTGGGGGGAGCTTTGCAGGAATAGGAATGACCTAAAACTTTTCCTGAGGATTAGTCGCAGCTTCCATGATCTACTCTTCCTCTGCTAAGCAAGACAGCTGCAGTAAGCAGATGCCGGGGAGATGGACACGGTAGAAACACCTGGGTCCAGCAGGCACACTGACCTTTCTGCTGTACAGGAATGGATGCTTGTGACCGATTCTACAGGTCATTGTGCCCCTTGGAGGAGGCCAAGAACCTTGTGATTACCTACAAGCAGGGAACAGGGCCAAAGACTTTGTTGGCTTGTGCTCGTTTGACTGAATCCAACGGCACATTCCCACAAACGGCATTAAATCGAAGTAACTACTCCACTTTGGTAGTGTCCACACTGCACCAGCAAACACGAGTACTTACTCCCAATCTCCCCCTAACGGCCATGATAAATAATGTCACCCTTGTCTTTTTCCTTGGAAGTAAAGGGTTCACACTACAGTTGTTTTGAAGGGGAAAGAGAAGGTGTGCGCACTCGTTTTTCAGGAATATATACTTCTCTTTCTACTCCTGAATAACGTTGGTTTAGAGCTTCTGACGTGTGAGCAATTCCAGAGTAAAAGTGGTTTAAGGCATAACTACTGCAAAAGCAAGCAGATCACATGGTGTGCAGGGAAAGCCGACGTGATGGGGGATACCAATTGGGAAGCAGATCCCAGAGGAAAAGAGAGGGAGGACCGGAGAACAACCCACCTTTCAGACCTGGCCTTAAAAGTCTCCCTGTGGGAGGAACCTCGTTTCTAAGCTCTATTTCACCAGATTTCGGAGTCTCCTGCCCTTTTCCAAGCCAACCCAGATGCTGAATTGAGCACTTCCAACTGTTTAATTACGGTGGAGCAGTTCAGAGCGGCAGCCTGGGCTGGCGCTGTTTGCAGTCATTAGTCTGCAAAAGCTAATTAATTTCAGAAAAACAACCGTCTTGGGACCCTGACAATGAACAGAGAGTGCGGATAAGCGGCCCCTTGTGTACCAATGACAGGTCGGTACAAAGTCCCAGTTCTGAGTGCAGGCACTCAACTTGTTGCCTGCCCTACCAATGATTGGTACCGTGTCTCGGGAGACGGTTAATAAGATGTTTGTTCATTTGTAGAAACAGGCTCTTCCCAGATCAATGGAGAGAGACATCTACCGCTGCTGTGCCTGCACACGGAGGACTTGTCAACACATGGAAAGCAGCTGAGAAAGCAGAGGCCAGCTCCAGCCTTTCCTTCCAAACATCACACAGACAGGGACGCTGTTTCTCGGGCACAGAATCTGCAAAGAATCCACCCCTCACCAGAAGCTCAACGTAAAGAAAAACTACATTTCTACCCATTCTGTTTCCAAGGAACCCAATGAGCTAAGCAGAACTGATGTCATGCTTCGACTCTACCTGTCTATAGGGCCGCCTCCTCCCCTAGGTCCCGTCAATTCCCCCAAATCACGCAGGATACCCTCTTGCATGAACCATCCCGGCACCAAGCCCCTACATACAAAAAGGGCACACACAGGGGCATTCTCAGTGGTTGTTCCACACTTCTGGAGCTCTTTCCCTGGAAATTCACCAAACCACAAGCCTGATCACTTTCCGGAGGCAGGATAAGACCTACTTGCTTGGCCAGGCATTTAGCTAGTGGGGATAGGGCATGGGAAGTCAATTTAATGGGAGCTTTATATAGCTATATTTTAACAGCTTTTATTTTTCTACATTTATACTTTGTGTTCACACATATATATCAGTGGGAGTCTGTGGCAATTCGAAACAGGATGTATGAGGTGTGTGAGCTGCCCCGTTTATCTAAGCCAGAGTCCTACAGCTGTGGAACTCTGGGGAATTCCAAGCTACCATGGGATTCACCGATTTGCTGAAGCCACATGTCTGATATTTTGTTGTCTATCTCCCAGCCACGACTCTTACTCCCAACTTTTTCCCATAAGGGGGAATTAACTGGATCCCAGTGCATGCTCCTTAACTGTTCCTGGTGCTTAGGAAAATGGTGGGTTGGGAAATGCTGTCCATGGCTAGTTTTTATTTGACTCCCTTCCAGTTCCTGGATCTGGCCCCTGGATCCAGATCTCTACGCTCAAGCACTGAAAGAGCAAGCTCAGGATAAGGGAGCAGAGATAAGGACACGCACACAAGGACAGATTTTGCACCTCCTCTGAGCGCACCCATTATTTATTTATTATTATTATTATTTATTATAAACATTTATATAGCACCAGCCATATGCCTGGTGCTGTACAGAAACATACAACAGACGCGGTCCCTGCCTGTGACTTACAATCTAAAAGACAAGGAGGGGGAGACAAGGAGAGGGGACAGCGGGAGAGACATGGGAGAAGACAAACAAACATTCAGGCGGATGCGAAGTCTCAGGTGCGTGTACTTGGCTTGGTTACAAGGTGGTCGGTAGCAGCAGTCAGCAGAGGAGGGCTGACAGTAAGAGCAAGGGGAAAGACTAGAGGGCATTGGGAAAGGCAGCATGGAAAAGGTGGGTCTTGAGGAGGGATTTGAAGGAGCGGAGGGAGGAGGCGAGGCGGACGTCGGCAGGGAGGGAGTTCCAGGCATGCGGGGCAGCGAGGGAGAAGGGACGAAGGCGGTTGGGCGAGCAGGAGAAGCGAGGGAGAGCGAGGGAGGGGACAGCGGAAGAGCGGAGAGCGCGCGCAGGAGCGCGTAGGGCGATTAGGTCCGAGAGGTAAGGGGGAGCTTGGTCATGGAGCGATTTGAACGTGAAAACCAGGAGTTTGAACAGGATACGTTCAGGAAGGGGGAGCCAGTGAAGGGAGAGGAGGAGAGGCGTCACATGGTCGAAGCGACGGGCAGAGTGAATGACCTTGGCGGCAGAGTTTTGGATCGCCACAAGGGGGGACAGGTGGGAGCGAGGGAGGCCAGCAAGGAGGAGGTTGCAGTAGTCGAGGCGAGAGATAACCATGGCATGAACAAGGATTTTGGCCGAGGAGACAGATAGAAAGGGGCGAATGCGGGCAATGTTGAGGAGAGCGAATCGGCAGGATTTGGCCACAGAGTCAATGTAAGGTTTAAAGGAGAGGTGCGTGTCAAAAATGAAGCCCAAGCTGCGGGCACGGAGAACAGGACGGATGGTGACCCCATCAATGCAGATGGTCAGGTCAGAGGGAGAGGAGGGGGATGGAGGAAAAATGAGGAGTTCAGTCTTGGCCATGTTCAGTTTGAGTTGGCGTCGGGACATCCAGGCGGAGATATCAGAGAGGCAGTCGACGAGGCGTGAGCGGATAGAGGAGGAGAGAGAGGGGGTAGAGAGATAGAGTTGGGTGTCATCAGCATAGAGATGGTATTGGAATCCGTGGGAGGCAATAATTTCGCCAAGGGACAGGGTGTAGATAGAGAAGAGGAGAGGGCCAAGGACAGAACCTTGGGGAACCCCAACCGAGAGGGGAAGGGAGGGGGAGGTCGACTCGGGGAGGGAGACATTAAAGGAGCGGTCAGAGAGGTAGGAGGAGAACCAGTCAAAGACAGAGCCACGGAAGCCCAAAGAGTAAAGCGAGTCCAAGAGGAGCGAGTGGTCGACAGTGTCAAAGGCAGCAGAGAGGTCAAGGAGGACAAGAATGGAGTAGTGGCGCTTAGATTTAGCGACAAGTAGATCATTGGTGATCTTGGCCAGGGCAGTTTCAGTAGAGTGGAGGGGGCGGAAGCCGGATTGGAGAGGGTCCAGGGAGGAGTTGGCAGAGAGGAGGTCCAGGCAGCGGGAGTAGACGACACGTTCCAGAAGCTTTGAGGCAAAGGGAAGGAGGGAGACTGGCCGGTAACTAGAGGGGTCAGATGGGTCCAGGGTGGGCTTTTTGAGGATGGGGGAGACAGTGGGATGCTTGAAAGCAGAGGGGAAGGAGCCTGTGGAAAGGGAGAGATTGATGACATGTAGAAGTGGGGGGGCGACAGTGGGAGCAAAAGAGGTCAGGAGGCGGGAGGGGATGGGGTCGAGGGAGCAGGTGGAGGGGTTGGATGAAGAGTGCAGAGCGGAGATTTCCTCGAGAGAGAGAGGCAGGAGGGAAGGATGTGAGGAGAGAGAGGGGAGGGGGAGGTACGGGAACAGGAGGAAGAGGTGGGTGGGAGGCAATGTCCTGACGGATCTTGTCAATCTTTGAGGTGAAGAATGATGCAAGATCCTGAGCAGCAAGGCAAGAGGGCGGAGGAGGGCAGAGGGTTTTAAAGAGGGAGTGGAAAGTAGAGAAGAGGCGGCGAGGGTGGCGAGAGCTAACCCCCAACTTCTATGTGGTCCTCAGAGCTTGCTTTAATTTCCAAAGTAGCCCTGGCAGGGGAAAGGTTTCCACCCCTGGATTAGGGGCGTCAGTTGGGTAGAACTAGCTAGAGGACAACAGAGCAGCTAAGGCCCAGGGAGTTATGAACTGTCAAACTGGGGTCCCAGCTCCCACTGTCCCCGCACAAATTAATTCTGCACCAGCTGCCTGCACAGCCTTGTGGGAACCAAGGCTTGAGAGTGAAGCAGAGGAAAAGCCCATTCACCAATGCAGATTCTGCTGAAAATAATCAGACTTATGTGAATGATTTTCACCTCTGCATCATCATGGCTAGGCGTGCACATGGGGGGAGCCAGGGAGAGGCACTACGGTGTATCTCCTGACAGGAGAATAAATTCATCCATGTGGCCACAGAGCAGAGTTGCTGCTGCTGCAGGAGTACGTGTGGCCCTGACTTGAAGCAGGAACACACAGAGACCGTTCTAAACCAGCTCTTTCCCCCATCCTCCCCCTCTCCCCCTCCAACTTCTAAATCTGTCACACAGCATGTAAAATTCCTAAGCATTTGCTGCAAAGATGCTAAATTCAGAACTGGAAATTGCAAGCAGTGCATTGCAGTGCCCTAGGGCGAGAGCAGGGTGCAGGATGGGCCAGCTGAGATTTATATAGAACTCGCTCTGTGTTCAAAGTGCTTTACGAGCCTAGCAACCCTGTGAGGCAGATCAGCTGGGGCAGAATACAGCTGCCTGCCTCCTGTCAAGGGTGGGCTGCCGTGAGTGCATCACCCCTGTGCTCCAAAGTCTGTGCTGGCTCCCTATCAGGCATAGATAGCTCTGTCATCCATGAGTGAAATCACAGCAGAAACAGGCTAACGACGTTTAAAACCCCGCACACACGAGCGGAGCGTCATGTGATTCCCCGGGCCGTGATTTTGGCTCACGGCAGTTCCCCCACCCCCTCTTCTCTCGTTTGCAAGCACCCAAAGCCCAAGCCTTGGCATTTTCCAAAGGCAATATAAGACCTTTCTTTTTGGCTAAACATTTGGATAGGGGTTGGGAGTAGCAAATTTTTATGTTTTTCGTCTTACAAGTTTCTGTTTTATACTGCTGAATTTTTATATCTACATATTATATTTATACTGTATTTTTATGTTTTTATGATCTATTGTGAGCCGCCCCGAGCTGCTAATAGCGGGAGGGTGCGGGGATACGAAATTTGATTAAATAAAATAAATATGTTTTTATTATGCCATTGCCCACCCTGAGCCTTCTAGGAAGGGCAGGATATAAATCTAGATAAAGAAATAAATTATTATTCCCATTTTACAGATGGGGAACTGAGTCTTGGAGACAGCCACTTGCTTACAGCTACCCAGTGAGCTCCCCGCTATAACAGGATTTGAATCCTGATCTCTCCCCCATCCAAGCTCAGCCCCTTATCCACTAGGCTACACTGGTGCTCTCTGCTGGCTGCACACCGTAAATACTGCATTGAGTACATGACATGGAAGGAGATCTGAGCTGCACTAAAGATGCAAAACCTTAACTAAGTGAGATGTCTTCTGCTAGATTTGACGTGAAGGCCCTAAACACTGTCCTTCCCTTTACTCTCATTCAATATCTAGCACAACAGCATGCTAGGACGCATCAGTGTAATATCCATCAATGTGCATGTGAGAAGGCATGTGATGAAGCTGTCTATTCCTCTGGAATCAATGAGAGGCTTGTGCCTGATCTCAATGATGCTGCACTGAAACCAGGACACAAAACACGGGAAGAGTTTTACCATCCTCTAGCTGGCTCAAGGGTTGTTCACACAATCAATGACTCCAGAGTAATAACCCCTAATTCAATTTAACTCTACTTTTTGTTCATACAATAAGTGAGTTTATATCCCCCTGAAACAAGATGGATTTTTTACTCTGGAGTAACTATGAACAAAAATGAGTAGAGATGGTGGGTCTCACCCAGTGCATCAGGAAGGGCCCACTAGTGAGCCCCAGAAGGGTCTTAGGTGGGTCTCAGGAGGGGTCTGGTGTAGCTGTGTCGCATCCCCCACTGAGTCCCCTCCTGCCTCTTGTTCTGGCCGCCTGTGCTGCTGAGGGTAGGACAGGGGGAGGAGGCATGTGGCCTTCCCTAGTTTTGCCACCTCTCTAGCTCCAGCCACATCACCCCAGCTTCCCGCTGCTGCCACCGTTGGAGACTCCCTGGCCCTGGAATTTTTAAAAATGTTTTAGTAGGTCTTGCCCACAGGTGACAAGCATAGTTAACTTGGCAGACACACACACACACCTGCCTTTGCAGAATGCAGTCCTTTACCCTCCCAGTGTAATCTTCACATTCCCTGTTTGTGTGAATGCTTGCAAAGTGAGGTAGTTATCCACTACCCCTGGGACAACCACTCTAGAAGCAGACTGGAGGCAGAGAGGAAACTGAAGCTCCAGCAGAAGGGAGGGCATCCCTAGTGTCAGTTTGAACTCTGCCTTCCTCTTGGTCACTGCAGGGAACACCCTGCATAGGGACGGCTGGCCAGGAGGAGACGAGAGAACGAGGAGCCCAAAGTGTTTGGTTGAGGCAGAACGGACCTGGCTGTGCGGCTCGAGGTCGGGGAAAGGGGCAGAAAGCTTGAGGCTTGGGTTACCTGGATCAGGGCAGTTCATCTTGGTGAACTATTGATTGTCACTGGTAATTAAAACAAACGGTAAAGAGAAGCCTCATCAATTATGGAGGTGCCACTTGGAGTTACACATGCTACAAGATGGATAAGCCACGGAGGTGGCTCCTCACAGGCCCCCAGCCTCGCCCAGCAGCGTTCTCTGTTACAGAACAGGCTGTACGTTCTCTCCCAGCTGCATGCTCTCTGGAGCTATTGCACAGGAAAGGAGAATGTTTTCCATTGTAGGTAAGAGACCTGGGAGTCTACTGGGCTCCCTGCTCTGCTTTAGACTTAACGCAAGGTCTAGATAAGCTGCAGCTTTTGTGCAATCCCTTTGCAAAATAGGGATTATCACTTATCTATCAAAGGGCTGTTGCAAGGTCTTGAACAAGCATTTGGAAAATCCTCTAGAGGCCCACTTAGTGCTGGATGGCTTCTTCCTCTGGTTCACAGCCAGGTGTGTCCATGCCAGCTGCATGGGCACTAGGGACCTGTGTCCTAGTATCCCCCAAGATCCAGACTTTGTGCCTGATCGAGGTTGTAAAAATCCACTTGCTTCTGGCAAATCAAATTTCACAGCAGGCAAGTGGAGCGGTCCAGGTTGGGGAGGAGTAGCTCTGTAACTGGACCCTGCAGCAGTTGAAGTATGTCCTAATCATGGGGGCCAGCCAGCTTCCACCAATGAGGAGGCAGAGAGTACCAACGCAGGGAGCCCCTGGAGCAGGTCAGGTGTGATGTGGTCATGCACAGCTGAGGTGGGATGGGGAGTCTGGCTGGGAGTGGTGCAGGATTCACATCCTGCAGGTTGACTAACCTATCTGAGTCACAGTTTGTGCTGGGACACCAAGCATGCAGCAGGTCTATGCAAAGCACCAGTGATTTGACTTATAATAAAATTTTGGACACACACAAATTTAAAAATACTCCTCTTCACTTTCTATGGTAGGGTGCCCAATCACCACTGTGCCGATGTACCCCCAAATCCCTAAATATGCCCCTAAATATGGTTGGTAGCCACAAAATTAGCTGGCAAGGAAGGTAACCGCTGTCGGGAAACATGGTACACTAAAGAGATCATTTTTGGGAGAGAGACTGATGACCCCACCATCATGCCTGCAGTCGATGTCTCCTTGTGACATTTCCCCACATCCAAAGTCACGATTTACGGTTCTGGAGTCAGAGGGAGCCTTTCTCAGGCCGTCGAATTGGCAGGAGAAAGCTTCCAAGCAGATGTGAAGACGGGGGCAGGGGCAGCGCTCTCTGTCACATGTACAGAGCAGAGGGGCAGGCATGAAAAGCTGACTCTGGGACAGACGGGGTTGACCTCATCTCCAAAGGGCAGGAATCGGCAGGGTGCTGCTCCGAACTCAATGGAATTCATCCCAGAATCCTTTGTGCGCAAGGCATGAAGGGCTAAGTGTAGAGCTGACATGGGCATCTGCAAAAATGGGCATGCCCAGCGGAACTGCGGTCCTCAACCTGGTAACGTCGGGTACTAATCCGTACTCGATGTACCCATTTCACAGTTTTGCATCAAAATCTTCCAACTGACTTTTTTGACTTCCCATCCAAATTCCTTTACCGTTTTACCTTTTTGTCAACTGGCACTGATCGGTCAAATGCTAAATCATTAATTTGGTAACAGCAGTATAGTCAGGTCACCAGGCATGCGAATGGTACTCCGTCAGCCCGTTGGGCACTCAACGTGGTGGGTTATTATCTATGGCTAGCAAACAGGGCTGAGATGAGATTTTGCTCTTCTCAAAAATCTTGTCGAGAATAGGCTTCTCGACAAGATTTTCTCGTTGCGAGATTCTTGAGAACCTCAAAATAGCAAAAGAAATGGTCTGCGTGTGCAAAAATGGCCTCTAGGGCTGATCTGCACGTGCACTTGCCATGTTGGGGGGGGGCATTTTTTAGATTCTCAAGTTTCTCATGAGAATCTCAAGTTTGAGAGAATCTTGAGTTTCTCGCGAGATTCGCTGGGGCTGCATGATGCTCGCGAAAGTGTCTCAAGAATTAATTTCATTCTCATTTCAGTTTTAGTATTTATTTATTTATTAAAAACATGTTAGTATCCTGCCCCTCCTGCCACAGGTAGCTCGGGGCGGCTCACAACAGTGTACATCAACAATTAGAATCATAAAACTATAAAACATACTATTATACCCTCATCCCTCTCCTCCCCACACCTTGTCGGGATTAGCCCTCATCCAATCCCCCACAGCCGTCAGACATCGAGCAAGCATGGAGACTGCGGGGTTTGGGTTGGTTGAAAAAGAGAGTTATAGCTGAGTGTCATTAGCATATTGGTGGCACCGTATGCCAAACCTCCTGGTCACCTCGCCGAGAGACTGCACATATACATTGAACGGGGCAGGGGGGACAACACCGAACCCTGCGGGGCCCCACACGTGAGGTCTCCGTATGATGAAAAGCACTCCCTGAGTACCACTCCCTGAGTTCTCCTGGTCAGGAACGCGTGGAACCATTCGAGAGCAGTCCCGCCCACCCCTGCACATTCCCGCAGGCGCGCCACCAGCATCTCGTGATCCACCGTATCAAAAGCAGCTGATAGATCTAATAGGACCAACAGGGTTGAACGGCCCTGGTCCATCTCTCGGTGCAGATCATCCACCAAGGCCACAAGCGCAGTCTCCGTGCCATGACCCGGACGAAATCCCGACTGCGAGGGATCAAGAAAACCGACGCAGTCAAGATGCCCCTGCAACTGCTGAGCCACCACCCACTCAATAACCTTCCCTAAAAAGGGAAGGTTAGAGACCGGTCGATAGCTGGCAAGGGAGTCAATGTCAAGCGATGGTTTCTTGAGCAGAGGCTGCATCACCGCCTCTTTGAGGCAGCCTGGTACTCTGCCCTCCCGAAGGGAGGCGCTGACCACCCCTGCCAGCAACGACCCCATTGTCTCCCACCAAGATTTAATCAGCCAAGACGGGCACGGATCTAATTCACAAGAGGTGGCCCTAACAGCCCCAAGGGTCTCGACCGCATCAGCGGGTGTCACCAACTGAAATTGATCCCATAAAACCGGACAAGGTGTGACTTCCGTAACCTCTGGTTCTCCTGGTGTAATAAGTGCAGCGTCGAAATCATAGTGAATCTGAGCAATTTTTATCCACAAAATAATTCACAAACCTATCACAGTGTGCTGTAGATGACTCCACTCCAAGGTGGAGGGAGGTCGGACTGACCAGCCCCCACACCACCCGGAATAGCTCCACTGGCCGCGATTTTGCAGATGCTATAAGAGCAGCGAAAAAAGCTTTGTTTCGCTGCCCTCATAGCCTCAGCATATGCTCGTAAACTGGCTCTATGCTGCAATCTGTCGGCTTCAGTACGATAACGAAGCCACCATCACTCCAACCGCCGCCCTTCTCACTTCAGCACTCGCAGCTCCTCCAAAAACCATGGAGGCCTGCAGTGCCGTTGCCTGGACAGCGGACGTCTAGGAGCCGTCCGATCAATGGGCTCAGTCAGCAGAGCATTCCATAATACGACGAGGTCATCGATGAGACGGTCATTGAGGTCAGAGGGTAACTCCCCGAGGACCAACCAGAACCGTTCTGGTTCCATTAGCCTCCAGGGGCAAACCATTCGAATCGACTCCACACCCTTCTGGGGGCAGACATGTGCTAAGAGAGAGGTCCATAGGAGATAATGATCCAACCATGACAAGGGCACTGTTGATATCTCCCCCAATAGCCGAGCACCCGCCTCAAGGCTAGTGCAAAACATGAGATCGAGAGTATGTCCACCCTGGTGTGTCGGACCACTGACCATCAGGGACACGCCCATGGTGGCCATGAACTCATGCTCTGCCCCCACCCCCACCCCGAGACCGGCATCGGCGTGAACGTTGAGATCTCCCCAAACTAATGCCTTTGGGGTCCACAACATTACTCCCGCCACCGCCTCTGCCAGAGCACGTAGAGAAGCCATCCTACAGGTAGGTGCACGGGTATACGAACAGCACCCTCAAACTGTCCCCCGCCAAATCGAACACCAGGTGTAGAGCCTCAATCCCTACCATGGCTTGCACCGGATATCTCCTAACCAACCACTGCCCCCACCCCCGGTCCCTCCGACCATGGCTGATGCTGCACAGAATACCCGGTCGGAACAAGGTCAGCCAAGACAGGCCCCAATTCAAGGTCCAGTCAGGTTTCCGCAATGCCCATGAGATCAACCGCACAGTCCAGGGTCAATTCCTGGATAGCTGTTGCTTTGTTAGCCACCGATCTCGCGTTCCACAGCAGCAGCGAAGGGTTGGGGGTCCTCTGATCTCGATTCCCCTGTCCAGCCGCTAAGGGGTGAGCGGGACCTGCAGCAGGCACCTGTCCCGCTTCACTGATCTTATACCACCCCATTTAGACCCACATCTCCCCCGTCCCATCACAACCCCAATGGCTGCAGCCCCCCTCTGGCTGCTCCACCCTGACAGCAGGGGCGACCACACACCCTACCCCCCTCTGCCACAGAGGGGCAATCCCCCCTTCCCCAAGGACTGCACCTCTCCCTCTCACCGAGGGGGTCCATCCTTGCCCCCCCCGACCCAGTTCCCTTGCCCCTCCCCCATCAAACATTCCATCCCCCACTTACGCCTCTGTCCCACTCAACTTATAACAAACGTAAAAACACAACGCCCCCGCCCTTGCCCACCTGGGCCCCACTAAGGGCCACGCCTAAGGGCCCTTTAGCACAGCCCTTAGGCACGCTGTCTGCAGTGCGCGCCTGCGGCGCAGCCAGGCAGCAGGCAGCTTTTGGTCCCGCCGGGCTGGAAGTCCGTCGCTGAGCTGAGCGCCGGCCCTGCCCCCCACCTCCAATAGGGGGAGGGGGCAGATGTCAGCTCGGGTCCTGTCGGGGGCCAAAGCCTCTTCTCGGTGGCGGCAGTAGTAGCAAACGAACTCTGTACTTCCCCTCCAGAGAGGGGTCGTTGAGTGCACTTTTATACTAAATTGGATTAGGAGGGCAGTGTCAGTTACGAAAACCTGAATAACTGCTTCAACTTTGATAAAGCTGGTTAGTTTTGTACGTGTGAATGGGGCTGCCTGAGTGACGGGAAGGGGTGGGGGGGTCATGCAGCCGAGATGCTAGTAGCTCCCAGCATTTTCACTGCAGCCTCCTCGCCTACGCTTGTTCTGAGCGGCGTTAGCCCCAAAACAGCAGGTCCCTAGGAGCCATTGCTGCTCTCCAGGACTGGAGGCTCCTCTTGCTGCCTTGAATCCTGGTGAACATCAAGAGGCAGCAGCACAAGAACCAACGGCTCCTTGGGACCTGCCAGTGCTTGCTGCTCCCTGGGACTGGTAAGCCCCTGGCTCCTCCTAACGGTTTATAGGAAGGGAGCCACTGGCAATTCTGATCACGTACGGAGCAGAACACTTATTTCCACCTAATACTGTGGAAATTCCCAGAATTTCCCAGTTCCCAGAATTTCCCAAGCTGTGGGATGATGCTTTCTGCAGACAGCATACAATCCCGAGGGACATTTCATGTACTTTGTATGGCTCTGCAGCTGCGTGGGATCCTAGAATTACATTGATGTCTCAAAACAGCTTCCCCTAGGTGATCATTTGGGAAACCCGGTCCTACTGCCAGGGCTGCATTGGTGGGAAATGTTAGGGGGGAGCATAGCCAGGGGAGACCCAAGGCTTCAGGCTGCAGATGAAGCTGCCACTCCCCATTTCTAGCTTGCCAGAGCTAGTCCCTCCTGAAGTCAGCAGCATGGAATGAGGGGAATCTGGCATCGGCGTCTGTGTGTGCAGGTTTCACGCAGGAAGGGGCTGGCGGCTGACTTTAATCATACTTTCAACAACTGGGGAGGAGCTGCAAGCTCAGGGGTGCACAGGAATTCCTCCCACTTGGCTTGGAGAGAAGGCTGGAATACTAGCAATCCTGAGGGCAAGAGCTCCGCACACAGGGATGAAATGTCAGCAAGGCTGTCCTTCACATTCCCAGCATTGCTTGGCTCTGGAACAGGCGGGCGGCCCAGGGAGAGGGCACAGCTGCCCAATCCTATGGCTTCCACGTTCTGGGGGAATTATTGTGGCCGCAAACTATTCCAAGAGCAGCCAGGGAAAAACCCTGGCCATTTAGCTTACCTGCCTGCTTCAGTGTTAGTAGTAAGCTCCAGCATGCGAGAGGCTTCTAGCCATGCAAGGAGTTAATAAAAACGCTATAAAGGGAGCAGGGTTGCCATAAGATGGAGAGAAAGTAATTCTGGTGAGATCTTGGATTGGACCAACTTCTCTTGGGCTTCCCAGGCACACAGGGCCCTTCCTCAGGCATGTAAGTAGTCTGGGTCTCATAAACCCCTCTAGAAATAAGGAACAACAGTAGTCTGTTTTACACCCACTGTGTTCCCTACATTGTTTTTAAACATGCTAACTACTTTCCACTTTGAGCCTCTGGTCCTACAGCTCCTCTGCTAGTCTTTACTCTTATGCCTACATCCTAGCAAGCCTGCATTCATTCATTCACGTTTCTATGCCGCTCCTGTCACAGAGGCTCAGGGCAGCTTGCAATCCTAAAAAGCAATATTCTGGTTAGCGTGTGATTATTGGCTTTCCCTCAATGTAATTAAATGTTTGAAATGCTAATGGTCCCCACCCCACAACAGCTCCTATGCAAAATGATTTTTTTCCAATATATTTTTTCCAATATACACCTGTCCTGTGTTTTGCTGAGATTATTCTTCTGTGATCTGGGCCGTTCCCTCCTGAAACAGCCGCCCCGAGCTGTTTCAGGAGGGGTGGGGTAAAAATATGATTAAATAAATAAATAAATTCCTCCATCCCGAGCACACCCCTTTAAGCATCCCCACCTCAAACTCCTATCTGGGCAGCAAATATTGTACCCACTTTCAAAAGTGATCTATGGGAGAGAAAAGATTCCCCATCCCTGCACTGGAGTCTGGAAAAGAAGTGGCATACTAGCTGCAGTGTGAGATCACTGGGTTTATCAAGTAGGGCCTGCACTATTTACACACACACACACACACACACACACACACTTCCATATCTTTAACAGTAACACTGTGAATATTCTTATAAACAGGGCTGTAAAATGACACACATAATTCACGAGCCAGGCAGAAAAAGTGCTCACTGGGTTGGGATCAGTGACAAGGGAACAGACTCGGGGCAGTAAAAATCCACGTGGTAGCTCCAAAAGTAGATCTGTCAGGGGCAAGCAGGTGAGTGGAATTTTACAGCCCTGTTGAGAAGGCATACATACTCGCTGGGCGAAAAGCTTTGTTGCTGCGGGGCTCTATTTATTAAAGGCGGGGAGAGGTGGAAGAGAGGGACCGATGCCTCGGACTCTATTGCATTACAGCAGGGGCAGGGAACCTCGGATGGGACCCATCTGGTTATATTTTATTTGGCCCCTTTCCAGTTGCCGGATCTGGCCCCCGGATGCAATTCCTACCCTCAAACACTGAAAACCTCAGTTCAGGCTAAGGGAGTAGAGAGGCGGTTGGGTTAGGGTTAGAGGCTTTATGGCACACAGCAGCCCACGGGCTATATGGTGCCAAGCGCAGGTGCATAAAACAGGACGGATCAAGGCTCAACTAAGAGCTTTCTTAAGGCCCAAACATAAAAAACACTATTAAGGAAGAAGAGAGGAAAACCCAGACCAGACAAACAGCAAACCAGGCAAAGTAAACGTACCCACCGTGCACCACAAAGCTTACCATGGGGGCAGCAGTATAACCGTATACAAGTCTGCACAGGCACAACAAACAAGGTAGGAAAACAGAAGAGGGGTTAAAACGGGTAACATCATTGAGCCACCTGTAGAAAAGCAAAAGCAAAAAGGCCAGGGAGACTGACGTCGTCTCTCCTAAATAGTTAGCCAGTGTGATCAGCTGCCTTGCGGTCACTTGGCTTTGGAGGAAGATTTGACGTGGGACAGAGAAGTACGCACAGTGCAGCAACACACGGTCCACTGTTACACCCACGTCACAGTGCGTGCAGCGAGGCAGAACACCCCCTTGCTAGAGGCAACTATCGGTGCGTAAAATGTCCATGCCCGATGCCCAGGCGAACTAAGATCACCTCCTCCTAACAATGCCAGCAGAGATGAGGGCAGGCACGCACAGAGAGGGGACAGATCCATGATCGCGGCCCTCCTCTTCCCGAGCGCACCCCTGCCCCCAAATGTCTCTGTGGCCGTCAGAGTTTGTACTAATATTCAAAGTGGCTCCCAGAAGGGAAAAGCTTCCCCGCCCCTGCATTATAACCTTGATGCCAGTAGCCAGCTTATTTCGAACTCTCTCATTTCTAGGAGATGGGTCTGTAATCCCAGTTACCCCACCTCATTTTAAGCCGGGGTGGGGAACCTTTTCTTTCCCAGGGGCTACTTTGAAAATGTGGAACAAGCTCTGAGGGCTACAAAGGAGCTGGAGGTAGGGCATAGAAGAAACGACAGAGGGGATATGATAGAAGTTTATAAAATCATGAGTGGAGCACGTTAATCGGGAATGGTTATTTATCCTCTCAAATCTACTAGGACAGGTAGCAGATTTAAAACAAATAAAAGAAAGTATTTTCTCGCTCAACACAAAATCAGGTTGTGGAATTTGTTACCAGAGGACGTGGTCAAGGCCAATAGTATAACTGGGTTAAGAAAGGGTTGGACAAGTTTCTGGAGGATCGGTCCATTAGCAGCGATTAGCCAGGTACGTTTGGGGAATGTCACCTCTTGCTGTCGGGAGCTGGGAGTGAACAGCAGGGAATGCGTTCCGCCATATTGACCTGTTGGATACTTCAAGCAACTGAGACTGGCCACTGTCGGAGACAGGATGCTGGGCTCAATGGACCAGTGGTCTGACCCAGTCTGGCACTGCTTATGTTCTTATGCTTAAGAGGCGCACAAGGTCAGGGAAGTTGCGGAAGGGTTCAGATCGGGGAACCTTTTCCCTCTCACGGGGCCACTTTGAAAGTGTGGAGCAGACATTGGAGCGAGGGCACTCAAGGAAAGGAGGGCCCAAATCATGGATCTGTCTCCTCTTCTTGTTTGCATGCTCTGCTCCCTTCCCTTGAGCTCAGTTTTCCTGTGATTTGAGGTAAGAACTGGATCCAAGGGCCAGATTCAGGAAGTGGAAAGGGGCCACATAAAAACCTGCCACAGGCCGCATTTGGTCCCTGGGCCTGAGGTTCCCCACCCCTAATCTACTGGATCTTGGCCTGTCCTGTCCCTTCTTGAGCCCTTTCCTTGGCTTCCTCTGGCTCTTCTCCCCGGGACATGGATCCGTCCTCGGTTCCGGAGCACATACCCTCGATTCTGCTGCCTTTCCAGTAGTTCACTCTTTTCCAGGCTTGACGGTAGCAACTGGCTTTGTGAGCTAGATCCGAGAGCTGGAGAAGGGCCAAATAACAGCTAACCTGCCATTAGTTCCCATTCCTGAGGTTCCCCACCCTGGCTTTAAGCCTCCTCACTTTTGCTTACTGACACTTGATGCAGAACGCTTGTGCGGTAGATAGACTGCGCATTTGGGCCGAATGGGCGACCAGCAAGAACCACTGGATCAAGGCAAGTCAGGGCATGGAATTACCAGTGCTCAGCCTGAGAAATGCCATACTGGCTCAAACCAATGATCTACCTAGCCCAGTATCCTGTCTCCAACAGTGGCAGCCTTGGTTGCTTCAAAGTGTCCAACGGGTCATAACAGAGTGATCCATTCCCTGCAGTCCACTGCCAGTGAGAAGAAGTTAAAAATCTCCTCCTCTGCCCAACTTGACAGCACAGCAGCTGCGAAACTGACTAACTGAAGACAGTATGCAAAGCAGCAAGCTTTCTGCGTTCTGGTGTACAGAAAAAACATCCTTCCTGAAATCAAAATGAAGATTGAATACACGCCAGGCTTTTTAAATGGAGTTAAGGGACCAACATGACAACCGCACTCTCTGCTGGTGACATTGACAAGGCAAAGCTTCCCATTGCAAGGCACAGCTCCCTAGTAGTGAGAGGAGATGCGCCAAAGCCGCCCCCCAAATTGGCTGCTCCGTGGGTCTCTTGACAGTTTCCCTGGATCTGTTCTGGGCAGCAAACACTTGCAAGCCCATGTTCTTTCCATGGCTAGTTGCTTGAAGACGCTGTGTTGGAATGGTGGCAAGAGTTACGTGTAGACAGACAGGCTCTTGGCTTTTGAAAATAACATCTACATCATGCAACCCACAGAGAACATTCTTTCCCTCAGACACACACCCAGGAGTAGCCCCCTCCCCCATCCCTTCAGGCCAACCGAGATCTGTTCAGAGAGGCCCACTCATCTCAGATGGCAAACAATTAGCATTTCAGACACACACACATTCAATGGGTGAGGAGCAGCCAACTCCGCCGAAGGCTTTAGCAATAGTAAATAGTCACATGAGAGCAGCTTCTGAATGCCAGGACTTCACTTTTAACATAGACCACATTCTTAGACCACATTGCAGCACCGCGTCAAGTCTTGGGTGGGACTCAGCCCCAGCTGAAGAAGCAGGCTCAATCGCTCACTAATTGCCTGGTAAATATGGGGAATGTCTGAGCATTTTTAAGGAGCCTCTTACACATCCCAAAAATTCAGAACACACACAGAGCTACTTGGAATATTTCAGAGGGATGGATCCCTTACACTGAACCTCAGGTCTGGGGGTCAAATAAATTCCTGGATCTGCCCCTTGAATTTGGTTTCTACCACGCTCTGAAAGAATGAGCTTTGTGTAAGGAAGCAGAGATGAGGGCATGCACATAAAGATAAGGGGCAGATCCATGATTTGGACTCTCTTCTTCCTAAGTGTAATCCCTGCCTACAACCTCGATGTGGCCCTTGGAGCTTGTATTAATTTTAAAGTGGCCCCTGGGACAGTAAAGGTTCCGCACCCTTGCCGTACGTTCTTACCCCTGGAATTTCCTGGACTCGGAGCTGTGCACCATTCGTTCCAAACAACGGCATCCTTTACATTTCCCATCTCCATGGTACCTTAACACAGAGAGCAAAGACAGCCGTACGCGCATGCATTACTGCTCCTGACACGAGCCTGCTAACTTGACACGCATTCCCGTGCTCTCCTTCACACCAGAGCTTGACAACTAGGCTTCAGTCTCTCTTTCCCCGAGGGTGTGTCCTACGTCTCTCGATCCCTAGCAATAACAACTGATCTCCAAAGACCCAGGCCGTGCCATGCTTTACCTGTATCTCTGCACAGATATAAAGGATTGAAAATAAGAGCACACAGCTCCAAACTTATTTTGCAAACCTCAATTATCACAGCTGAATTGAAAAAGCAAAAGAATCCTAATTCCGCGTACCCAATGTTGGGTTCTAATTCAGCAGTTAGTGCTCAGAAAAGAGATCTTGGCGTCACAGAGGATAGGTTCACTGAAAACATCTGCTCAATGCACAGCAGTGGCTCAAAGTCCCAAGTGTTAGAAATGACAGGGCAGGTAGGTGGGCATTGACAGCATAATGACTACAAGGCCATATTGCACCCAACACAAGGTAAAAATCAAAAGAGGGAAGAAACTACTGGGAAAGAGATATTTAAAAAAACAGAAATTACCCTAGAGTGCTGCTATATAAATCCATGGTGAGCCCACACCCTTGAAGGGGCCATTCTGACTGTCACACAGAGATACTGGACTACAGGTTTAACAAATATGTAAAAGTAAAGGTTAAACATGTATGTAATGTAAAAGCTGAGAACTGGAAACTCACTTCATGCAATGGAGAGAGACCGAGCCAGGCAGAGTGTGTATTCGGAGAAGCCTGGCAACACCTCTGCAGGAGCCAGACAGGGACCATTCCGTTGCAAATGGCTTTCTTCCTGCCTACGTGAGAAGCACAGAGTCCACCAGGCAGGAAAGTCAAACCAAGAACTTGGATACATATAAAAAGAGGGGAGATCTTTTTCCCTACAGTTCAGTTAGGAGAAGAAACTTTGCTGGCTAACCAGCTAAAGACAAAAGCCCAGCCCCGCTACATCGGGCTGAGAAATGGACTTCTGTAGGGTAAGATTTTAACGAGGGACTTACTCAAAACAGACTAGGATTGCGTTATTTACTTTTGTTTTATTTGCCACTCTGCGTTCAAACTATCTTTGTTTATGTAATCAATAAACTTTCTTCTTTACTAAGAAGTTATTCCTGTTGTCTCACATTGGGGAACACAGTCTGAGCATCTTGTGCCCTCAAGCACTTGCGGACCCAGAGAGAGTCTGAGAATAGGAAGCCTCTGGAACTTGGGTGACAAAAGTGTTGCCCCTTTGCAGGACTGAATCAGCTAGAGAGAGAACTGATTCAGACGGGCTGCAAGTGAGGGAAACTGAGTCACCCAGCCCAGAAACATGGGGTAGTGGACCCCAACCCCATGACACGGACTACCCTGTTCCTTGAGAGAGAGCAGAACTGGGAATGGTCCACAGAACAACAGCTAAGATGACTGAGAGTATGGAACAGTGACTCTCTTACATGGGCTCTGGAAAACGCTATTCAGCTTAGAAAAGGGATGGCTGGAATGTGGGGGAAGAGGAAGTAAGAGGGAAATCTATATAATCAAAGGTGGCACAGAGAAGGTAAGTTTGGGGGTGTTATTTACTCCCTCAGGACCAAAGCTAGAGGGCACCTGATTAAATTAAATGGCAACAAGTGTAAAACAAACAAAGGAAGTACCTTTGCACACAATTCATGATTAACTTGTGGAACTCCGTGCCATGGGATGTTGCGAAGGCCAATAGATCTGGGGTATTGGATAGGTTCACTAATGGCTACAAGCCAAGTTGGTCAGGGCAATGCTTTTCAAACTTCTTTAACTTGCTCACCATCTGTGTCGAAAGCAGTGTGGACCCACTAAATTAGTAGCTTGTAAGGTGTCAGTCAGGGCAGAAGTTGGCAAATGGTGACTCAGGAGGTGCATGATGCAAGCTCTCCAGCACCTGTGCGGAGACACGCGGAAGAGCATGCATACCCTAGCAGGAAGTAGCAGGATAGGAAGGGACATCCGCATGGATGTTGAAGTCCCCAAGGATGTGGGATGGGAATATTGTCAGAGAGGAAAAAAGTGAGCCAAGTGTCAGTTTTGAAGGAGGAGAGTGGATGTGGGGGACAGTAAATGACACCTAACAGAGGTGGAGCAGGGAGTAGAGGTGTACAGTGTGAACCTTGAAGGTGGAGAAGGAGAGAGGGGGAAGCAGTAGGAGGCTGGAAGTGGCAGGGTTTAGAGAGGAGCACCACCATGACCTTCAGAAGGGGCCGAGTGGATGAAGGTCAGGCCTCGAAAGGCACAGTGTTGCACGAGGGAATCCAGGTCTCAGTGAGGACTAGAAACAGAGAGAAGAAGAGATCATGAACAAAAGGTGCTTTCTTAATGGAGGAGCAGCAATCCCAAAGAGAGCAAAAGAAGGGGAGCTGAGGTGGGGGGAGACGGAGGATGGGCATGAGCTTTGGAGAGGAGGGGGCCACCAATGAGAACAAGGGCTAGGATTGGGAGCTGAGGAGTGGTGTGGCGGGGAGGAGAAGGCTTGGTGGAGAGAAGCTGGAGGGGGCTGAGAAGGTCCGGAGGAGGAGAGAGAATCCAAGGGAGGAGCTGAAGGTAGAAGGAGGGAAGTAAGGTACCTAGAAGGAGAACAGAGAGAGAGAGAGACTTATGGCAGGGTATGGGAACCAGGGAATAGCTGAAGGCATGGAGGAGGAGGGTTAGAGTATCCATCCGCAGGGCACCAAGGGCCACGGTTCTGTCTGGCTAGCAATGCAGGCCCCAATAGGTGCAAAACAGCCCGCGCCCTTTTGCATCACCTTTCAGCCACCCCCAAGGGCTGGTTCCAGAGAGGTGCCGGTGTTAGGTTACCTGAAGAGGAGCACACAGGCAAAGCCTACAGAGACAGTCAGGCCCATACCAACCAGGACGGGAGGCAAGAGGAGGCTGGGATGGCCACGGGGGGCAGGCCAGGAATGGGGGGGAAGCCAGACACCAGAGGAGACTGGGGCATGGAGGGTGCTAGGCTGCAGCCAGCTGCTGATACACATGCCACCGTCTCCTAGCACAGACGTTCTCTACTGCCACCCCCGAAAGCCTAGGCCCTAGGCCAGTGGCCTTGCTCCCCCCACCTCTAGTGGCGCACACACACACACCCTGTGTGTGGCTCTTCAGAGTGGGAACTTTGCTTAACCTTGACCCAGCACTTGTCATCATAATTTAGCTACAACCTGAAAGGTATGAGACACTCCTACTCCCTCTCTGTGCTGCCTCCGGCTTGGGACCAGAACAGTCCGATCCGAGTGCATGATGCAGGGGGGAGGGAGCCCACGTATTGGGTAAGACAGAGCTTTCCCTGCTCAGCCACTTTCCAGAGCGGAATGTTGCAAGCAGAGCCGTTAAGGCAGGCTCTGAAACCCCCGGGAACCTGTTTTGGAGTTGGACGCCTGCTGTTTGCAAGCCCCACCTCTCTGCCAGCCAGGGGTGACATCAGCAGGAAGGTTAAACCCTCGAGTGCACTCTGTCCCCACTCGCTGTGCGGGCAGGGCTCAGCCCTCTCAACTCTCTCCACAGCACGGTGTGGAGAACCTCGGGCCCTGGGGCCAAATGTCACTCATGGCTAACTTTTAAGTGGCCCCTTTCCAATTCCTGGATCTGGTCCCTGCAGGGAGCACAAGGTGACCTCAGGAGCCTACCCCCAGACCGCACTATTTTCCCTACTCCTAGGGACCTCGCAGTGGCCTCCATTTCAGCAGGGTTTGGTGTTGGGACCCCACTTCCTCTCAGCAGGTCCCCAAACATGATCACCTCTGGGGCCCTGGGAAGAGTGTCCCCGAAAGGGGGGAGAGGCCGCCAAAGGCCCTGCATTTTATCTGAAGATAAGGACACACTCTCAAGGACAGGGCACAGATCCATGATTCCTGAATGCACCCCTAACCCCCACTTTCACGCAGCCCCCGGCGCTTGTCACAAATGAGACGTTGCCCGGCATCTGCTTGGCTATCCTGTGGCTGCCACGTGTTCACCCTGGAGTTGTCCCGCATGATGCCAACCCAGGAAACGTGGAGCCTGCCATGACGGCAAATTCAGGCAGAATCAGGGAAACGGGTGGACGCAGCCCGTGTATTAACACCCCAATTTTCAAAGCAGCCCCCAGCAGCTCCCATTGTTATGACAGCCAGGCATTCCCCCAATGCTGCTAATCTGAGACAGACAAGGGATGGGGACACTTCGGGTGAGACAAGGATACGTTCACAAAGTCGAGAAGTCACAGGTGCTTGTGTTTAGCTTAGTTACAAGGGGGAAGGGGACCCTTAATGAGGCTAGGACAGCAGCAGTGTGCAATCTGGGAGGGGGCAGAGCTAGGGAAAGCCTGATGGAGGAGGTAAGTTTTTAGGAGGGATCTGAAGACTGGGAAGGAGGAGGGGGCAGCATGGGTGAAGGGGCAAAGACATTTCTGTCAGCAGGGGGAAATAGGGTGAGTGAGGGTGGAGGAGCAAAGCTCCCAGGAGGGAATTAGCGGAAAACAAGTATAGAAGAGTAAGGGGGAGCTTGGCCATGAAGAGCCTTGAAGGAAAGAAAAGGAGCTTGCACTGAATGCATTTGGATAGAGGGAGCCAGAGAGGTCAAACTGATGGGCAAGGTGGATGACCTTGGCAAAGCGGCGTTGCAACAGAGCAGCGTCCCTGTGGAGCACTGGCCCTTTAAGAGAGCAGCTAGCACCAGCCTGGTTACAGGTGCTAGCAGGGCTGCAGGTGCTGCGCAAAGTGGAGGACAGTGCCTAGGCTGCAGCAGCTGTGCGTGGGTGTGGCAAGAGCCAGCCCAGGGGTTAAAAGCCTCAACCAGAGCTCAGTGCAGGGAGGACTGTGAGAGAGAGCGAGAGCCTCATCTCATGAGCAAGGCTGACTCAGAGAACATTGTCTGGGTTGAGAAGGTTTGGTAGGCTGTGAGTAAAAAGACTGACTACTAGCTAAAGAGTGTGCCTGTGTGGAGAGACTGTTGAAGCTGATTCCCCGGGAGGGAGTGACTGCTGGGCCCTAATCCTGCCACACTTAGCCGGCCAAGTCCATCCTTGCCACAGGCATGTTGAATAGGAGTAAGAAAGCTAAGCACATGCTTAAATGTTTTGCTGAACCAGGCCAGCAGCTGACAGGCTGGTGTCATTTCAAAGTGCTAATAATGATTTCTACAGCGCCAGCCTATAGGAACCTCAGACCTAACCCATCGCTTTCGAGGTGGTGGCAAGTCACCCCACCATCCAGCTTCCCAAACTGAGTGGCAGTTTTGTGGGGCGGGGATGGGGGGCACAGCTGGGAAAGACCAATCTCTACTCTCATGGATCGGTGCTCTATGCAGACCTGCCACATGCATGATGGGTGGGGGAGGCGCTTGTTTAAAAGGACAGAGGAAGGCATTAGCCCTTCCCCTTTTCTGGCATAACTCCACCCCCTAGGGAGCATCCTGACATCCCTGTGCTAAGCAAGCGAGAAGCTGAACCACCTTGCTGTGTCAGGCCCGGGATCAGAAGAGATTAGCTGAATCAGGCCCCTGAATTAAAGCTCTAACGTAGATCACCTCCTTTATCAGGACTTGCTGGTGGTTTCAGGATTGGCATCCGACACCGACGCTCCTACAAGCCCAAGCTGGAGTGTCGGGGTGTCTTCTGTGGGAAGTGGCAACCCTATGCTGTGCTAGCACCAGCATTAAATGTCCCTTTGGCATTTAGCTCCCCATCTTTGAGTGAGGGCTAAATGAGGGACTATATTGGAGGATAAGGTATTTGCAGCTCCAGTCCAAAGGTTTAAGGGCTCTGGAGATCAGCACCAAGTTTTGCAATCATTTTTACTATCTTCGCAAGCAGTGGTACATTATTAACAGTGTCATAAATTTATATGCTGTCCTAGTTACCTTTTTTTAAGTCTAAATTTTCTACCATGGTTTCCATGGAGAAATGTGATCATCTCTGCTACCTCCACTATCCAGACTGGGAAAAATACCCACCTCACAGGAGCTGTCGGTATGTATTAGGTTCTGTTTGCACCGTGCTTTGGAAAGTATGTGCTATAGCAATGCTGATTATGTTTATGACCTTGAGAGTCCCGGGGGGGGGGGGGGGGGGGGAGTGAACCATGTGTGGTCTGAGGCTAAAGCCTTCTGCTAACACAAAATGGCAAACAAAGACCAGAAAAACAATAGGCCACTCCCTGATGAACTTCACTGACAGGCTAAAGCTAGGGAGAAGAGCTGTCTGCAATGCTATCCTAAACCAGACAGGGAACTTCTGTCAAGCTCTGGTGTAGGCGTGGTTTCCCTTGCTCAGAGAGCAGAAGCAGCAGTTCTGAACTAGATCCAAGCCGCTGGGAGTGGAAGTTAGCCTGCGTTTTAGGAATGGGAACAGGAGAGGACTGGGAGTGGGGCTTTGCTGCCTCCAATCTACAGAAACTCTCCTACTGCACCATCAGTTTTTCCTGTATTCTTAACCACATCAGCAACTATGGATGGCAGCAAAAGCAAACTGCAGAGACTGAGGGTTTGTGGTGGTGGTTTTTAAAATATGCTGCTGTTTAGCATCTGAAATAGATCTATCAGCTGCTGTTATTTATAATGAAACAAAGCTGGTTCTTGTGCCCTGCCTTGGAATTTGTGACAATTGCTGCACTTTGCAGCTAGTGAAATTAACAAACAAGTCTGGCTGCTGAAAGCCGTTTCCCTGAGTAAACAATGACTCAGTGCAGTGGTGCAATGCAAAAAGAAAATCTATTAGTAACTAACTGCTAGCAAGGAAAGCCTCCAACCCAATGCAGTTACAGGAAAATGAGTTCACAAAGGAAAAGGGATTTTCTCCACTATTGTGTAAAAAATGTTTTAAAAATGACAGCGAATCTATTTTGATGGAATCTCCTATGTAGATGAAACCAGCCAGCCCATCATTCCTCACAGGAAATGTCCTCTCCTGCCTGCTTTCCCGGTTTAAAATCCTACTAGTATTGGGCATAAAGATGTGGATTTTACATCTCTGACCCAAGCTCCTACCTGGCTCCCTACTGTGGAAACACACTTCAGTACTTACTCCTCCTCCTTGGACAAAATCTTCCTGTTTAAACTAAAGAACCCTACTCTTTACAACCTGTTGGGAGACCAGGCCAGCTCAATGAAGGCTGTCTGACCGAGTTCAGCTTGGAACCCCCACAGCAGCTCTCCTGCCATCTCAACTTTGTAGTAAGCATTCTGCCAAATTCTGGTATTAGGACAAAGGTCCCCAAACCATAGGCTGTGTCCATGGTGGTGCCACATCGTTGGCAAATGGAGTTGGGAGCATGCTGGTATACTCAACAGTCCTTGTGTATGTTTGCTGGGGCATGGAGTGACACTGATGTCTCCAATCCGGGTTACACGGGATATGTCTTAGCAAACCCTGTTCTAAGAGCACATTCTAGAGCCACATCACAGCACTCTAGAACCAGTTGTCCATACAATTGGCATCTTTGGTCATCTTTTTCCAAGGCTCCTCCTTTCTACCTAGGGGCAGAGGGATTTCTAGCATAAAATCTATACTCTCTCAGCATAGGGGGTCACAGCCCCCACCATAGACCCAGTCATCACTACAGAATGCTGAAACCTCTAGCCCTCCTGTAAATTTCCATGAGGTGATGAGAGCAGGGTTGTGAGAGGAGAAAGCGAGACTGCTTGGTGTTAAGCTCCATGTGCTCTGGCTCACGAAGCCCAACGTTTGAAGGTTGTCCAATGAAGAGAAATGCAAGAATGCCATGTTTGGAACAAGCCAGCTTGAAAGCCACAAACATTCTGGGAGGATCCAGTCCAGCTTTTGAAAACGTATGCATTTCCTTTAATTAAACCAGAGCAAAATCTCGAGCATAGACACAACCTTATACAGCAAGAGCCTAAAAAAAAATCTGCTACAAGACAGGGTTGGTTTTTTGTTTTTGTTTTTTTAAAGGGGGGGGGGGGGGGGGGGCTTCCTTTCCTTAATTTCAGGCTAGATCCCCTTCTGGTTCCTACAGAAGTGGAGACACCACATCCAGTTCAAATGACACACTGTATATTAGCTTCAAACAGCACATCTGTAACATCTGACCATCAGCCTGACATGCTACAAACTTAATTATAAGTAACTGCAAGTGAGCTCTAGTCAAGAGTTTCAAATGTAACTTATCAGCCCGTGAGTCTCCTTACTCACAAAATAGTTTCACATGCTCTTCACATTCTGCTGTTAACCTCAGATTGAAAGGGCCTGTGATGGCAGCGTTTTTGGTGTGTTTTTTTAAAACAACTTAAGTTTCCAGCCCTCATGACTGCAAAGAAGAGTTGGAAAACTGTGCTCAAAACCAGAAGTCACAATAAAATAAATCCAGGTTTGGTTTTAGAGGGTTTTTTAAAAAGCAACAACTCATGATTGTTAAAGTAAATCTCATGTTCTTTAGGGAGGCTGCCAATATTTGTAAAAATATGAGGCTGGCAACACCTCCTCACATCCCCAACCCTTTCCATACCCACAATCCTGTATTACAACAGAAATAAGTTTCACAAACTCCAATCTAGTCCTAATGGATGGGCTCCCATCATACCTGTTTGGGGCTCCCATGCTGAACACCTGTAATGCAATGGACTTGGCCTCTCTCTCTTGCCATCTAGGGTCACACAATTATACTCAAAATGGAATCCTACAGGCAAGATTTTGGGGAACTGCTGCTCTAGCCTTGGCACAAATAAAATCACTTTACTACCCCACCCTAACTACTCACATACGCACACAGCAGCTCCAGAGGAGCAGAGAGCTGGATGGGAATTGCCCTTACAGTATAGGAATTTCCCTGAGACTCTGAAACGGAAGAGGAAACCTCCAAAACCTGAAAGACGTGAGAAAAATCCCCATCTTGACTTTCCCTGAAGTGCCCAGCTTTGCCTTGTCAAGCGGTGGATTTGCTGACCTCAGTTCACTTTTAATTACACCAAATTCACTCCAAGGACTTTGTATGCTAAAAGCTTTTTGCCATCTCTTTATAGGTTGACATGAATTCTAAGAAGGGATGATTTCTCCAGAGAGGGGGGGGGGGAATGCAAAAGAAGAGTCAAAGTAGAAAGACAGCATGCACCTTTTCTGCAGATTCACCAGCTAGTTTTGCATAAATGGGTGTCCTTTGCTACTACTCAAATCCGCATACTGTCAGATGATGACTGTGAAACTGGCTCCTTCATGCCATGGCTAGGGTGGCGGATTGAGAGTTGGAAGCCCTGGTACATCATCCCAGTTCTGCCAAAGACCTTGTAATATAAGGAGTCTCGGTTTCTCCATCTAGAAAAGTGGGATAATGCTCCATGGGCTCGCTTTGCTCCCGTAGTACATCATAATGCATGAATGAAAATGGCCCTAAATCGGATTCTAATCTCAGTAAGTCAGAGAGGAGGTTGCTGTCTCCACAGCCCATATTTATCTACACCCAGATGTAGTCTTTAGATGAATAAGGCAAGAACAAAGCGTTGCAAATGACATGCCTTTTTCTGCTTTGTAAGTGCAACAGCACAATCGGCTCCTTCAGCCACACCCAGCCCCACCCTGGCATTCTCGCCAGCTTTTGGCTGGGTGATTATAACAACATGTGCGCTCTGCTAAAGTCGTGCACTCCTCAACCGGGTAGCTTTCGAAAGCGGAATGGTTTTCAAATGAGTCGAAAAGCCGAAAAGCAATGCTGAGTATGGGGTGGGTCTGTCACAACTGTCTCCAGACTACACACCTAGGCTGGGAGACTTTCCTCTTCCGAAAGCCTGTCTGGCGGGGGGGTGAAGTTGTGCTACACACTAACACTGGGTTGGTCGCTCTCCACATGCATGTGCACACACAGGCAACTTCACTTGTTACCTCAGCTAGCCCACAAGAGAGCTGGGGCATAGCCAGGGTGCAGCCTGCCCACACAAGGCCCGTGCTGCACGGCTGGGTTGTTCACACACACACTTCCCACGAGGCCCTTGTTGCTCTGCCTCACAATTCCACTCTCCGAAGGCTTTGCTCTGTCCCAGGGCTCCACGCACACGGGGGGAGGATTTCATTCACACTCACTCGCTGCGTTTCAGGGCTTCATTCACATTCACACGGGAAGTACCACACTTTATACACACACTCGTCTTGCACTTCCCGTCTCTCACACACACACACACACTTGTGGGGCAGGGCTTCATTCGTACAACCAAGCTCACACTTTTTACACATCTCTCTCTCACACACACACACACACGGGCTTACACACTCTTCTCTTGCGCGCGCACTTGTGTGTCAGGGTTTCATTCCTATCGCGCACGCTCTGACCCGGGGGGCTCGCGCCTTTTACACACTCCCCCACGCACATGCGCGCGCGCGCACACGAGGGCTCACACTTTTTACACACTCATTCTGGCGGGGTGGGCTACCCCCTCGCAGCGGGCTGGGCCGGGCCCCCAGGAGCTGCTGCCCGCTCCCCCTGCCCGCCGAGGGGCCCAGCTCCCGGCCGCTCGCTGCCCCGGGCCGGCTCTCACCTGCTGCCGCGTGGCCGACCGCGCGCGCTGCCTCCGGGGCCGGCGAGTGAGAAGCGTCAGAGAGTCCGGGCGAGCCGGGCTCCCAGCAGCACTGCCCGCCGCTGCCACTGAGCATGCTCCGAGCCGAGCCGCCCGGCGCTGGGGGGGAGGAGGCCTCTGCCCTCCCAGCCACCGGGGGGGCAGGCCCGAGAGCGCGGGGGCTGGGGTTGGGGGGGTAAGGTCTGGTCTGTGGGGCTCTGGAGACCTGGGGGCGGGGCTGTGTGGGGTTCGGGGGCAAGGGCTGGTCTATGGGGCGCTGTGGGGCGGGGCTGTGGGGACAAGGTCTGGTCTATGGGGCTCTGT
>QEPC01008384.1:3779904-3792843 GCA_003113815.1 Sphenodon punctatus | reverse complement strand
CCTTTGGCTCGTGGCCTGTGGCAAATCTGGGGAGAGGGTGTTCTGTTCTGTGGGGCTGTATGGAGCTGGGGGGCAAGGTCTGGTTTATGGGGCTCTGTGGATCTTGGGGGGGTCTGTTCTCTTCCGTGGGGCTGTATGAAGCGGGGGGGGGCAAGGTCCGGTCTATGGGGCTGTATGAAGCAGGGGGGGCAAGGTCTGGTCTATGGGGCTCTATGGACGGGGAGGCTGTATGGAGCAGTGGGAACAAGGTCTGGTCTATAGAATTCTGTGGACAGAAGGGCTGTATGAAGCTCAGGGAGAAAGGTCTGGTCTATGGGGCTCTGGAGCTGGGGGGGGGGACTGTGGGGTTGTATGGAGCTGTGGGGACATGGTCTGGTGTATGGGGCTCTGTGGGGCTGGGTGTGTCTGTTCTGTGGGGCTTAGTGGGGGGGCAAAGTCTGGTCTGTGGGGCTCTGTTTGTGGGAAGCAGGTGTCTGGTCTGTGCACTGTGTGGAGCTGGTAGGGCCCCTGGTCTATGGAGCTGGGAGAGTTCTGTTCTATAGGCCTCTATGGAGCTGCTGTGTGTCCCTGGCCCATGGAGCTGGGGGGTGAGTGCTCTATAGATCTTGGGATTGGGCGTGCCCCCTTCATTGGGGTTCTGTGGAGGGGGAGAGTGTCCACTTTATGGGGCTCTGTGGAGCTGGGGGACTGTTCACAATGAGTGTCCACTGGAGTTCTTGGGGGGTGGGGTCTGTTCTGTGGAGCTAGAAAGTGTCACTTTTGTGGGGGAGTTGTGGAGTTGGGTTTATCTGTGGCATTCTGGGATCTCAGTTCCATGGAGCTTTGGTGTGTGTCTACTCCGGTGTGTGTGTGTGTTTTATAGTGTTCTCTGGGTTCTTTGCACTGTGGGGTTTTGTTCTGGTGAAGTCAGTGGACGTTTTGTCAACCCTGGTGGATGTTCTCAGTTCTCTGAAGCTAGGGGATCTCTTATCTAGAGCTCTGTAGTACAGCGGTGGTTTGAAATACAGGATGCCCTTGGATAGCACCAAGTTCAAGAAGTGTGAAGCTCCACACAATGCGGATGCGTGATGGGAGTGGCAGTGTGATAGATTTAGGGTTTAGTGCTTCCAAGACCAAGGCCCTCAAACACTTGCACACACACAGTCTCTTTTGAAATCCGTGATTCAGATCAATGAAATCGATGAGTCTACGCACGGGCGCACTTATTTGAGGTGGGGGCCATCCAGGCCCAGGACTCGCCGATAGAAGTTCTGGGGGGCTAGGTTCTGAATCTTGCAAAGTAGTAGCAAGAAGAGACATTTTAGTCATACAGGACTTTATCCAGAAACAGACTGAATCAACTTACAGGCTCATTCTCTCTATTAAAAAGACTCTTTGATTTGAAAGGGTTTGGTGAGGTTCTGGGTCCCCGCTCTCCAATCCCAACGTCCCCCTTTGCCACTGGGTCTTCTACAGGGACCGACCTTGGGTGCCACTCCTGACAGTCTCTAATTAAACTGCCAGCTCAGCTTTTCTTCCATTTCTGTTCTCTTCGTGTGGCTGCCGGGTTGTTAAGGGGGTTGTATTGTTTGGAACTATTTTGCCAACTGGTGTGTTCAAGATTATCCTGTTTGTATTTTCTCCTGGAAGTTTTTCAGGCTCCTGTGTGTACGATCTACTTCAGGCCGTTGTCTATAGTAAGAGCAGTGGGGAGGTGGTTTTTTATTTGGTCCCTTTCCAGTTCCTGGATCTAGCCCCTGGTCCAGTTCCTCCCTCCCAAGCACTGACCGACTGAGCAGAGAGAAGGGCATGCACGCAACATGAATAAGGGATGGATTCATGGCAGAGAGCCATGGTCTTCACCCTGCTCTCCCTACCCCCCACCCCTAATGTCTAGGCGGTCCTCTGAGCTTGTACTCACTTTCAAAGTGACTCCTGGTAGGAAAAAGGTTTCCGACCCCTGCACCAACCTGCCCACACTTCCTTCTCCCCCAGTAACCTGACTGCAAAGCAGATTTCATGGGGCAGATCTTAAGGGTTATCGGATTTTAATTTGCAAAATCTCTTGGAAAAGTTGAATGATCTCTTGGTTTCCATATGTTAAGCAAAAGGCTTAAAGGCTAAAGGGGAGAGCACTCATTGGATTAGGTGGTTATTCTGCCAAGGAGATCCCAGCGAGCCTCATTTTGTGTCTGCCTGTGCACGGTCACCCTGCTAGAGGTGATGACAGCTGGTATATACAGCTCTGTGGTTCACACCTCATTCTTTATCACTCCTTCCTGGCTAGCCCCCTATGTCTCCTTCAAGGCTGACAGCTACTTCCTCATTAAGTTTTCTTTGCGTACCACTTCTGCTTGATTTGTGGACTCTTGTTTTGTACCAGTGGCGTATGGTAAGAGAGGGAACTATTGAAGGCTTTAGAGGTCAAAACCACCACCATGAATTATGGCCAGAAAACTATCGGAAGCTATTCTTGAATGTTTAAACTTTTTAAATTTCTAGAACTGACCCTGAAGCTTCTGTCTTCAGTTCATCTCTCTGAGAGCCAGATCGGTGTCTTCCCTGGGTCAGAGGGGACAGGGGTCCCTGAGAAAGCTGTCCAGCTTAGCAAGCTTCCTGTCCCCTCTGCTGCTGCAAAGGGGCCAGTAGCTTCTTTCAGGCCAATTACCAGATGAATGGAAGGCCCCGTTCTTGGAGGTCTAGGGTTTCTTATGGGATTATCGTAGCTTTACCTAATGACAGGCTGTCTAATCAGCAGCAGTCATGTTGGCCTTCCTACGGATGCTTGAGATTGCTTATTAAAAATGTCAGTGATGGGAGAGTAGTGTGGCAGATTGCACGTGCGTCTCTGTACGTTGCACTTCCAAGATCAGTCTTTCAGCTTGCTCCATCAAACCCTAGGCAGTCAAATCAAGGGCAGGCCTGGGTAAAGTGAAGCTTGATTGCTAAGTCCGCAGAGACGGAGAGTTATTTATACATAATGTGTATAGAGGGACTCAAGGGATCTGTGTGTGTACAGGTATAGAACATGAATGGAGGACTTTTTCCTTCCCATGCACCACTTTGAACATCAATACAAGTTACACAAGCCAGACAGGAGTTGGGGGCAAGGGTGGACTCAGGATGGGGGAAGGAACATTTCAGACCATGCATCTATGCCATGAATCTACCTGCTATTTTTGAGTGCATGTCCGGTCTCCTCCCTTATCCTGAGATCACTCGGCGCTTGAGGGTAGGGACAGGGGAAAGGTGCCAAAGAAAGACCAGCCATGGGATGGAGAATCCCCACCTCAGTATAGAATAACTCAAACGGCATTCGGAATCCTGCCTGGGAGCTCCGTAGCTCTGTTACAGAGTGACAAAAGGTAATGCAGAAGTGGGAAAGATCGAAGTGTCAATTTCCTTTAGAAGGGAGGCTTATTAATCGCAAACAAACCACCTTAAAAACCACAGCTCTGTATCCTTAATCACCCACGGTAGCATAAAAGCCAGGACACATGCACCTTGACAATAAGGAAAGTACAGCCATGTGTCACTTGATCTCCAAAAACCCAAGTAAAACGATTGTGTAGACTTTGACCTTTCTGACCTGCCTCCTTTATTCTAGATCCTTTCTATGAAGCTGACACAAAAGCAGTTAGAAACTCGAATACAACCCAACCACAAAAGACAGAACTGCCATTCATGCCACAGCCTGAAAAGCAAGATACACTATATTTTGTAGGCTGTTGTTGTCTTTATTTTTTAAGAAGGGCACACTCTGGAGTAATTAACTCGGTTGCTTTGTTGTGCTACAGGTAAAAGTCCAGCCAGCAATGAGCGTTTCTCATAACAAGGCACTTATTTTCCGGATTCTAAATATAATTCAGCAAGCTAGGCCTGACCCTCCATTCCCCAGGATGCTAGCAGCTTTCATCTTGTTTCCTTCCAATGTATGCTACCCCTGCACGCTCCGCTAATCCGTTTTCTTTGCATTCAGATTCTAAAGCAGGGGTGGGGAACCTCGGGCCAAATGTGGCCTGCAGCTCATTTATATCTGGCCCCTTTCCCATTCCTGGATCTAGTTCCTGCCCCCAATCACTGGAAAACGGAGCTCGGGGGGAAGGAGGCAAGATGAGGGCAGGAAACTGATCCTAGACGGGACTCTGCTTTTCCTCGCACCCCCCTCAAGTACCCCAACTTGTACACAGTCCTCAGAACTTGTGCTAATTTTCAAAGTGGTCCCAGGAGAAAAGGGTTCCCCCACCCTGTTCTAAAGTGTGAATCTAGTGGAAACAGGGACCCAGGTCACCTGGCTAGCAAGCATACACTGAAACGGGCTCCTTTTTGTCCAGTTTAATTCTGTTGCCCACCTTAAGCCATGACACTGTTCCCGTTTGGAAGAACACTGGACTACCAGCAGAATATTATTTTGCTTTACCATTTCTTTAACTCAAAATCACTAACATCCCATCCCTGTAGTGTCATTCATTGCTGCTGAGTTTGATTGTCACTTGAAATCTAGCTGCAGTCACAGTAGCCTCGTTCTCCTGACAGCTCTTGTCCTGAACTCAGAAAAGTGATGGCTTCTCTTGCTCACTTTCCCAATAAATTCAAAAGGAATAATAAGAAACACAGGCTTACAGTCTTGCCTTCTCCGTTCTGACTGACCAGACGGATGATTTCTCCAGTGGGAATGTACTCAATTTGCAGCTCCATCTTCCCAAATTTGCGGGTTTCTCTGTCCCTCTCACGACAACCTTTATACCAAAGGACAGACGCAACCGAAGGCTGGGTAGGCTCTCTGTTTCCAAAAGCCAAAGTGTCAGCGGAAGAGCTGGAGTCTTGTATTTATACAAGACGTAGGTGTGAACCCGTGCTACAATTAAGTTCAAGAGCTAATTTCCACTAAGTTCTGGATTGTTACTTTGTGTCAAGACGGTTCCAAGAACACTCTAATTTATGGCCTTGCTTATGGCTGTTAACTCAGATGTTCCATTTTAGACCCAGGGGACTCGGCGAAGACAAGTTGCTATGGATGCTGTTTGACAGCTATTGGCACGAAACTACTGCATGGTAGACTCCATAAATGCTGCCTTGAGGTTCTGTGCATGAAAGGTTTGCGGTAAGGGACTACAAACAGATTTAAATTTGGTGTTTTTTTGTTTTTTTTTCCAATGGTGCAATGTCAGCTGCTTCCACAGTTAAACCTTCAAATCCCCTCTTGAAAACTTACTAATTCTGTCAGGCTTTCCATAGCTTCCTAGCCCCACAGACTGCTTTCTGATGCTCCCCCTTTCATTCCGGGGGTCCATTCTCCACTCTTAACTAAGCATTTGCACCATTCTCAACTTTGTGAATGGATCCTGGTCTCTCCCTATGCACCTTCTCCTTTATCTCCCCTTCCCTGGCCTCTCTTGGATTGTAAGACGGAGGGGAGAGGGGGCCCTGTCTCTACTTCCAGTACACTGCTGGAGCTATAAAGGCTATGGGGATAATCCAGTGGCCTGCTTACATCGACCCTGATGCGCAGCGCACAGCCAGAATCCATATGTTCAGATGCACACACAGTGCCCCGCATGCACCACAGCTGCGTGGGTCCCATCACATAGGCCATGTGTGCGTCCGAGTGCATGCATTCTGGTTGTGTGCCGTGCATCAGGGTTGGCATAAGCAGACCGCTGGATTGTCTTCTTCAGCCATTTTAAAATGGGCACTGTGGCACCATGTGTGCGTCCGAGTGCATGCATTCTGGTTGTGTGCCGTGCATCAGGGTTGGCATAAGCAGGCCGCTGGATTGTCTTCTTCAGCCATTTTAAAATGGGCACAGTTGGGGGATGGGTCTGTGTGTGCCGAGTGGGGGGGCAAATTTAAATGGGCCAGGGATGGGCGTGCGCTTCTGCCCCCACACGTTTTGGCCTGCCCCACATGGAGCATCCCGGATTGCCCCCCACCCTGCACTCTGTGCATGGGCATAAGTGGGCGGTGTGTGGGTTACAGGAGCATGGTGCCATCAGGCAGGTGAGTGGGGAATGCGTGGACGTGTCTCGTGTAAAAACAGCCTTAGTAATAAATCCCCCACTCCCGCCCAAAGGGGCTTTGAATTACTATAGAGCTAACTTGTCATACGTGTTTCATAGGATAAGCTGGTCAGCACTATGTGTCACTGGCTTCATTCGGGGTATCTATCCATCAGTGTAGCATCTAGTTTCTCTTTCCAAATTATCCCCACCATTAGCAATATTGGCAACGTTCCCCCCCCCCAGCCTCTCGTTAGTGATGCTGGATAAACCAGCGGAAGGAAACCAGCCAGTGGGCTAAATGCCAGGGTATTTAAAGGCCTGCTGTTAGGAGCTGTATCTTTTAATCCACTCAAAGGAGCCATGGGTTTAGGTCAGGGGTGGGGAGAGGACCAAATCCAGCCTGCAGCTGCTTATCATTTGACCCCTTTTCAGTTCTTGGATCTGACCCATTGACCCAGTCCTAACCCTCAAATCCCGAAGGAGTGAGTTTATGGAGAGGAGCAGAGATGTGAGTCTGTATTCAAGGAGAGAGGCTCAATCCGTAACACAGATCCATGAGTTGGAGCCTCCTCCTGCCTTCCCCCATCCTGATCATGCCCCCAGAAGCACCCCTGCCATCCTCTCCTCTCCATTTGTGGAGCTGGCACTCATTTTTCAACGTGGCTCACTGCCCACCGCAGGGAAAAGGTTCCCCACCCCAGTCCAGGACCTTACACGTCACGGGACACCACCCCAGATGAGAGGGCATGTTGCTGATGTTGGTTGGTTCTTTATTTATTTATATAGGGCAATATGTATTGATGTACCTGGCACCGTACAATCAATAATTAGACAGATTCCCTACTCCAGGGGGCTTACAATCTAGGAGACAAGGGAGTGGTGAACATCGGGAGAGATTCAAGAGTACATGAATGACGTTCAGAAGTTGCAGACGCACGTGCTTTATTTAGTTACAGTGAACTAGATTCTGAGTGAGGGATGTTCCTGTCTCTTGTGAGTTTTATCCTGTATGTTTTTCTGTGGGGTGCAAACAGCCAAACTGCCTCAGATTTACGAGATCCTAAACAAAATATGTACAGTTCTTTTGAAATATCTACCCATAAATGAGTGGGAAACTAAAACAGATGACCGAGCCATGGAGGTATGAGTAAGTAGATCTAGGATCTGTCCTATTCTCAAGGTGGACACATGCATTTTCCACTAGCTGGAGGGTTTGTACAGGTCACCCCCCACAACCCATGTTGCAGTAGCAGAGCTTGAAGGGATAAAGGACTGGGTTGCTTTAGAGGCAGAGCTGAACTTGGTTTTTTGCAGAGTTGATCCCTGAGTAGGTTTGATAGCAACTCTCATGGGGCATTCAAAGGATCCTGAAGAGAATGTCATGGCTGGTCCGCATATGCATGCCTTCTCTTACAGAAGAACTCCAAAGACTGTTAAAATTGATACAGGAACAAAAAAATTTAAAAGGACTGGAGAAGTTGACACTAAATTTGTTCTGGGAAAAGCTGCCAGCTTCTCATGTTGGAGCAGAACCCTTTGTGAGGTCGTGGAGAGTCACACACACACACACACACACACACACACACACACCCTCCCCTTGGTTCCCCTACCAAAGAGAGAGGCAGAGGATACTACTGTCAAGCTCTTTTTATCAGAATGCTGTCTCCCAGGAGTCGGGACCCAGGTTCCAAATGAGACTGATCTGACTAGGAATGCAGCCGTCCATATCGTACACAGTTACGGTTGCTTCGTCCTAATCCAGTCTTGTTTGCCTGCAGCAGCCAGCCAGCCAAAGAGCACACGGAGAAGGGGCTTGTGGTGTACCGTTGTAGAGGCAGTGGAAACCTCCCAATAGATCCAGCCCCTGTTTAGAAATCCTCCCTTGGTCAATGTGGTGGGAAAAGGAATGGAAGACTCTACAAGTGCAGGTAAGACAATCCTAATCATCTGCAGATCTGCTTGTAGATCATCCTCCCCTTCCACTGCCATCTCTCTTTCTCTCTGAATATTCCCTCTCCATTTCTTATGATGAAGTGTCTTTCTCTCCTTAGGTGCTGTCAGATAGGAAAAGGCATTTTTCAGCTAAGGCTCTGGTCATGTATTTGTCTCAGTAGGCTGCCACGGTTTGGGATTATCGGCTTCATTTCCAAAGCAATTTCTTCATCTAAAACCCACTGCATTGCCACTTCTTCTATTCCTACTAATGTAGAGCAGTTTCTAATCTGTTCTTGAGGACTCCTTTTATTTAGATGCATAAAGGCGCTGTCAGTACCAAGGCAGTAAGAAAAAACAGAGGGAAATGGAGAGAGAAGATGACATTGGGTGTTTTCAGACATGTCGCTAACCCCAGTTTAACCACACTTGAAAGTTTTTTATGCATGTTGCAGGGCTGCATAGGGCACCAATACAGCCCTGCAACATGCATTAAAAAATGTTCAAGCATGGTTAAACTGGGGCTAGCGTCATGTCTGAAAACACCCATTATCATTACTGTTGTTATGAAGTATGTATATAGCATCAGCAATGTACCTGGTGCTGTACAATCATTAATTAAAGACAGGTCCCTGCCCCAGGGGCCTTACAGCCTAGGAGAGACATGCTAAGGAGAAGGAAAAGAATTGTTAGAGCTGGGAGAGACTTCAAGGGACATATTAAGCCTTTGGGAATAGGGTTGGATTCAAATTAAAAGTAGTAGTAATTTAGTCCAGCCCCCTATGTAGTTGCAGACAGCTGCAAATCTACCATCCTAGACAGATATGGCCTTTTCGTAAAACCCTTTTTAAAAAGTATGCACTAGAACTGGTCAAAATGTATTCTTTCTAGAGGGGGAAAAGAACTGTTCATCTTGTTCTGAAGCTTTCAGGAGGGAAGTATTTCGTGTGCGGGCATGTTCATGTAATTGTCAAAAACTGGAATTTTGGGATTGCTTGTTGAGGGGGGAAAGAAGCAGAAAAATTCCCCCATTCCCCACCAAAATTGGATGAAACTGTTCAGAGAATTTTTTAAAAAAGAAATCATGACAACCAAGTCTCTCGCAGAAGTGTTCAGCTTCAACATAACGCTCTTCTGAGAAAAACAAATTTAATCAGAACATTGTGGCCAGCTTTAACACACATTTTGTGTTAGTCCAGTGCAGATCCATTGAAGGTAAGAGGTTGGTGGAGCATAGTCTTCAGACCTCAAAACAGGAGCCCACCCTGCAATAACACTGCAGCAATTCTTAAAAGACGCTCAGCTTTACAATGCTACTTGTGGGGCATCGGCCAAACGGGATGCATCAAAGCAATTGAACTGACATTTATTTTTCTGGGAGCAACTCTTTTTCTCTCTCCAGTGCCTTCATCTCTCTTTCTAATTTGCATCTCCTCTCCCCCCACCCCACCCTCCAAGTTATGTTTCCACATCTGAGATTTCCTATCTGACTTCAGTTTTCCTCCAATAGCTTTTCCCTCCTCCACTCTGTACACCAAGTTCCCCTCCACCTGCATTTTTCTGTTTGCTGGCCTAATGCTTTCCTGACCTGTAGCTGTTGGGGACCTCCCGGTCCAGAGGAGTGAGTCTGCTGTCATGACTCTGAAATGGAATTCTTTATTACGGCTGTTGCACCAAGACGAAATCCTGGAATTCTCCCTGCTACTTCAGCTGCTGCAGTAATTAAATGAGCTGGGCTATTGAATGTCCGGGAGACCTACCACACCCGTCTCTGAAGGGACTGCAGTCTTCTCAGCAACAGCCTGGGCTTCATTCTAAAGGACTGATCTTCTATCCCAAATTGTTGAGCGGAACGTTGGACCATGTCCAGCCCCGCACCCTGAAATGCCTTCATTAAAGCTTGCTTTCCATGGAACATGATCAGTTCATCAGTCCAAATATTTCCTTTGACTAAGTTCTCTATCTGCATTTTCTATTATCAGTCTGTTCTTGTTTTTACACCCCATTGTCAATGATCTTTAACATCACTGTTTTTAAATGTCTGATCTCTGTTTCTCCCCACACCCCCAAACAACTCCCTCCCAAAATATTGCCGCCTTGGATAAAACAGTCCAGTCTATAATTTTGACTTGTTACTTGCCTGAGGGAAGGGCCTTGTGTGACTGGGAAGTTTGCATATGCTCACCAACAGAAGTTGGTCCAATAAAAGATCTCCTCTGAACTAATTTGTCGTCTTCACTTATGTCTTGGACCAAAACAGCAGTCTCTTTCAAGTCGGGTGTATAAAGAGCGGAAAAAAAATAGAATAAAAAACAAGACCTTTAAATACTAAGTAGGTGCTTAGAGTGTGGGTTGGAGTGTGGGTTAGGTCATTCCTAATTACTCTGTGATGAGACCCCAGACCTTCCCCCAACTTTCACATCCTGTTATTCTGAAAGTAACTTCATCCACATTCCAGGTTAAAGTTAAATCCGGTAGAAAGTCTACCCTGTATAGCGAGGCAGGGTGTTCTCTTTTAAAGGGGGAAAAGAAAAACAAAAACCTAGAGGTAATTTCTCCCTCAAGGAAAACATAATTCAAGCTTCCATTGAATTGGCCCTTCCACTGCAGCAAATTAATTAAGGGCAGGTTCATCCGCGTGTCACTCTTGGAGGAAGCCGCTGTGCTACAGACAATAGTCCTTATCAGAAGGTATTTTTAGGATCCTGAAAACACGCAAGACATCTTAGAAATATTTCCTGTTTACAGATAGCTGTCCCATCGAAGTGAAAAGATACGTTGTTTATCCTGAAGCGAGCTTGAAGGATCAGAAATATCCTATGTGGAAGCTAAATAAAGACAGGTAAACATCCTTCCTATTTTAATGGGGGGAGGGGGATAAACCAGTGCTCTCTGTAGAAGCACAGAGTAATGAGGAGCTGCCCAGCTTGTGGAAAGAGAGGTGGCAGCTATTTATTCTGGAAGGTGCAAAAGGGATGGAATTTGTTAGGCATCAAAAAGCACCATTGCAACAGCTTGAAATCATGGGCAAAATGCTGAGTCAAACTGATTCCAAAGTCATTCTCCTAGAGCAACTACTGTCCTAAAGGTAAAAGCATCTTAACCTGTAGAAGCTCACTTACTGCTTCCATCCTAGAGAATGAGGAGAGGGGCAAAACTCAGCCCCCTGCCTTGCTTCACTGAGAAGCTGGGTGTACTGTTTGTGTGTGCGAGTACTGAGAAAGCATGAGTGAGAGAGAGAATGCGTGTATGAGAGTGCTTGCGTGTGTGCGTGCATGCATCAGCAGGTCTGTCAGAGAGAGAAGTGTCCCACTCTGGATTCAAAAGTTTGTATTAAACAAACAAAAAAATTAATAAGTGAAACAAAGTTTTTAAAATCAGTTTATTTAAGTTTGTAAAATTTTCATTTTATTTATTCCAGACTGAGGGCCAGGAACTATCTATTGTAAAGGGCCTTGCAGCTCTTGGTAAAACAAAAATTATGGTGTGTCTGTCTTGCCCTTGGGCAACCAATTTTGCCCACCCCTGCTACAGATGTTGCACAGCAACCAAGTAGCACTTGAGAATGCCAGTGTCACCTATTGGATGCATGTTGGGCTTGGCCCTGTGTGGCCAGGGTTCCAACCCCATCTTCACAATCTCACTGGGTGGCCTTGGTCAAGTCACCTCTCTCATCCCTGGTTTCCCATCTGTCAGATGGGAGCAGCAATGTCTTGTTTCCTAGGGTTGCTGTGAGGGTGCACTAAGTAAAGTCTGTCCAACACCCTCATCACAGACAGCCCTATCTAAATAACGTGTGTGCCTCACATTGCTGGATCCCCTTCTGTGCTGCCAGTGCCTACAGCACTTGTAGGGTTGGAAGCCTCCTGAGCGGTCCTCTCCTCCCTCCCTCCTTGCTCCAAGACAGGATGATCTCTGCCTTCACCATTGCAGACAGACTCTTGGCCAGATGATTCTTGAAAACCTCCAAGGAAGGCGATTATGCTGCCAGCCCACCCCTGGCAACTGATTTCATTGCTCAACACTTACTACCGTTAGGACATTTTCCCTAATATCTAACCCAAATCTACAGTGCTGAAATGTGTGTTGGAAATAGACAGGGTCCCTGCCCTGGGGGCTTACAATCTAAGAAAGGCAAGGGAGGGGAGAGGCAGGATGGGGGGGGGGAGCAGAGGGAGAGATGAGGATACATTCCTAAAGGCGTGAGGCTTAGTTACATTGGGGAAGGAAGGGGGAGTAACGGGATGAGGAGCTAGGGAAGGCCTGGCCCATCACACTGCCAAGTGTCTGCAGTTGATTCAAGTGTATCCCTGGCCTAGTGTTGGAGAGAGCCCTTAGCTGTCCCAAGTGTCTGCTTCAAGGCAGGAGGGATAGTAAGAGGGCTGCGTGAAAGTGTAATGTCTCTAGCGGGAGCAGGAGATGCCAGGCAGCGGGAAACCCACCGACAGCTGGTGCTGGTGGCTTTGGTGTCCTGCTCTCTCTGGCTCCCCGTGGCTTTGCTTGCAGCCGGTGCCCCCCAGCTCGAACCCAGGTCCAATGGTCACTCTGGTGGGTGTAGAGGAACCAGTCACTTGGCAGCTCTTGGCTGCTGCTTGTTAAGGACAGTGATGGGGCAGGGCAGGAGGAGACGGGATGCCAAGTGCAAAGCTATTGGGGGGCTGAGCTCTGGCTGCATTGAGGCTGGGATACGGCCATTCACAGAAAGCTGCCCGCCGCATGGGCTCGCTCTCGTATCCAAACCCGTTGCTTGCCTGCTGTTTGACACAATCAGGTGTTCTCCGGCCCCATAGCATTTCTGATCCAGTCTGGCTGCCCTTGCAAACGTGTCCCGCAGCGGTAGGGTGGTCACTGATACATCCTCAGAACACAGGACATTTGGGGAGGAAGAGTGCAGCTGGCTCAGGGCTTCTTCCACTTCAGCCAGGGCTGAGGAAAGGGATGCAACCGTACTGGCAAAATCCTTGCGGGGGGGCGGGGGGGCATGCTTTAAAAATCCATCAGAGGATCAAAAATCCGGACACTATAG